>CM053026.1:46119528-46512028 GCA_028564925.1 Lithobates sylvaticus | reverse complement strand
GTCTCAAAGGTGTAACATCATAGGTCTGTTTAGACCTCTGATATCTCACCGAAGTCCCCCAACGGGACTCCTAAAAAATTGTAAAAAAATAATAAAAAAAAAAAACTGCTAATACCAGCGGTGGAGCTACAGGGCTCACAAAAGTCGTACCTGTGACCGAGCCCTGGAGTTCCACCACTGGACTCGGAGGGAAGGGCCTCGGCTGGGGTTCAGGGGGGCCCTTCATAGTTTCTTGCACCGGGGCCCTGAAGGTTCTAGTTACACCACTGGTCTTGTCTACAGTCAAGCATGGTGGTGGGATTGTCATGGTCTGGGGCTGCCGGCACTGGGGAGCTACAATTCATTGAGGGAACCATGAATGCCAACATGTACTGTGACATACTGAAGCAGAGCATGATCCCCTACCTTCAGAGATTGGGCCGCAGGGCAGTATTCCAACATGATAACGACCCCAAACACACCTCCAAGATGACCACTGCCTTGCTAAAGAAGCTGAGGGTAAAGGTGATGGACTGGCCAAGCATGTCTCCAGACCTAAACCCTATTGAGCATCTGTGGGGCATCCTCAAACCGAATGTGGAGGAGTGCGAGGTCTCTAACATCCACCAGCTCTGTGATGTCATCATGGAGGAGTGGAAGAGGACTCCAGTGACTCATGTGAAGCTCTGATGAACTCCATGCCCAAGAGGGTTAAGGCAGTGCTGGAAAATAATGGTGGCCACACAAAATATTGACACTTTGGGCCCAAATTGAACATTTTCACTTAGGGGTGTACTCACTTTTGTCCAGCATTTTAGAAATGAATGGCTGTGTTTTGAGTTATTTTGAGGGGACAGCAAATTTACACTGTTATACGAGCTGTACACTCACTACTTTACATTGTAGCAAAGTGTCATTTCTTCAGTGTTGTCACATGAAAAGATAGAATAAAAGATTTACAAAAATGTGAGGGGTGTACTCACTTTTGTGAGATACTGTAAATGGCTATACACACACACACACACACACACACACACACACACACACACAAGGTCTGAAGACTCTCTGGTGGATCAACATATGACAGGAAACTGAATGACCGGACTTGTCCCAGGTTGATTAGATGAGCAAAGACCCCTCTGTTCATCATGCAAAGAGTTCAATGCACCCCAGGAATCGTTCACACAGGCGTACTTAACCAAGAAACACAATATTTTGTACTTTTTGCTATTATAAATATCCCCATTTTTTTTTTAAAAAAAGCTAATTTTTTTCTCAGTTTAGGCCGATATCTATTCCTCTACATATTTTTGGTAATAAAAATCGCAATAAGCGTATATTGATTGGTCTGCGCAAAAGTTATAGCGTCTACAAAATAGGGGATAGATTTATAGCATTTATATTATTTTTTTTTTTTACTAGTAATGGCGGCGATCTGCAATTTTTATCGTGACTGCGACATTATGGCGGACAGATCAGACAATTTTGACACATTTTTAGGACCATTGGCATTTATACAGCGATCCGTGCTATAAAAATGCATTGATTACCTGTGAAAATGTCACTGGCAGTGAAGGGGTTAAAGCGGTGTTTCAGCTTAAACATTTTTTTTTTTTAAAGTCAGCAGGTAAAAAAAAAAAAAGTGGCTGCTGACGTTTAATAAGTACACTTACCCTCCCAGGGCGCCCGCGATGTCGGTCGTGAAGGCCGAGATGTCCCTCGGCGCTCCGGTCCCATCGCCGCCATCCTCAGTAAGATAAACAGGCAGCGAAGACTACGGCTTCACTGCCCGTTTCCTACTGCGCATGCGCGAGCCGTGCGGCGCTTTGTGAATGGGACGCTCTGTGTTAGGGAACACACAGTTCCCATAACACATCGCGCTCCATTACCCAGAAGACAACGCGGCGGAGGACAGAAGAAAGAAGATCACTGTGGCGTAGGAAGGAGGCAGATTAGGAAGACTGCCTAGCAACAGGGATTTCGGATCAGGTAAAAAAAAAAAAAATTATTTTTATTTTTAATATTTTTCCAGAATATTAATGCTTTTTTTTTTGTTTTTTTAGGGTGTCCCCCCACTTTAACACTAGGGGGCGATCAAGGGGTTAACTGTGTTCCCTAGTGTGTGTTCCAACTGAAGGGGGGATGGGACTTGCTAGGGGAAGAGATAGTTCAGTGTTCATACTTTGTATGAACACACGATCAGTCTCTTCTCCCCTCAGAAAACCGGGATCTCTGTAAACACACAGAGATCCTGGTTCTCGCTGTGTCACGAGCGATCGCCGGAGCACTCGCACCGGTTTCGGGGGCGAGCAGCGGCCAAAAAAGGAAGTGACGTAACATAACGGCGATTCACGCAGCCAAGCCATGTTGCCGCAGTACAATTGCGGTGGCTAGTTGGCAAGAGGTTAAATCGGAGTTCCACCCAAGAGTAGAACTTCATCTGATTTGTCTCCTCCCCCCCTTCCGGTGCCACATTTGGGGGGGGGGGGGGCGGATACCTGGTCTTTGACACCGTATCCTGTTCCCACTTCCGGGAGTCCGGGCCGCGGCACATGACGTCACCGCTCGGCTCCCTCCTCCCCCCCCACGCCGGGCCAGGAGAGGGGAGTATATTAGGGGTGCAACGGATCGTCGCCGATCCGTGATCCAGAACGGGTCACCCAGTTCGGATCGGCACACCCCGCGATCCGCGGCTTCGGCCTAGCTCCGGAGCGGCGGCCATCTTGGTACACCCGGCCGCTGTTTACAATGTGATCGCTCCGTCAAATGACAGAGCGATCACTTGTAAACAAACTCTGCATTACCCAGCATATACCCTGCATTACCCAGCATATACCCTGCATTACCCAGCATATACTCTGCATTACCCAGCATATACTCTGCATTACCCAGCATATACTCCTGCATTACCCAGCATATACTCTGCATTACCCAGCATATACTCTGCATTACCCAGCATATACTCTGCATTACCCAGCATATACTCTGCATTACACAGCATATACTCTGCATTACCCAGCATATACTCTGCATTACCCAGCATATACTCTGCATTACCCAGCATATACTCTGCATTACCCAGCATATACTCTGCATATACTCTGCATTACCCAGCATATACTCTGCATTACCCAGCATTACCCAGCATATACTCAGCTACTCTGCATTACCCAGCATATTACTCTGCATTACCCAGCCAATACTCTGCGATACTCTGCATTACCCAGCCAATACTCGGCCATACCCTGACAATATTACAGTGGGGGAGAGGATGTGGATATTATAGTGGGGGAGAGGATGTGTATATTACAGTGGGGACTATATGGTGGTGGAATTTTCACAGGTTTTTGCAAATTCAATTATTAGTTGCTGATCCGAAAAATGATCCGATCCGTGACTCTGATCCGATCCGTGAGTTTTTTGATTCGTTGCACCCCTAGAGTATAATATATATATATATATATATATATATATACACACATACACACATACACACACACACATACACATAAAAAAAAAAAACACATATGAAAAAATATTCCTATGACGTGAAGTGATCTCTACTCACTGCACTATACATTCTGTACAACTGTGTGTATATATATATATATATATATATATATATATATATATATCCATATAAAAAAAATAAAAATGTATAAATATATTTGATTAAAAAAAAAAAAGGTATATTCCATAAAAAAAAAACATAAGTATAAATATATTCCATAAAAAAATAAAAATAATAATAAATAATTTTTTAATGGAATATATTTATGTTTTTTTTATGGAATATATACAGGAGATGATCAGAGACTGCAGACATAATTGGGCTGATATTGCACCGGGTCACATGTGAATCGCACAGAACGCACAGCGTGTTCCTGTGTTTTCATAGTGTGAACCCGCACTTTGCTCCACTAACTTGCCTGGAGGGGGGGGGGGGGCACTAGTATGGGCACCTGGAGCACTTTTCCACATCTCTTGTGGGGTGCCAAGGGCCACCCCCTCTGTGGCAGACACCATCTCTTTAATATTGGTGGGGGGGGGGATATGTGCTAAGAGGGGTGGATTTCATATCCAAGCCCCCTTGTAGCACAGGTACTAAAGTGCCCCCTAGAAGATCCCCCCCCCCATCACACAAAGTGAACTGTAGGCCATTTCCCCCCTCACCCTCTTGCTCATGCCCCCCACCTCTGGAAGACTCACTGTGGATTAGATGATAGATGATCTCCGTCCAGCAGCGTTGTCGGCAGTGTGGAGAGCCTTCTCCTCCCCCCTCTGTGTACACAGGAAAACAACACAGGAGGAGGAGGAGGGGCGGGGTCAGTTCACTCTCTCTGCACTGTGTGTGTCCTGCAGCTGGGGACAGCGGGGAGAGATGTCGGCTCTGCCCCGCCATGAAAAGCGGAGGCTGTGGAGCTCACGGGCGGCGTGCGGGAACAAACCCTACGTTACCACACCGGAGAGGAGCGGGGGAGGGCGGGGACTACCCGGACGGCGAGCACGAATCCCGGGGACAGGGACCGCTGTGATACACACGTGACGCACTACGTCTGGTTCTTCCCGCCCACTGATACCAGGGTTGCCAGGTAACGAGCTGGATGGCCAACTCCCGCCCACTCTGGAAGCACCGCCCGTGAGGACGGTAACTCCCCCCCCATGACCGAAAATCCCCGCCCACCACGGCCTTTTACACATCAAGCTTTACTGACAGGGGCAGAGAAGCACACACAGTGCTGCTCCAATCAGACACAGTTCGAGTAAACATATTAATGAATAAAAATGTCCAGTTTAATCATGTGGTGGATTATTTATTAGTCTCAATAACTGGTGATTATAAATCAGACAAAAATAACACCCATAGGGTGATAATGATGATGACTAGATCTGCGTTGACTTTGGTGCAATCCCCCCCCCCCCCACATTTCCTAGAAAAAAGAAAAAAAATATATGTTTTAATCTGATGAAAATCCTCATCAAAAGATATATACAAGTGTGTTTTGGGTTTACAGACACTCTATCTCCATCAGCCAATCAGATGGGCAGATGCAACTAGCAGTTAAAAAAAAAAAAATCTTTGAGGCAGTAAACAAGTGATGTCATAGTGACAGCTGATCTCTGAGGCAGTTAGCAAGTGATGTCATAGTGACAGCTGAGTGGTAACATAGCAACAGGGGGAGTTTGTAAGGACAACATAGGACAGACTCAGCTCAGTTCACAGTTAGCAGGCAACCAGTGCACAGGTGACCAGTGAATATTGCTGTGATATTTGAATTTTGAGAAATATTAAAACTCGGAAAAATGACAACAAAACGCCAGATAATTCACGGTCTTATCAAAAAGACCTATGAACAACATTGTCAGCAGATGACAGATATTATTGACGAATTAATCCCGGAGGACAACCTCCAAGGGAAGGACAGCCTCCAAGGGAAGGACGGCCTCCAAGGGAAGGACAGCCTCCAAGGGAAGGACAGCCTCCAACCGCAGAACAGGGAGAAGGCGGGGATGGAGATCAGGATCAGAGAACTGGAGAGACTGGTGGAGATCCTCATGTCTGAACGGGAACAACAAAAAAAGCAGAACACGGAAATGGCAGAGATTCGGAATGAATTGAAGAAACTGCATCTGGAAAAGGAGGCGGACGCACAGAAGATGCAGAGGGAATTCGCAGAGATGCGAAAACAAATGGAAGAAAAAAAGGAGTTGCAGCTCGCAGTAGAGAAGATGCAGACCACCATTGGGCAACTGCAGGCAGAGGTTCAGTCTCAGAGGAGGCTGTATCTGGAAAGGGCGCAGGAGTCGGATAAGATGCAGATGCGCATCGCGTCCCTACAACAAGAGCTGGACGCGCAGAAAAAGACGCAGGTGGAGATGAAACAGCTGCGGAATGATCTGGAGGCCATAAAGAGGGCGCAGCCGGGCATAGAGAAGCTGCAGGCTGAACTGGAGGCCATAAAAAGGGCGAGACCTGACATAGAGAACCTGCAGAAAAAGCAAAATCAGGTCATCAAGGTAAGATCATTAATAGCATAACTCATTCTGCACATAGTCCTATCACACACCCCCCATTCCTAATTGGCACATGATGGGCAATGTCTAGGGCTGTTTCACGTACTGAAGCAGCCGGGCTGTCTGGCAAGAGGCGGAAGTCACAGATAGAAAAAAAACAAAAACAAATGGCAGTTGGATATTTTGTCTGACTCCATTTTGCAGTTTTAAGTAGGAGCTTACTTTTTTTTATATTTTTTTTTTTTATATATATATATATTTATATATATATATATTTTTTATTATATATATATATATATATATATATATATTTTTTATATGTGTGTATATATATATATATATATATATATATATATATATATATATATATATATATATGTATATATGTGTGTATATATATATATATATATATATATATATATATATATATATATATATATATATATATATATATATATATATATATATATATATATATATATATATATATATATATATATATATATATATATATATATATATATATATATATATATATATATATATATATATACACACACGCATATAATATAATATGGTAAAGAAAAAAAATCTTCAGAAAAATAGCCGTTATTTGTAGCTAGATGGCTGAAAAGTGGCAGTTAAAATTAGACGAGCCCTAAAACCTGTGCTGTATGCAGAGCTGTGTAAATCATAAGAGTGAATGGACAGATATGCAAATCCTTTGACAGGGAAAACAGCTCTTATGCCGCCTACACACGATCAGAAAATCCGCCAGCAAATGTCCGATGAGAGCTTTTGGTCGGAAATTCCGACCGTGTGTATGCTCCATCGGACTTTTGCTGGCAGGATTCCAGCCAGCAAAAGATTGAGAGCAGGTTCTCAATTTTTCGGTCGGAAAAAAAGTTTTGATCGTAAATTCCTATTGTCTGTACCAATTCCCACGCGCAAAATTCCTACGCATGCTCGGAAACAATTCGAAGCATGCTCGGAAGCATTGAACTTTTTTTTTTTTTAGTGGAGTTTTTTTGGAGCGGCAACATTCATTTGAATGGGCCTCCCTCCTCTCCAAAAATGCTTCAAAGAAGCTCATGTACCAAATCTTGGCACAGAGCCAGGAGCGGTTGCGATTTTTTGCTGCGATTGCAGCTCGTTTTGTCGCTCGACAATCGCAGCAAAAAAGCGGCGCGTTTAGGATGCCATTGAGAAATAATGGGATCGCAGATGCGTTCCGTGTTTTGCTGCGATTCTGGAATCGCAGTGATTCCGCCCGCGATCAAAATCGCTCAAGTGTGAATGGAGCCTAAAGTAAGCAGTATTACAGTTTGAGACATTTTGCTGATATATTCTGTTTTTTCTTCTCCCTTCAGGAAACAAAACAGACAGAAAATGGCAGCCCTGTGGAGATCAAAGTGCCCAGTCCACCACGTTCCGCAAAACCACCATCGTCACCATCAACACCATCGTTCAGATGCGTGTACAACGTGGGATCCTCTAAAACTTTCCAGAGGATCATATCTACAGAAAAGCAGCTGCAAGATATGAACAAGGAAATGGCCAGCATGAAGTTGGAAAAAATGCAGGTAAGTTTGACCATTTTACATCCAACAGAAAGACAGATATTGCCCACAGCCGAGATGAGCCTAATGCCCCTACACACGGTCGGATTTTCCGCCGGAAAATGTTCGATGGGAGCTCTTTGTCGGAAGTTCTGACCGTGTACAGGCTCCATCGGATATTTTCCATCGGAAATTTCCGACACACAATATTTGAGATCTGGATCTCAAATTTTCCGACAACAAAATCCGTTGTCGGAAATTCCGATCGTGTGTACACATTTCCGAAGCACAAAGTGCCACGCATGCTCGGAATCAAGCAGAAGAGCCGCACTGGCTATTGAACTTCAATTTTCTCGGCTCGTCGTACGTCACCGCATTCTTGACGTTCGGAATTTCCGACAACATTGTGTGACCGTGTGTATGCAAGACAAGTTTGAGCCAACATCCGTCGGAAAAAATCCCATGGATTTTGTTGTGGGAATGTCCGATCGTGTGTACGCGGCATTAGGCTTCATGTACACTGCTGCTGGTAAACGGACGTTTAGGAGCAGTTGGGAATTTTTTTCAGCTGCTGCTGAACTCTCCTCTATGTTATCTTATCAATACATGTACACAGGTTCGTTTACAGTCATTTCTAGGCAGTTGAGTTTAGAGGCTTTTTTTGGAACGCAAAAACATGGGTTCAGAAGCTGAGTTTAGAGGCATTCCAATCGCAAAAACGGAGCTAAATGGGGTAACTCACGTTTAGTCGCGTTTTGTTTACAGGCGTTTTTCAGTTTTGGCGATTTTGATTTTTTTTTTTAAACGCTTCTAAACGCGCCAAAACGCAGCTAAACGCGGCATGTAAACGAGGCAAAACAGACGTTTTAAAACGTGGTGTCAAGTTAAAGCGGAGTTCCGCGTTTTTTTTTTTTTTTTTTTTTTTTAAAGTCAGCAGCTACAAATACTGCAGCTGCTGACTTTTAAAATATAGACACTTACCTGTCCAGGGCGCCCACAATGTTTGCACCTGAAGCCGATCTGTCCCTCGGCTCTTGGGTGCTGCCGCTGCCATCTTTGGTAAGGGAAGCAGGAAGCAAAGCCTTGCGGCTTCACTTCCTGGTTCCCTACTGTGCATGCGCGACTCGCGCTGCACATTCCCACTGGTCCCTGCTGTCTCCTGGGACCCGTGAGTCTCCCAGAAGACAGCGGAGGGGGGGGGGAGTGGCGTAGATACCCGCGGGTGGCGCAGGTATCTATGGCCGGAAGTGGGAGCAAAATACCTGTTAGACAGGTATCTGCTCTCCCCTCCCCCCTGAAAGGTGCCAAATGTGACACCGGAGGCGGGGAGGATTCCGAAAAGGGGAAGTTCCATTTTTGGGTGTAACTCCACTTTTAAATCGTTCAGGAGAGGTTGTAAAAACGTCCCGTGTACATGAAGCCTAAGGGGTCTGTTTATAAAAAGGATATTTTGGCTAATAGGTTTATTTCCTATGATTGTCTTCTAGTGACCAGAATGTAGAATAATAATTTAGATATTTCAGTTACAGTTAGGTCCATAAATATTGGGACATCAACACAATTCTAATCTTTTCGGCTCTATACACGATCGGAACTTTTTCCGACCGAAAAAATGAGAACATGCTCTCAATCTTTTGCTGGCTGGAATTCCGCCAGCAAAAGTCCGATGGAGCATACACACGGTCGCGTTTTTCCGACCAAAAGCTCTCATCTGTCTTTTGCTGGCCGATTTTCCGATCATGTGTACGCGGCATAAGAGTCAAGCTTGGCCCTGCCCTTGTTATTAAGACCAGTCCATATGCCTGTATTTCTGTTCTAACCTTTCTCACTTTCTTATTTACTCTACAGCAGGACAGAATGGAGGAACACACCCCTAAAATGGAGACGGGATTGAGGAGAACCCACAAGAAACCGATGGAGCCCCCACCAAAGGTTGAAGAGGTTGATGAAGCTGCTCATTACTCAAGGTAAGTGATGCCATTTCCATGACGGCTTTTATCATTTCTGGTTTGGTATAAACCAAAAGTAATGGGAGTGTTTCTATAAATCTAATGTCTGTGCATAAGACCAAGCAGATGGGAGCCAGATCTCTGAATGCTATGCTCATGATAGAAGGCCTCACTCTGCCTCTTGGGTAATGCACTGCACCTTACATTATTGGGGGGCATATTACATTACTGGGGGGGGGGCACAGCACAGTGCAGTACATTACTGGGGGGGCACAGCACAGTACATTACTGGGGGGGGGGGGGGGGTAATGCACTGCATCTTTCATTACATTATTGGAGGGACACAGCACATTACATTACTGAGAGAGCACAGCATCCTACATTGCCTTCCTCTGGATGTTCATGCAGACAGCGATTATCTGTGGTGATCGTTGCTGGACGCACACAAAGTACACTGCGTGAACAGAGATGGAAAAATACCCAGTGCAAATGTAGTCTAAGGGGGTCAAAAAATTGTATATAAATATATATCTATAATATGTATGTGTATATATGTAATATGTGTATATATATATATATATATATATATATATATATATATATATATATATATATATATATATATATTAATATCATCATAGCAAAAGCATGTCTAACCTCCAAATCTTTTTTCTCTTCTAGGAAATGCCTTATTTTTGGACGACGTATGAAAAAAGCTGATGAGTACAACGCAGAGAAGCAAGAAAGATTCTTAGAAATGTAAGTATCAGGAAAAAGAAGGGTTAAAGGGAAGAAACTTCTACTGTATTAGTTCAGTTTCTACACACAACTGAGAAATGCTTATTGATTAGATTGATCACTTATTCCACTTAGAGGGGAATTTTATCTGGCTTTGGGAACACTAAAAAATCAGCAGCTACGAGTAATGTAACTGTTGATTTTAAAAGAAACACATTCTCACCAGTCCAGTGCTGTCTTCCATGATCTTCCACGCCACCATCTTGCATTTGGGAGCCGGCTGTCACTTTCTGATCCCTCGCAGCAGGCTCCCTACTGCACGTGTGTGAGATCATAGAATGCATGGAGAATGGTCCTGTAGCTTCCTGGGGTGTATGATGTGTACCCCAGGAGGCTGCAGGTGGGCCGAGAGTACTGTAGCCTCGCCTAGACATGGAATGAGGAAGGGGGGGGGGGGGCAGCATAAAAAAGGCACTTTTTCTTGTTGGATTAAGTGTGGAAGGGCTAGAAGGACCTCTATTGGGTTTCAATTGCTGTCTGTATTTCCATACAATCGTTCAATTTTCACATAATTTTCATGCCGTCATCAAAACCGAACGTTGATTTGAAAGAAAAATTCAAGCGATTTTCTTATTGTTAATACGGAACGCGTTAGAGAAAAAAAATTATAAAAACGAAATGCGCATAAGCCGGTCAAGTGTGTGACGTCTTTGATGATATCGATCTCAACAAAAGTGACTTTGTTGAAAACGATCCAAAAATTTAGCAATTTCGATGCAAAAATCCCGAGACAATGATGGGACTAATGTATGTTAAATGGAAAATACATTTTTATTTTTATTTGAGCAATCGTTCGTTTTTTTCTACTTAGGGCAGGTAATAAGAAACATTTCGATTCCATAAACAACTCATATTAGCCATACAAAGCAATGAGGGGGTACACAAGGGGTACCCATAGAAAGACACCGAAATGACAGGTGGTGAGATATCTGTCCAGCAAAATGCTAGTACCTGCCAAATGTATATTGTGACCCAACCAATGGACAGAGGTGGGACATTTCTTTACATTTCCCCATATAAAGGGGAACAATTGGTGTCCAACACCCAGAGAAATGGTAACACAATGAGTGCTACACTGCCTGGCCCTTACCCATTGTGACAGGTGATATCCGAATCGATTCGAGAGTCGCTCATTTATGGTCACACTGAACATACTTAGATATTTATCACTGGGATTGGTATCGGGTGTGATGTTTCATGAAACTGTTAGCTATAAGAAAGTACCGTATGATAACTGATCTCAGCTAAACTCATATCTCCTTTTCTCTACAGGAATTACTCATCCCGAGCCACCAGCAACCTGCAGAGGCGTTATGGCGCTCTTACAAAGGGCATCATACTTCCTCCTATAGGGAAATATCTCCCCCAAATGTTCAAAACCGAACGTAAAAGCAAGCAGTGATTTCCTCACAGTCGTTCAAACGAGCATGTAGGAATGGTGATGCATATAGTGGGAAGAGGACAGAGGGACGCCGTGGGAAGAGGACAGAGGGACGCCGTGGGAGGAAGGGACAGAGGGACGCCGTGGGAGGAAGGGACAGAGGGACGCCGTGGGAGGAAGGGACAGAGGGACGCCGTGGGAGGAAGGGACAGAGGGACGCCGTGGGAGGAAGGGACAGAGGGACGCCGTGGGAGGAAGGGACAGAGGGACGCCGTGGGAGGAAGGGACAGAGGGACGCCGTGGGAGTAAGGGACAGAGGGACGCCGTGGGAGTAAGGGACAGAGGGACGCCGCGGGAGGAGGCACAGAGGGACGCCGTGGGAAGAGGACAGAGGGACGCCGTGGGAAGAGGACATAGAGGGACGCAGCACAGTACACTACAGTACATCACTTACATTACTTGAAAGTTACATTACTGCACCTTACACATTACTTGAAAGCCACAGCCCTTACTATTGAGACACAGCACAGTGCAGTACATTACTGGGGGGTAATGCACTGCACCTTACATTATTGGAGGGGCACATTACATTACTGGGGGGGGGGGGGGGCACAGCACAGCACAGTGCAGTACATTACTTGGGGGGGTAATGCACTGCACCTTACATTACATTACTGGGGGAACACAGCACAGCACAGCACCGTACATTACTGAGAGAGCACAGCATCCTACATTGCCTTCCTCTGGATGTTCATGCAGACAGCGATTATCTGTGGTGATCGTTGCTGGACGCACACAAAGTACACTGCGTGAACAGAGATGGAAAAATACCCAGTGCAAATGTAGTCTAAGGGGGTCAAGAAGGAATTTTTTCCCTGTTGGAGCCAATTGGACCATGCTTTAATAGGGTTTTTGCCTTCTTCTGGATCAGCACTACTGAATGTTGATCCAGGGAGTATCCGATCGCCCATCTCATAGTACATAGTACAATCAAAAGTAGTACAAACAAAAAGCAAAAAAAAAAAACTGGCCAGAGAGGGATTACTTTGACGAAGTTGGCCGGCTTAAACATGTATCGCAGTGTGCAATATATGTGAACTAAATATCCCTCCTTTTATACAAAGTTTAATAGAAAAAGTGTATAGCAGTGTGCAGAGGGTTCATTCAGAATTTTTAGCGTTAACATGCGGTCACATTGCTTTAGCACCTGATGAGTTATATACAGTGCCTCGAAAAAGTATTCATACCCTTGAAATTTTCCACATTTTGTCATGTTACAACCAAACAGGTAAATGTATTTTATTAGGAGTTTATGTGATGGACCAACACAAAGTGGCACATAATTGTGAAGAGGCAGGAAAAACATAAATGGTTTTCAACATTTTTTACAAATAAATATGTGAAAAGTGTGGGGGGCATTTGTATAGCGCCCCCCTGAGTGAATACTTTGTAGAACCGCCTTTCACTGCAATTACAGCTGCAAGTCTTTTTGGGGTTGTCTCTATCTGCTTTGCACATCTACAAGAGTGACATTTTTGCCCATTCTTCCTTACAAAATAGCTCAAGCTCTGTCAGATTGGAAGGAGAGCATCTGTGAATGGCAATTTTCAAGCCTTGCCACAGATTCTCAATTGGATTTAGGTCTGGACTTTTACTGGGCCATTCTAACACATAAATATGCTTTGATCTAAACCAGGGATCTTCAAACTACGGCCCTCCAGCTGTTGCGGAACTACACATGGCATGAGGCATTGTAAAACTCTGACATTCACAGACATGACTAGATATGATGGGAATTATAGTTCCTGAACAACCGGAGGGCCGTAGTTTGAAAACCCCTGATTTAAACCATTCCATTGTAGCTCTGGCTGTATGTTTAGGGTCGTTGTCCTGCTGGAAGGTGAACGTCTGCCCCAGTCTCAAGTCTTTTGTAGACTCCAACAGCTTTTCTTCTAAGATTGCCCTGTATTTGGCTCCATCCATCTTCCCATCAACTCTGACCAGCTTCCCTGTCCCTGCTGAAGAAAAGCATGCCCACATCATGATGCTGGCACCACCATGTTTCACGGTGATGTGCAGTGTTAGTTTTCCATCACACATAGCATTTTGCTTTTAGGCCAAAAAGTTCAATTTTGGTCTCATCTGACCAGAGCACCTTCTTCCATATTTGCTGTGTCCCCCACATGGCTTCTCACAAACTGCAAATAGGACTTCATATGGCTTTCATTCAACAATGGCTTTCTTGCTACTCTTCCAAAAAGGCCAGACTAACTAATAGTTGTCCTGTGGACAGATTCTCCCACTTGAGCTGTGGATCTCTGTAGCTCCTCCAGAGTTACCATGGGCCTCTTGGCTGCTTGGCTGCTTCTCTGATTAATGCTCTCCTTGCCCCGCCTGTCAGTTTAGGTGGAAAAATGCCTCCCATGCCACCCCAGTGTGAAAGCCCGTGTGCATTCACACTGGGGCGGTGCGCTTGCGGGACATTCTGAAAAGTCCTGAAAGCAGCATCTTTGGGGCGGTTTGGGAGCGCTGTATACAAACACCCTGCCCATTGAAATGAATGGGAAGCACTGCCAAAGCGCCTGCAAAGCGATTTGCCAGCACCGCAACACAGGCGCTTTTAACCCTTAATTCGGCCGCTAGCGGGGGTTAAAAGCGCCCTGCTAGCGGCCGAAAATTGCCGGAAAAACTAGCGGCGCTTTACCGCTAACGCCGGGTGCTTTCAGGCTTCACAGAACAGCTGTATTTATACTGAGGTTAAATTACACACAGGTGGACTCCATTTACTAATTAGGTGACTTCTGAAGGCAATTGGTTCCACTAGATTTTAGTTGGGGGTATTTTGAAAACCATTTATCATTTTCCTTCCACTTCACAATTATGTGTCGCTTTGTGTTGGTCTATCACATAAAATCCCAATAAAATACATTTACGTTTTTGGTTGTAACATGACAAAAGGTGGAAAATGTCAAGGGGTATGAATACTTTTTCAAGGCACTGTATATGTATAAGCTGTTTGGATTGGAGCACAGGTATATCGTGTTTTATTTTTCTTCTCTAAAACATGCCTACAGGGGGACAGGCCTTTTCTAATGAAAACAAACTCTTGTGCCCCATTCACATTATTGTGTCCTGTGAATGCACTGTGTGTGTGTGTTTATGTAATGTGAAGCATTCATGCCACTTGCGATGCAGTGCCATTTATTCCGAATGGCACCCCAATGTACCTTGCTGACAGAGGCTGGACAGGTCTGCAACACCCAGAAATGCACGATTCTGCATTTGAGTGTGATGCACTGTCATATAAAGGTGCAGGTCCGATTTCTGGGCCATTGAGGTGCATGCCAACCCATTCATTGTGAGACCTTAAGTGTGGCATTTATGTTCTTTAATGCCTGGTATGTGGTTTGGCTTCTCTTATCATGTGACTGCTGCGATTGACTGTCATAGTGGTTACGATCAGGAGGCCGTCCCTCTGGCTCCCAATCAGAAGCCGAGACTGAGAGCTGTCAGTGACAGTTTGGCCGGTGTGCTGGGAGAGTGCAGTGAGCACACTCTCAGCACACAACTTCAGACTGGCATCAATGCATATTTGTGGTGACTTGAACTTAAAGCCCCGCTATTCTTGCCGCCACATACAGTATCTCACAAAAGTGAGTACACCCCTCACATTTTTGTAAATATTTTATTCTATCTTTTCATGTGACAACACTGAAGAAATTACCCTTTGCTACAATGTAAAGTACTGAGTGTACAGCTTGTATAAGGGCTCTTTCACACGGACGGACCGTATGTCCGTTTTTCATCCTTCCGTTTTCGGATGAAAAACGGACATACGGGTAACCCTATGGGATAGCGGGTGTCAGCGGATGAGCATCCGCTGACACCCGCTCTTGTCCGTGCCCGCCAAGCTCCGTTTCTGCAGACGGAGGAAAAACCCATTTTTTCATCCGTCTGCAGAGCGGATCGGGTGACGACGGACTCTACGGTCCGTCGTCACCCGATCTCCCATAGGGGAGAGCGGCGCTCTGACAGGTCCGTCCCTGCACGGAGTGCAGAGACGGACCTGTCATCTTCCTGCTCAGCGGAGATCGCTCCGGCGATCCCCGCTGAGCAAGCGGCTATCCACGGGGCGGATCTGCACTGATCCGCCCCGTGTGAAAGAGCCCTAACAGTGTAAATTTGCTGTCCCCTCAAAATAACTCAACACACGGCCATTAATGTCTAAACCGCTGGCAACAAAAGTGAGTACACCCCTAAGTGAAAATGTCCAAATTGGGCCCAAAGTGTCAATTTTGTGTGACCGCCATTATTTTCCAGCACTGCCTTAACCCTCTTGGGCATGGAGGTCACCAGAGTCCTCTTCCACTCCTCCATGATGACATCACGGAGCTGGTGGATGTTAGAGACCTTGCGCTCCTCCACCTTCTGTTTGAGGATGCCCCACAGATGCTCAATAGGGTTTAGGTCTGGAGACATGCTTGGCCAGTCCATCACCTTTACCCTCAGCTTTTTTAGCAAGGCAGTGGTCGTCTTGGAGGTGTGTTTGGGGTCATTATCATATTGGAATACTGCCCTGCGGCCCAGTCTCCGAAGGGAGAGGATCATGCTCGGCTTCAGTATGTCACAGTACATGTTGGCATTCATGGTTATCTCAATGAACTGTAGCTCCCCAATGCCAGGAGCACTCATGCAGCCCCAGACCACGACACTCCCACCACCATGCTTCTGTAGGCAAGACACACTTGTCTTTGAACTCCTCATCTGGTTGCCACCACACACGCTTGACACCATCTGAACCAAATAAGTTTATCTTGGTCTCATCAGACCACAGGACATGGTTCCAGTAATCCATGTGCTTAGTCGGCTTGTCTTCACCAAACTGTTTGTGGTCTTTCATCTTTAGAAGAGGCTCCCTTCTGGGACGACAGCCATGCAGACCAATTTGATGCAGTATGCAGAGTATGGTCTGAGCACTGACAGGATAACGCCCCACCCCTTCAACCTCTTCAGCAATGCGACCGGGCCAACGCTAGTAAAAGAGCTGGAAGAAGAAAGCGGAGGCCTGGCAAGAAGAACTGAAGAGCGGGACAAGACCCCCGAAGTCGGAAGAAGACCCCCGGACGGTGACGAAGGAGAAAGCCGGGCTCCTCCGCTAGTAAAAGTGCTAGTAAAAGAGCAGAAGATAGCAGAGGAGTCTGGCGAGAAGACCCCCGAAGACGGAAGAAGAAGAAGACCCCGGAGCTGTCTAATAAAGTATTTTAAAAACCTGTGTTGTGTTTTTATATGTACACTTTTTTTCCCCAGGTGAATGGGTAGGGGTACATGGAATCTGGGGGCCCCCTTATTAAAGGGGAGTCCAGAGGCTGTGGACATGCTACAAAAGATGAAAAATGTAAGGGAAAGGGAAAATGAGGGGGCAGTCGGGACTTAATATGAAGCACACAGTCTAAGGAAAAACTACTATCAATGGAAGTATAAATGTAAATATAATTATTAGGTTCAATAGGACCAAAGATACATGATAAAAACAATAAATTATAGTCTTAATATTTAACCCATAGAATTTCATAGATATACGTATGCATGTATATGGTTGGCATATCGCAGCAATGACTACAATGGTAAAAATTACCTCCAAACTACCTGATCTGCATGGGTGTGGTAGGAAAGAGACCCTGGGGTGGTGGCATCTCAATCCTATAACCACAAAACTATGTAAGATATAACATATTAAAAATGTAAAAAAACATGGAAGTACAAACACGGCTTAAAACTAGCTTGACGCGTTTCGTGGTTTGGTATTACCACTCTTCAGGAGCAGGCATGTGATGCAAATCTAAAACCAGGTACAAAATTGTCCATAAGTAATCAGCATATAGCAGAGGCAACAATGCTCATACTAGGGTGGAACCAATCCCATAGTAATACTTAGCAGGTCTGCTGTGTATAGGAGGCACGGCGTGGCTGATTGAACCAAAGGCCCACCGGTATTGTCGGCCGCGGGAAATGAGGGAGCGTGTGCCACGACAGCAACCCACCACAGAACCCCCCCCCCCCCCCCAAAAAAAAGTGGACAGACATCCATATTCGCTAGATCCCAGGGGATTGAGATATATACATAATGACGTCTGTTGAGGGCATCTATAAAAGATAACAATAATGGCAAATGTATAAAACTCCATGGTACATGGAGTATCCTGTGTTCACAATAAGAATACGGGAATTTGAGATGCATTGATAAATATGACAGAACCCTAATAACAGGGGAATGTGGAAACCCAAGATAGATAGTTTTACCTCATAGCAGAATGTAGACACCAAGATCCATTGGAGTACAGTATATGTAAGGGAATGCGAACAGGACATGAGGCCAACAAGGGACAGGCCTATATGGGCATGGCCAAGGCACCCCCCCAACGTCACGCTGCGTGCATATGGGGAGGGAGGCGCCACCACCTGAGCGTCTGAGACACCCAGCAGTTGGCACCAAAACCAACCCCTCGTACTGCACACAGATGGAAAAAGACCGCCCACGCAATGGAGCCCTGAATAGGACATGGCACATGTGGAGAAATGGGCGTGAAGTCGATGTGCAGCACATGGCACCTGCCCACCCCATGTCAGAGAGGAGGGGACCAGCGATGTACATTGCAGTTCCCAGGGCAGACAAAACCCCGGAAGGGATATCGGTCCAGACCACACACCACCTCCAAAGCACAACCTGTAAGATATAACCATAGAGTCTGCTAACGGGCTAACACATCCCATATGCAACAATACCTCTGGTATGTGCCAGCAGAGAAGGGAGTATAAAATAGAGGAAATACAGATTGTATGTAGGAAATTGATAACAATAAAGTACCAACAATGAACATGATACATGTGCTGGTAATAAATAGTAAATTAGCATAGCATGACTGCGTGCTTCCATCACTGAATTATTTCGAAAAATAATAAAAACAATTGTTTGGGACTTTATATGAGGTTATGATCGATGGGAGTCCTGTACCTCCACCCCTATCTAGTGAAGAATGTAAGGGAAAGGGAAAATGAGGGGGCAGTCGGGACTTTATATGAAGCACACAGTCTAAGGAAAAACAACTATCAATGGAAGTATAAATGTAAATATATTTATTAGGTACAATAGGACCAAAGATACATGATAAAGACAATAAATGATAGTGTTAATATATAACCCATAGAATTTCATAGGTATAAACATGCATGTATATTAAACGGAGCCACGCTAAACAAATGAAAAACAAAAAAAAAGTGCTATATAATTAGTCCATACAACACATAAATCTTGAAGTAGCTTTCAATACCACCATAGACTCCTTCATGAACTTCCACCACATGAAGTGTGTGCTTACCGGAAGGCAAGCTATCATAGGCTTGCGGCTATCAACCCAGCCAGGGCCTTTGTCCAGGAGGTATTGGAATAGCAGCTCACAAACAGATACTTGGTATGATAGGGTAGGAACACTCGCCAATCGACCAGGAAGACTCAGTTATTCAATAATCATGGACGTGGACCAGGCATTACCCAAAAAGGAAAGGAGCTCACCATAGTATAAATCAGGGGCGGACTGACAACTCATGGGGTCCCCGGGCAATAGGAGATTATGGGGCCCCCAGGCAATCAGAGATTATGGGGCCACACAGTAGACACACACACAGTATACAATCACACAGTATACACATACATGTACACACAGTATACACAGACATGTTTCTATTGGCTGAGAAGGTACTGGAGAGGTGGGGCGGCTATAATCTCTGGGTTTTTAGACCAAAAGGATGTCGGTAAGGGACATTTCATAAACAGATGTAAAAAAACACAGATTTTTACATACTGTCCCTGGTTTTACTGAGGCTAGCAACCCTGATGGGGCCCCCTAGTGGCCCGGGGCCCTCGGGAAGTGCTCGAGTGGCCGAATGGTCAGTCCGCCCCTGGTATAAATCATATCACACAGTTTTATTAAAACAAAAAAGTTGCACTTACAGGAAGTGAATAGTAAAACATCAAGGTTAAACACCCATCCACTCAGGATCACAACGTGATGATGTCAGCATGTTTCGTCACAATCTGACCTCGTCCTGGGGCACGGGGCATGCACTGACTCATCGCCTTATGTAGTGTACAAAGGAAACCACGTCTCGATCTGAGTCTCAGGTGGCAGACCCTAATCGTCCATATAGGAGACTGGCAGAGTAGCCAATACACCACGATCACCAGTTTTAAAAATAGTTTTAAGAGGATGAGAACAATAAAAAATAAACAATAAAAAAGGGAAAGGTTAAACAAGAAATTGATCAGACCAGACGGTATTATGATAATACCTAGGCAACTTCTCACCACCCCACAGAAGAAACAGCAGTCGTATCCAGATGATCAATCCTTACCTCCTCTAAATACCAATTACTACCATATCTAAATTTTAAGGAGACCCTACAGACACAGTCTCCTGGATGTAAACCAAACTGGAAGCTTGGGGACAAAGGAAATAGACTCAACAGTGACCCCTAGTGGTAAAAATAGGTATTGTGTCCTATGTGTTTTAAAACTTCAGATTGATCACAACACTATATGCACTAAATACTAAGGCTGCATTCACACCGGAGAGTAGCGTTTTCAGGCAGAAAATCGCTCGAACAGCAGTGTTTTTTTGCGGCATTTTTTGCTGTGTTTTTTACCGCTATTTCGCAGCATTTTTTTACCGCGTTTGCTGCGATTTTGTGCAGAGCAAAAGGTCACAATGTAAAAAGAAGAAAAACGCCCAAATCTGCCCGATTCGATCGACAAAAAAGGGCCCGGAACTTGTTTGAGCTTCAGGCGTAGGGCTTCAGGCATTTTGGAGTGGAGATGTGAACCATCTCCATAGAGAATAATGTATTTTTTCCCCTCTAGCGTTTTGTAGCTTCAGGCTTCAGGTGACAAAACGCTCAGGTGTGAATGCAGCCTAAAGCCAGAATCCACACACATTGGGCAATATGCCCAATTAGTCAAACTCAGCATTCTAACCTCTAATACTATATAACACTATTGTATAAGCATAAGGCACACAATGTAGAGGCCCAACTATAAAGTTTAATAGATGATGATTTTCTTTTATATTATACTCTTTACATGTCACTTAGAACGGTATTCTCTTATTTTTGCAATGCGTGTATATTGCTGGCATATCGCAGCAATGACTACAATGGTAAAAATTACCTCCAAACTACATGATCTGCATCAGTTTTGCCAACCCCCCGAAGTGAAATTTACTGGCAAGACGCCAAAATTTACAAACAGCACCAATTTTTTACTGGCACAAATTGTGAAATTTACTGATAACACAACATTTTTTACTGCCACTGCTGTGTCTTAGCAATGCAATCTATTCGAAAATGGCGCCAGGCGGCAACATTAAGTTACTGCGCATGCGCCGTCCGGCCGAGCGAGTACGAGCTTTCCCAAGCCTGTCCGGCTTCGGAACGGCGCATGCGCAGTTACATGGTCGGCTCGCGGCCATCATTTTTACTGGCACCCTCTGCCCGTAACGGACATTTACGGGCACCCTAAAAACGGGTGTAAATTACGGGCTGTCCGTAAATCTACGGGCGGTTGGCAACATCTGCATGGGTGTGATAGGAAAGAGACCCTGGGGTGGTGGCATCTCAATCCTCTAACCACAAACTATGTAAGATATATATAAAATGTTATATCTTATCGTTATGTATATACAATATCTCACAAAAGTGAGTACACCCCTCACATATTTGTAAATATTTTATTATATCTTTTCATGTGACAACACTGAAGAAATGACACTTTGCTACTATGTAAAGTAGTGAGTGTATTTTCTTGTTAAAAAAAAAGTAGTGAGTGTACAGCTTGTATAACAGTGTACATTTCCTGTCCCCTTAGAATAACTCAACACACAGCCATTATTGTCTAAACCGCTGGCAACAAAAGTGAGTACACCCCTAAGTGAAAATGTCCACATTGGGTCCAATTAGCCATTTTCCCTCCCCGATGTCATGTGACTCGTTAGTGTTACAAGGTCTCAGGTGTGAATGGGGAGCAGGTGTGTTAAATTTGGTGTTATCGTTCTCACTCTCTCATACTGGTCACTGGTAGTTCAACATGGCACCTCATGACAGAAGAACTCTGAGGATCTGAAAAAAAGAATTGTTGCTCTACATAAAGATGACCTAGGCTAGTAGAAGATTGCCAAGACCCTGAAACTGAGCTGCAGCACGGTGGCCAAGACTTTACAGAGGTTTAACAGGACAGGTTCCACTCAGAACAGGCCTCGCCATGGTCGACCAAAGAAGTTGAGTGCACGTGCTCAGCATCATATCCACTGGTTGTCTTTGGCAAATAGATGTATGAGTGCTGACAGTATTGCTGCAGAGGTTGAAGGGGTGGGGGGTCAGCCTGTCAGTGCTCAGACCATACACTGCACAATGCATCAAATTGGTCTGCATGGTAGGTTCATAATAATCTAAGACCAGGACAGAAAAGGGATCACATGGCCCCTATGGTAGATCACATGGAACCCTATGTTAGGTTCATAGTGATATCTGAGTAGGTCATAGCCAGGCAGGGATCACATGGCCCCTATGGTAGTTTCATAGCGATCTCTGACCAGAAGATAGACAGGAAGGGATCACTGTCATATATATATCTCTATATACTATATCCCCCATATATACCCAGATATAGAGGTGTGACGTGTGTACTCTCTGTATATACTATATATCCACTGTCCTATATATATATCTCTATATACTATATCCCCGTATATACCCAGATATAGAGGTGTGATGTGTGTACTCTCTGTATATACTATATAGATCCACTGTCATATATCTCTATATACTATATCCCCTGTAATATTCCTGCTGGGGGGAGTATGGGTGTAATATTGCTGTTGGGGGGAGTATGGGTGTAATATTGCTGATGGGGGGAGTATGGGTGTAATATTCCTGCTGGGGGGGGGGGGGATATTGGTGTAATATTCCTGATGTGGGGAGTATTTGGTGTAATATTCCTGATGGGGGGAGTATTGGTGTAATATTCCTGATGGGGGGAGTATTGGTGTAATATTCCTGATGGGGGGAGTATGGGTGTAATATTCCTGCTGGGGGGGGGGGGGTATTGGTGTAATATTCCTGCTGGGGGGAGTATGGGTGTAATATTCCTGCTGGGGGGAGTATGGGTGTAATATTCCTGCTGGGGGAAGATTTTGTTTGTGTGATTTGTCAGGTGACAATATTGTCCCATGATTGGGGTGCCATTGAAAGTAACAGGATCACAATCGGGAATTACAGTAATTCCGCCCACAATCCGGAAGGCCTGGGTGTAATCGCAGCCTAAGCGTCTTCTATCAGTTGCTGAGTTCACCTTGTATAGATTCTGGGAGAACATTTTCTTCCTCAAACATTCCACACATTCACTTCATTCTTTATTTCACCGTTAATATATATTCAGCATTGACCTTGTATAGCGCTTTTCTCTCTGAGGACTCCAAGTATAGGCGATGGCGTTGGCCGGGAATCGAACCCGGGTCAGCTGCTTGAAAGGCAGCTATGCTCACCACTGCACCACCAACGCAAGGTAGCATGTCTTTGTAGTGTGGGAGGAAACCGGAGTGCCCAGAGGAAACCCACGCAAGCACAGGGAGAACATGCAAACTCCATGCAGATAGTGTCCTGGTCAGGATTTGAACCATGGACCCCAGTGCTGAAAAGGCTAACCCCTAAGCCTCTGTGCTGCCTGTATGCGGCCTCTGTTCTCTAAGGTTCACCCCCCGCTTAGCGGAGTACATCAGTTATGTCCACTCAAAGCGCCTCCAGAAGAAATCCAAACTTAACCTAAACTACAATCTCTATCTATCTATATATCTATCTATATATCTATCTATCTATCTATATAAATGAGGGTGGCCCCTCATCAATGGACGTGGCAATCCCTATACATGTGTACATATGGGGGGGTGACCACTGATCAATGGGAAAGAAGGAAAGAAGGATCCAATGAAAGGGCTTCAGTTATCTTGTATCTATCAATAGTTTTCAAAGAATTTTAGAACAGAAGGGGATTTTACACACAAAAATATTTTGTTATAAAAACATCTTTATTGGAGTCCAAAGTTTTAAAAGAAACGGGGGACAATGAATGTTGTCCACATTTCATAAAAACAATTCAGTGCACATGTACAATATACACATAAAGTAGCTACTGTAACCAGAGTGATGCTTGTTGCTCGACATGTTTCACTTTTCAGCTTCTTCAGGAGCTCATAAAGCAATATGTAGCTACAAAAAAGACAAATAAAATTAAAATAAAAAATACTAACAATAATAAAAAAAATTTGTATGAACAATTATTAATAAGTATGCATGACTGTAAATAAACATTTCTGTTATCAAATTAAATGTGTATCAAAAAGATATAACAACATAAATAATATGTTCAATGAATATCCATGATGATCTGAGCCCTATACAGAGGGGCACACAACATGAACATAAAACTCACCATGTATATAGAATGTAATCAAGCTAATGCACACTACTAAAGGGTCCAAAACTGATGTAAGAAGAGGTACCAACACTATACACTGAGGAAAGAAATATATCAAGGATACATACCAGTGACCAGTGACACCAATACAGTGGTCAGTGCTAAAAATATGCACTGTCACTGTACTAATGACACTGGCTGAGAAAAGGTTAATATCAGGGGTGATCAATCGGTTAAATGTGTGTCTAGGGGTGCTTGCTAACTGTGGGGGAGGTGCTGTGGGAAGACAGAGATCTGTGTTCCTGCTTAGTAGAAACACAGGATCTTTGTCTTCTCTACTAGCAGAACGGTGATCTGTCTTGTTTACATAGATCGCTGTTCCACCTCTGATAGAAACGATCGGCGGGTCCCGGCGGACATTGTGCGTGCTGGAGAGCCGGAAGTGCAGAATCACATACTTTTTTTTTTTGGGTAGAGGGGGGCAGGTTTAGAACCCTTGTCAGTTTTTATTGCAGTCTGTGCCCCCAGTAGTATTTGTCCCGTTTATCATTATCATAGCAAGTGAAAGTAAAAGAAAATCCCAAATGTAGGGTTGTCACCAGAAAATTAATAGAGGGGAAATCTTCCAATGGGGACACTAGTTGTGGTGACCTGGGGGCCCCCAGGGGCTTCCCTTCATTTGCAGGGATTTCCTCTCACTTCCTGTTTGGTTATGGGACAGGAAGTGAAGGGGGATTTCCGCAATGGGACACTAAAGATAAACTGACGGGTTATGACCCTCCCTCATTTTTACTATTGCACCCGCGATGAGCAGATTGTGGGTGCAATGCCGGACTCCTGCAGACTGTCAGCTGTCTGCTCAAACATCTTACACCCTGAATATGGATGGAACACTATGAAAAGGTGAAGTTCTCCTTTAAGAAGTTTGCAGAGGAAGGATCCTTCTTTGCAGGAGAGATGTAGATTGTCACTTCTGTATAACCAGTCCAAAGAGTCCCCCTTTAATCCCAAGCTGATGGCTGCAGTAGCAGGTTTTGTTTAGTCGGCGATCAACTTCAAAGTGAAAGTGATGGGTTGGCTCCATATCTGCCAATCATTCCACAGAGCCGGCAGCGCGGTGCCCCCTCCCCCCTCCTCCTGTGGTTACCGGGTTCTCTCGCTCTTACCGGAGCCCGGGAACACAACCGCCGGTTAGGGGAGGAAGAGTGCCTTGAGACCGAGGCAAATCCACGCCTCCACCTCACATGCAAACAATGAACCCGGAAGTGATGTCACTAACGGGTTCAGATCCACCATTTTCTGGTCAGTACAGCCAGGAGACACATTTAGCCAAGCCGATCTGTGATTGGTTAGATGGGGTGAAGGGCAGGGAAGACATTGAGGTCTCCAAAAGAGTTCCCTGTCACCTGCGCTTTATTAACCCCTTGTGATAGCAATCATTTAAAAAAAAAAATTATATTGATTTAAAAAGAAAAAATTGTAATTGCTGTAACCCCCGCACTCCTATGCAAACACAAGCCCAGGGTTCTCAGGCATGTAAACTGCGGTCACACCACACGCATATGGCATATCGCTGCATCAGAGTGAGAAGAATAATTCTAGCACAAAAGCTCCTCTTTATCTCCAGCTGTCACATGACCCGGCTCTCTCCATATACAGCTGTCACATGACCCAGCTCTCTCCCATATCCAGCTGTCACATGACCCGGCTCTCTCCATATCCAGCTGTCACATGACCCGGCTCTCTCCCATATCCAGCTGTCACATGACCCGGCTCTCTCCATATCCAGCTGTCACATGACCCGGCTCTCTCCATATCCAGCTGTCACAGGACACGGCTCTCTCCCATATCCAGCTGTCACATGACCCGGCTCTCTGCCATATCCAGCTGTCACATCACCCGGCTCACTGCCATATCCAGCTGTCACATGACCCGGCTCACTCTCATATACAGCTGTCACATGACCCGGCTCTCTCCATATACAGCTGTCACATGACCCGGCTCTCTCCCATATCCAGCTGTCACAGGACACGGCTCTCTCCCATATCCAGCTGTCACATGACCCGGCTCACTCCCATATACAGCTGTCACATGACCCGGCTCACTGCCACATACAGCTGTCACATGACCCGGCTCACTCCCATATACAGCTGTCACATGACCCGGCTCACTCCCATATACAGCTGTCACATGACCCGGCTCACTCCCATATACAGCTGTCACATGACCCGGCTCACTCCCATATCCAGGGGATTCCATCTGAACAACAAAACACCAAACATTTGGTAAAAACCTTGACCGCCCAACAGGCACAAACAGTGAACACAAATTACAAAATGAAAAGGTAAAGCAGCAATGTCAACCGTGGATGAACTTTACAATGTGACTTACCCCTAGGGGATGAAAGCCCAACACAGGACAGCCAAGTTCTGTACTGCTGGAAGTACAGCACTGAACCCATGTTAGAGCCTGGACTAAATACTCCTGGTCTCCAAATGGGCCCCGCCCTTTCAGCGTCATCATGGTTGAAATCAACCAATGGGCTCGCAAAGTGTGAAGGGATGGGGCATGCCCCTAGATCCTCTCCCATAGTTGCGGCCGATGAAGTCAATCTTGTCACGTAAGCACAGCTGAGAGTATCAGCTGTGCATCATATGGTGGACCCGGCCCAGTACTGGGCATCCTAGCCGCTAGGGGGGGCGGTAACGTGATGACGCAGGACATGAAGGAGCCGGAAGCGTCAAGAGATGACACCAATCCCTCTTGGCTCCAGGGGCAGAAGGAGGCATGAACCACTCCATCCGGCGCTGGGGACACCGCTACCATGGGGAAAAGGATGAATTCCCAAGGACGTGTGTCACCCAACACGAATTGCGGCGGGTGTAAAGTGGAAGAGGGATTGCGGCTCCCATGGGAAAAATGCTGGGACACAAGAAAATAAAAAAGATAAAAAAAATAAAATAAAATAAAAGGAGAGAAGAGGTGGTAAGGGGAAAAAAAATGAGCAAAAACAATAGTTCAAATATGAATATGTATTAAGAATTTTTTACATCTTCAAATCCTATTGGGCATCCAGATTGATAGAAGGATTGTCGTGATGGTTGCTGTAGATAGGTCCCACATAACACGCATATATATCCAAAATAATAATAAATACATACAGCCATGTATATCGCAATTGTAACAACCCTAATGGGTAGAAAGGACTTGAATGAGGTGCCCTCATTCAACCCAGGGACAGAAATTGCCCTGAGCGAATGTATCCATCTCATTTCCCTTTGAAGATCATTCTGTCCCAGTCTCCCCCTCGGAGATCCTAGGGAATATGTTCCAAACATAGGAGCTTGACATCCAATTTGCCATAGGCATGAAAGTGAGCCGCATGTCTACCTTGTCACCTATGTATTATACCAAAAGATGGTAGATTTGTGTTCCGTCAACTAAAAGGTCTAAAAAAGATCCCTATGACATCAATGGATGTCCCACTGGTAGCCCCATATTTGGTTTGGTACCCATGCATAGTTTGTTCCCAAGTAGTGCCCTGATATTGTTCCTTGGTGGACAGAGGAGTAATAAACTGGGTGAGAGAGTGACCCTAAAGAAAAGTCCAGATTTTTTTTGCTGTTCAGCACTTCTATTTTAAAGTGGTTGTAAACCCTTACAAACCACTTTGGCCTACAGGTAAGCCTAGATTAAGGCTTACCTGTAGGTCCAATAAATATCTCCTAAACCTACATGGTTTAGGAGATATTTAGAAAAAAAGAGGCATCGCTGTCTACGGCGCATGCGCCGTAGACAGCGGCGCGCAGGCGCACTGCGCATGCCGAGTTCACGGCGATATGCCGCTTTCCTGCGCATGCGCGGGAGTGACGTCATCGCCGCTCCAGCGAATCACAGCGCTGGATCAGCGAGACCTGGAAGTCACTCCGGTATTGATGGCGCCGGAGAAGGTCGTGGATGAGGACCGCTTAGGGGGCTTCGTTCTCAGGTAAGTTATTCATAATGAGCTAGTATGCTATGCATACTAGCTCATTATGCCTTTGCCTTGCAGGTTCCGTTTTTTTTTTTTTTTTTTTTTTTTTTTTTTTTGTGAGGAGGCTTTACTTCCTCTTTAACTGGCAATTACGTCACATAACACTGTAAGCAAAAGAAATTTATATCATTTTTTTCACACAAATAGAGCTTTGTTTTGGTGGTATTTGATCACCAATTTTTTTTTCTTTTTTATTATATAAACAAAAAAAAAGTCAGAAAATTAAAAAAAAAAAATTCCTGATATTTTCTTGTATAAAACATATCGAATACAAAAAAAAAAAAATATTTAGGCCAAAATGTATTCTGCTACATCCCCGCTATCTCCTGCTGGGTCCCTGGCTTGGCATTGGCTGATGCTTTCCCACTTCTTCACCGTCCCAGTCTGGTGAGAAGACTGCTCTGGTACTTGCTTCAGCTTACTCACTGTAGTCTCCGGTAACAAGGTGGTTGATCCTCTACCACAACTGTTTCCCCATCCAGCTGAACCTTCTCAACTCGGTTGGACTCCAATCCTGCAGTCCCAACCCTACGCTGCTTCTCCTGCTCCTGGATAGGCCTCAGGCAGCCTAGCAGCCAGGTGTCCCCGGGATAGGCCTCAGGCTTCCGGCCTAGCAGCCCCGGGCGACATAACACACATCCATCCAGATAGTCGTCAAGGTGGCACAGAACCCCCGATCACCTGACTCCATCCAAATAAATAGGCTCTTCCAGCAGGCTTAGGGGCTTAAAGAAACCCTTGCCCATTGGCTGAGACACCCCATCCATTCATAATCTGTCCTTGCTAAGCCCTTTTCTATCTACTGTCACCAGCTTTAATGCCACCTAGTGACAGAAGAGAAAAGTGCAGCAATTCCAGAATTAGGGGGAAATCAGTGGATCGCCTAACAATTAGCCAGGACAATTACTACCTGGCAAACTAAATTGGTTAGCAACTGTCAGGAAATGCCTTAGAGAAGAAATCTTGCTGCTGGTGCACGTCTGCGAGCGCCGATGCACATGCGAGTTTTGGTGCCAGCTGTCCTATTTAAACTGGGCTTGTAAACAGAGTCAGTGCTGTCTGATCTGCAGCTTCCTGTGAACCCTGCTACCTGTAACCTGCTTTGAGATCCTGTTACTATCTTCTGATCCGGCTTGCCTTTGACTATTCCTGCCTGCTGCTTGTATACGAGCACCGGCTTGTCCCTGCCTGCTCCTCTTTCTACCACGCTGTCCGCCTGTTGCCAACCAAGCTTGTAATCCGACCTGTCTCTGCCGCTGCACCTGTTCAGTTTCTCTAAACTGTGTGTGCGCCTGTGCCTAGCTGTGCTCCAAACTCCTCAGGACTGATCCGCTGTGCATTGCCTGCTGTGCCGACCCATCTCCTCTACTGCCTGCTGTGCTGACCCAGCTCCTCTACTGTCTGCTGTGCTGACCCAGCTCCTCTACTTCCTGCTGAATGAATGAATGACTTGTATAGCGCTACCTATGCGAACTGAATTGCCTCAGGGTGCTTTTTGCCACTGGTGTCCATCTGTGGTATAGTGCGGTTCTTGCCTTGTGGGGTCCCGACACGCTTACAAACACATACACATACATATAGTTGGCCAATTTTTATCGACAGGATCTAATTAACCTACCAGCATGTCTTTGGAGTGTGGGAGGAAACCGGAGTACCCGGAGGAAACCCACGCAGGCACAGGGAGAACATGCAAACTCCAGGCAGAAGGTGTCGTGGTCGGGATTTGAACCAGCGACCCTATTACTGCTAGGTGAAAGTGCTAACCACTACACCACTGTGCCGACCCAGCTCCTCTACTGCCTGCTGTGCTGACCCAGCTCCTCTACTGCCTGCTGTGCTGACATCTCATCCCACCAGTCCTAATTCCTGTGACATCAGGAACTTTGGAGCAACTCTCCTGACTACCTACCTGCCAGGCACTCATACCATTCTGTACTCTGAGGCAGAGGCGGCTCTAGGCTTTGTGAGGCCTTAGGCGAAACTTACACATGAGGCCCCACTCACACCCATAATAGGAAAAAAAATACAAGCACACAGAAAAGAGGGTGAAATAAAGAGGGGGGGGGGAGAGAGAATCAGTGATTGAGCACAGGCAAATTAGGAGGCCGCGAGGCCCCTGTGAGTGCGAGGCCTTAGGCGACCGCCTAATTTGCCTAATTGGAGAGCCGCCTCTGCTCTGAGGTCCCGGGGCCAGGGGCCGCGAGTCAGATACATAAGGGAGGCCTTCCTCTGCATTGCTAGGCTCGTCCATAAAGTACGTGGAAACGTGACAGCAACCCTGCCTAAACACCAGTGCTACACCTACAACAGGAACTCATTTTTTATTCTCCTGATTTAGTTGGGTTGAATCCCTTGCAGATGCCAGCCTATGAATTCCTAATCTTGGGTCTATGAGAGATAAGTATATGAGACAGATAGACAGACATGAGATTTTAACGAAAGCATCACTAATTGTCTGAGAACTCTGTTCTACAACAGGATTGTTCACGTAACTCAGGTTAAAATTTCCTTTACAACCCCCGTGTGTCATAATTTCTCAGAAATGTGTCAGAAACCTTCTCTTCCAGCAGAAGACATCACAGCAGTAGGCCGGGAGGTGTGGGAGGGCTTCTATCAGGTGCCTCCGATGTTATAGAGCTGGCTATGGGGGTGGTAGTACAGTCTCCGGTGAGATGACTGACATGCCCATTCTTCCTGAATGGCGACGCGCCATATGGAACATCTGTGAAATACAGCTCCATTAATATTCTCATCTTCTGTTCTGTGGATATTCACCGTACACTGCTGTCAGATTTCGACTGAGCATCCTTATCAAATCTACAAGATACGCTACAAAAAAAAAGAATTGGGCTGTGCCAGCACTGTAAGGCTAGTTGTTTGTTTTGGTCTAGGGCAGTGAGCTCCAAACTGGGGCAGAATGTTGCCCTTTGCTTGCCTTTTATCAGGCCCTTCGGGCATTATTCCTGCCACTGGCACTAACATTGGGGCATAATTCCTGCCACTGACACCAATGATGGGGCACTATTCCTCCCACTGACACCAATGATGAGGAACTAATTCTTCCACTGACACCAACGATCATGGGGCACTATTCCTCCCACTGACACCAATGATGGGGAATTATTCCTTCCACTGACACCAATGATGAGGAACTAATCCTTCCACTGACACCAACGATCATGGGGCACTATTCCTCCCACTGACACCAATGATGGGGAACTATTCCTCCCACTGATACCAATGACGGGTAACTATTCCTCCCACTGACACCAATGACGGGGAACTGTTCCTCCTACTGACACCAATGATGGGGAACTATTCCTCCCATTGACACCAATTATAGGGAACTATTCCTCCCACTGACACCAATGATGAGGAACTAATCCTTCCACTGACACCAACGATCATGGGGCACTATTCCTCCCACTGACACCAATGATGAGGAACTAATCCTTCCACTGACACCAACGATCATGGGGCACTATTCCTCCCACTGACACCAATGATGAGGAACTAATCCTTCCACTAACACCAACGATCATGGGGCACTATTCCTCCCACTGACACCAATGATGGGGAATTATTCCTCCCACTGACACCAATGATGAGGAACTAATCCTTCCACTGACACCAATGAGCATGGGACACTATTCCTCCCACTGACACCAATGATGGGGAACTATTCCTCCCACTGACACCAATGATGGGGAACTATTCCTCCCACTGACACCAATGATGGGAAACTATTCCTCCCACTGACACCAATGACAGGGAACTATTCCTCCCACTGACACCAATGATGGGGAACTATTCCTCCCACTGATACCAATGACAGGGAACTATTCCTCCCACTGACACCAACGATCATGGGGCAATATTCCTCCCACTGACACCAATGATGGGTAACTATTCCTCCCACTGACACAAATGATGGGAAACTATTCCTCCCACTGACACCAATGATGGGGAAATCAGTGGATCGCCTAACAATTAGCCAGGACAATTAGTACCTGGCAAACTAAATTGGTTAGCAACTGTCAGGAAATGCCTTAGAGAAGAAATCTTGCTGCTGGTGAACGTCTGCGAGCGCCGATGCACGTGCGAGTTTTGGCGCCACATGTCCTATTTAAACTGGGCTTGTAAACAGAGTCAGTGCTGTCTGATCTGCAGCCTGTGAACCCTGCTACCCGTAATCCTTCCACTGACACCAACGATCATGGGGCACTATTCCTCCCACTGATACCAATGACGGGGAACTATTCCTCCCACTGACACCAATGATGGGGAACTATTTCTTCCACTGACACCAACGATCATGGGGCACTATTTCTCCCACTAACACTAATGATGGGAAACTATTCCTCCCACTGACACCAATGACGGGGAATTATTCCTCCCACTGACACCAATGACGGGGAACTATTCCTCCCACTGACACCAATGACGGGGAACTATTCCTCCCACTGACACCAACTATTACCCTAATACCAAAGATCAGGCATTGTTTACTCCCACTTTGCACAGTCTGGCCCCCTTAAAGTGGTTGTAAACTCTGCTAAAAAAAAAAAAAAAACCCTGCAAGACAAAGGCATAATGAGCTAGTATGCATAGCATACTAGCTCATTATGAATTACTTACCCGAGAATGAAGCACCCGCAGCTGTCCTCGTCTCCCCCTCCGGCCAGAGACATCTCTCTCGGGGGTTGCTTCCGGGTATCGCGGCTCCGGCGCTGTGATTGGCCGGAGCCGCGATGACGTCACTCCCGCGCATGCCGGTAATGGCACACAGACTGAAGCAACGGCACATACGTGCCATTGCTTCAGTTTGCCCCAGTGCGCATGTGCCGATGTCATCGGCACATGCAGGGGACAGGGGATATCTCCTAAACCATGCAGGTTTAGGAGATATCCTAGGTAGCTACGGGTAAGCCTTAATATAGGCTTACCTGTAGCATAAAGTTTAAAAATAGGGTTTACAACCACTTTAAGTCTGACGGATAGTAAAATGGGCCTTTGTTTACAAAGTTTGGAGACGCCCTGGCCTAGGCGAAAAAAACGGAAAATTGTATACTTACCTTTCCGTAATTTTCCTTTCCTGACGCATCTTCATGGCAGCACACACTGGGTTGTGACTCCGCCCCCACAACCTGACAGGATTGGATAACTATAAAGTTGAAGGGGAGATCCCCCGCTGTATTCTCTGTATATATCATCACAAAAACGGGGTGGGAAATTGTGTGCTGCCATGAAGATGCGTCAGGAAAGGAAAATTACGGAAAGGTAAGTATACAATTTTCCGTTTTCCTGACGCCTTCATGGCAGCACACACTGGGAAATAACTCGCCAGTCGGGTGGGTGCAAGAAAAATAATGTTTATTCCTATAATGCGGAAGAATTGGCTCTAACAACGGATCTTCCGAAGTCTGACATGGACAAATGGGCAGAATCCACTTTGTAGTGAGAAATGAAAGTATGTCTGGAAGACCACGTTGCTGCTCTGCATATTGTCTCCGGTGATACCCTGCAATATGCTGCCCAGGAGGTAGCCACTGCCCTAGTAGAATGAGCCTTGACATCTTCAGGGATCGTCAGGTGCTGAGTGGAATATGCCTTCTTAATGGCTTTGACTAGCCAGGACGAGATAGACCGTGAAGAGGCTGCTTTCCCGCGTCTGGTTCCATAGGGAATGATCATGAGGGAATCCGTCTTCCTAAAGGAGGTGGTAGCTGCCAAGTAGTTAGAGATCGTTGTTTTGACATCCAACGGATGCGGTTCACCCTGATCGTTGGTGAAGGATGGCAGAATGATGTCTTGGTTGTAGTGAAAAGAAGTTACTACTTTAGGTGTGAAGCGCTCTGATGGTCTTAGAACTACTCCGTCGGGTAGAAAGACTAAGTGGGGTTCCGAGATCATTAGTGCTTGTATCTCTGACACTCTCTTAGCTGATGTTATTGCTATGAGGAATGATAGCTTCAAGGTCAGGTCCCAAAGAGATACGGTTTCGAATGGAGTGAACGGAGGGTTGGAAAGAGCGTGGAGAACTACTGATAGGTCCCATGACGGAAAAACTGGTTTTCTGGGGGGTTTTATCTTCAGGCAGGCCTTTAGGAATTGTATTACCAGTGGGTGGAATGCCCACCTAGTTCCCGTCTTTGCTGACAGAGCCGACACTTGTACTTTAAGGGTACTTGAGCTTAGGCCTTTGCTTACCCCTGACTGGAGAAACTCTAGAATTTGGTAAGGTTCTGGAGAGAGGTAGTTCCACCCTTTCTGTTGTGCCAAGGAGCAGAATCTCTCCCAAACCCTCGTATAGATGGTATTAGTAGATACTTTCCGGGCTTGCATCATGGTTGATATAACCTCTTGTGAACAGCCTTGTGCCCTTAGCCTAACCCTCTCAACCTCCAGGCCATCAGATGTAATCTCTCTGGTGCTGGGTGAAGGAACTGCCCCTGAGATAGAAGGTCCGGGATCATTGGAAGAGGAATTGGAGGTTGAAGGCTGAGTTGTAGGAGGGTCGTGAACCACGGTCTTCTCGGCCACATCGGGATTACCGCTATTACTGTTACCGACGATCTCCGAAGTCTGGACAGGAACCTCGCAATCAACGGGGTTGGAGGAAATATGTACCCCAACTTGAAGTCCCATGGGTGGATCAGGCAGTCTATCCCCTCTGCTGATGGAAATGAGCCCCTCGTCAGGAACCTGTGGCACTTGGTGTTCATTGGAGTGGCCGCCAGGTCTATTTCTGGCATTCCCCAGGCTTCTGTCAGGAGAGAGAATGCCTGCGGACTCAAGGACCACTCGTTGTTGGACAACGTTTCCCGACTTAGGTAGTCGGCTAGCATATTCTGGGCCGCTGGAACGTACACTGCCTTCAGACTTGCCAGGTGTATTTGAGCCCATTCTAGAATGGGTCGGACTTCTTCCATCAGGGTGGTACTCCTGGTACCTCCTTGCTTCTGAATGTAGGACACTGCTACCTTGTTGTCCATCCTGATCAGCACATCCTCCCCCTCTAGTAGCGGTGTAAATGCCCTTAATGCATGGAAGGCTGCCCTGAGTTCCAGGATATTCGAAACTATCCCCTGAGCCTGAAAGGGCCATCGGCCTTGGGCTGCCCGATCTTGGAAGTGGGCTCCCCAACCGCTCTGGCAAGCATCCGAGGTGATGACTTTGGGATCTGGAGGGATTATGGGCTTGTATTTCCTGAGGTTGCCTTGACGCGTCCACCACCATACTGATTGTTTCACTGCTCCGGATATAGAGATGGTCTGATGCATCGACACTCCATCCCACTGCCTGAGAAATGAGTTCTGCAGGGTTCTCATATGCCACTGTGCCCATTGTACCATTGGTATGGTTGCGGACATGGATCCCAGAATGCTCAGACAGGCTCTGGCAGGTAGGTGATTGGTGGAAAGTAGTCTCTGCATTTTCTGAATTAGAGGCTGTATTTTCTCCTGCGGGAGCTGTATCCTGTTCGTCTTGGTGTTTAGATCTGCTCCCAGGAAAACCATATTTTGGGTGGGTTGTAGACTGCTCTTTTTCCAGTTGATTATCCAACCAAATTTCTGGAGGGTTGCGAGTAGAACTTCTCGGTGGTGAATCAGCGTCTCTTGATCCTCTGCTAACAGTAGGATGTCGTCCAGGTAATGGTGAATGCGTAACCCCTTTTGTCTGAGGAGTGCTACCAAGGGTAGTAGAACCTTTGTAAATGTTCTGGGTGCTGAGGAGATGCCGAATGGGAGGCACTGGAACTGGAAATGGCCTTGGTTTATGGCAAACCGGAGGAATTTTTGAAAAGCTGGATGGATTGGTATGTGCAGATAAGCGTCTGATAAATCGATTGAAAGCATCCAATCTCCCAGATTCACTGCCAGTAGTATGGACTGGAGACTTTCCATCTTGAAGGCCTCGACCTGTATTCCCTTGTTGAGCCTTTTGAGGTCCAACACAGGGCGTAGATCCCCTGTCTTCTTCTTTACCAAGAATAGGGGGGAGTAGAAACCTCTCCCCCTTTGACATGCTGGGACCTCCAGTATTGCCCCCTTCTGCTTCAGTTCCGCCACATACTTTATTAACAGGCTCCTTCTGAGTGGTGAGGATGGTTGTTTGGTTGCCTGGAAGTGATTTCCCGGAGGTCTGTTTATGAACCTCCACCTGTGTCCGAACTTTATTGTGGACAATGTCCATGAATCCTCTATGTGACTTGACCAGATTTGGGAGAAGTTTCTTAGCCTGGCGCCCACCTGACTGTTCCCTGGAGCCGAATGGGCAGGCGAGACTTCAAAACGATTTCTGTTGATCCCCTGCCGGGGTGGACTTGATTTTCTGCATTCTAAGAAAGGCCGGCTTTGTGTTCTTCCAGTCCCTCCTAAATTCCCTACCAGGGCGGTAGGATCTGGCCTCTCTGTACTTATTCGGAAGGTTACGCCTGAATGCTGGTCCTTTCTGTGCCTTGGTTCTCCTATCGGAGGGAATTAACCCTGACTTTCCCCCCGTTACTTTGGAGATAGCAGAGTCCAATTTGGTGCCAAACAGATTTGTGCCGTCATACGGGATCCTGCACCAGTTCAGTTTAGATGCCGTATCGGCCATCCATGGTTTGAGCCATAAGGCTCTCCTTGCTGTCACTGATGCCAGCATGGTCCTGGCTGACGATCTTAGGACGTCTACAGATGCCTCTGCTACAAAATCACCTGCCAATCTGATTTCCTGTAGAGAGGAAATTATTTTTGCCATCTCGACGCCATCCTGCAGGTCTTTTTCTACTTTAGATGTCCATCCCGAGATGGCTCTGCCTACTGCTGCTGTAGCTATTGCAGGTCTGCAGGCCCCCCCAGCCGTGGAGTATGCCTTTTTCAACTCCAGGTCCATCTTCCGATCGAGCACATCTCGAAAGGATACCGCATCCTCAATCGGTAAAGTGACGTGGCGGGCGAGACGCATCAAAGAGGCGTCAACAGTAGGAGCGTTGGTCAGGGGGTTTATTTTTGACTCCCTCAAGGGATACATCTTGGCCAACCTGTTGGTCAGACTAGATCGTTTGTCCGACCTTTCCCATTCGTCCTTTATGAGATCTTCAAGCTCTTCTATAAAAGGGAAAGTTTCCGGTTCCCTCTTCAAGTTTGGAAAATATTTCCGAACCTTTTGAGGTTCTGCCTTGTCATCTTCCCAGCCAATCGCCTCTTTGACTGATTTGGCGAAAGGCTCCACCAGAGAAAAATCAAAACCTGCTGAGACGTCTTGAATCTCGTCCTCAGAACTGGGGGAATCCGAGGTCTGGAGGTGAGGCACTGGTTCCGCCGATGATGTACTGGGAACAGCTTTGTCCAATGGTGGTGCTGTGGTTTCCAGTAGAGACTCCCGCACTGACTCCCTTATGAGCTCTGTCGCTATCCTTGCATCTGCTTCCTTCTCTGTAGTGGCTTCGTTGAAGCAAGAGCGGCAAGCAAGTTTTTCCGGTAGTGCCGGGGCGCCGCATACCCAGCAGGCATTGGCTGCGGGACGGGTGTGGCGGCTTTGGCGATGCGAGGAGGGGGACCTCCTGCGATTTGACCTGCTGCGGCGGGAGCGACTGTGCCGCGAGTGACTTCGCCGTGAGCGGCTGTGCCGATGGCGTGAAGGTGATCTTGAACGGCTCCTGCGGGACCTCCTGCTTGAGGTATGGCTTGACCTTTTCCCGTGCCGGGAGCTGGTGGTTCTTGATCCCGCCGGGCTGCCAAGAAAAATGCAGCATTTTAGCGGTCTGGCACTCTTTTTTCTCCCCTTCAATACTTACCTACTATTGGTCCAGCCTCTTACCTAGTTTGCTGTTGGTGGTCTGCGTGGGCAGTGGGCTCCATAGGGAGAAAAGAAGGAGACAGGGCAGTCTGGGAAAAGACAAAATAAACGCACATATATATATAGTTTTTTTTTTTTTTTTTTTTTTTACACACAGTCCCCTACGCACACATATATACACTTATATATACACACATATATATATATATAGTTCTATTATATACCTATATATATCCTCACTACTACCCCTTTCCCTATTAATTTATTTATTTAAATATTTATTATTTATTTATACACACACATTTATTTATTTAATCAAAGATTCTTTATGTACCTGGTTTTAGGGAAAAGGAACCCTTATAGGGGCTTACCTGAGTGTTGCAGAGCAGTATTTTCCGCTAACTTCTTTCCAGATTCGCTGCAGAGTTGCACAGGGAGTTTTCACAGGAAAAGTTTTGTTTTTAAATCTGGCGCCATTACAGCGCCCAAATGACGTTTTCCGCGCATGTGCAGATGCGCCCGAGTGTCCCCGCGCCATCTTGGATCAGGGCATAACACACCGAAAACACAGCGGTGTTTGCCCGACCCTGTACTGCGCATGGGCGATGCGGGGACGCTACCACGCCGCTCTGCTAACAGTAGGATCTCGAACAACAAGGGCCAGCATGCCTGCAACTGTAAGTACATACTATATTCTTTTATGGGACAACAAGGGCCAGCATGACTTGTCCCTATGAACCTCCACGCAGCGCACTGGTATTTGGGAGGCACACAGATACAAACAGTAGGGACTATCCCTGGCAGTACCAGACACAAAAAAAGGGGAAAAGAGAATATAAAGATAAAGGAGCCCACTGCGAAATAAAAGCTTCTTTAAAGCTTGTTACTTGCCGGAATTCTTGACGCCCCCTGAGACCACCAGAATGGGGGTTCCCTCCGTAGAAGCTCCTTTAGAGACTGTACAGGAGGGACTTCCAAACAGGAGAGGCTTGAACCTGCTGGGGCGATTGCGGTAAGAGGCTTATTCATCTGTCATAGGAACATCCGTCCGTCCAACCTGTTCAGGTGAGGAAAAAAAAGGAGAATACAGCGGGGGATCTCCCCTTCAACTTTATAGTTATCCAATCCTGTCAGGTTGTGGGGGCGGAGTCACAACCCAGTGTGTGCTGCCATGAAGGCGTCAGGAAAATGTAATATTTACTCACCTGATCCTCCACTCCTCCCTGCAGCTAGGTCGGTCCCTGCATCGTCTTCTCCCCTAGACTCCAGTGGTCTAGGGTCCTGACATCATCCAATACCCTGCATTGGACGTGAGGACTATGAGAGGCAGTCCACCATTGGAGCATGGGGCAGCGCCATCTGCTGGGGGAGTGGAGGCATAGGTAAATAAAACAGTTTCTCCTCTCCCCGAGACAAAAAATATACTTTAATGAATTGAAAAAAATGATTTTGTATAAAAAAACATTTTTGTATAATGTGAAATGCCACGTACACACGATCGGAATTTCGGCCAGCAAAAGACCAATGAGAGCTTTTCGTCGGAAAATGCGACCGTGTGCATGCTCCTTCGGACTTTTGCTATCCGAATTTCAACCAGCCAAAAGATTGAGAGCATGTTCTCAATTTTTCCGACGGAAAAAGTTCCGATCGGAAATTCCGATCGTCTGTAGCAATTCCAACTCGCAAAAAAAACACGCATGCTCCGAAACAATTTGAAACATGCTCGGAAGCATTGAACTTTATTTTCTCGGCTCGTAGTGTTGTACGTCACCGCGTTCTTGACGGTCGAAAGTTCGTTAAACTTTTGTGTGACCGTGTTTATGCAAGCCAAGCTTGAGTGGAATTCCGTTGGAAAAAACATCCAAGATTTTTGTGATGAAAAATCCGCTCGTGTGTACGCGGCAAAAGATGATGGTGCGCCGAGTAAAGAGATACCTAACATTTCACGCTTTAAAATGGAATGGCAACAAACTACGATACTTAAAAATCTCCATAGGCTACGCTTTAAACATTTTTATAGGTTACTTGTTTAGAGTTACAGAGGAGGTCTTGCACTATAATTATTGCTCTCACTCTAAAGCCCCATACACACGGTCGGAAAATCCGACCACCAAATCCATCGGATTTGGTCCGACGGATTTAGTCCAACACTGGTGTTGCATACACACGGTCGGACAAAGTTGTCAGAAAATCCGATCATTCTGAACGTGGTGACGTTTGTTGCGTACGACGGAACTACGTAGAGGCTAGTAGCCAATAGCTTTGGTCTTGTAATGTGATCTGAGCATGCGTGGCACTTTGTCCGTCGGAATTCGCTACACACGATCGGAATTGGTGTGATCGGACTTTATTGTCCGAAAATTTATAGAGCAGGAGATAGAACTTTGTCCGTCGGACAATCCGATGGAAACTGTCCGATGGTGCCTACACACGGTCGGAATTTCCGACAACATTGTCCGATATGACAGAACCCATCGGAAAATCCGACCGTGTGTATGGGGCATAACGGCGAAACCTCATATATGTGTGGTGCGAACACCGTTTACATATGCGTGCGTGAGTTATGTATGCATTTGCTTCTGCACTAAGGGATGGGGGCGCTTTCATTTATTTTTTTTTTATTTTTTTTCCCCACAGCCAAACAGGAAGTGAGAGGAAATCCCTGCAAATTAAGGGAATTCCTTGGGGACCCCCATGACACCGGAAGTCATCTTTTCTGATAAAAACTCAACATTTGGGATTTTCTTTTTACTTTCAGCGATAATGGTAAACAGGACTAATAGAGAGGGTGAATTTCCCCAACGGGGGCACAGAAAGCAATAAAAGCGTACGGATGTTCTAATCCCTCTCCGCTCTATCCAAATCTAAAAAAAAAATTTGTATCAAATACTTACCGTAATTTTCGTTTCCTGACGCCACCATGGCAGCATACTAGTGATAGGCTCTCCAATATTCTAAAGTACGCTGCGCTTTCATACTTAAAGTCCAAATAGTGAAACGAAAAATGTGCTATATAACAACAGCAATAAAGTGATAACGTGCTAAAATACATACAATATTCCAAATAAAGTGCTTTCATGCAGGATATGATAAAACGTCCATATGGTGAGAAAAAAGCAATCAATAAAATCCTTAACTACCTGAGATCCGCGCTATAGCCGAATGACGGCTACAGCGTGGATCTGATGTGCCGGGACGTCTATTGACGTCGTCCCGGCCACGAGCTGCCTGCGCGCCCACTGAAGGGCGCGCGTGGCGCGCTCTGTGATCAGCGAGTCTGTGAGACTCGCTGGATCACAGATCCGACCCCTTACCACGTGATCCGATCCCTTACCAGATCCGATCCCAGATCCGATCCCGACCCCTTACCACGTGATCAGCTGTCAGCCAATCACAGCTGATCATGTGATAATAACAGAGCCGGTAATCGGCTTTTTTTTCCTCCTCGCGCTGATCACCGGCGGCAGTGAGAGGGACATCAGTCCCTCTCACTGCAATGTGCCCAATCCATGGTGCCCACCTTTGCCCCATTAAAGTGCCGCCTACCAGTGCCCACACTGCCATCTCTCAGTGCCCTCAGTGCCCACAGTGCCATCTCTCAGTGCCCACAGTGCCAGTGCTGACATCAGTGTCACCTGCCAGTGCTCATCTGTGTCACCTACCAGTGCCCATCAGTGCCACCTATCAGTGCCCATCAGTGCCACCCATCAGTGCCACCCATCAGTGCCACCCATCAGTGCCCATCAGTGTCATCCATCAGTGCCCATTGGTGCCACCCATCCGTGCCACCCATCCGTGCCATCTTTGCTGTCCCCATCAGTACCGACTTATCTGTCCCCACCAGTGCAGCCTATCAGTGCCCACCTGTGCCGCCTCATCAGCGCATATCAATGAAGCAGAAAAATTATCTGTTTGCAAAATTTTATAACAAACTATTAAACATGATTTTTTTTTTTTTTTAATTTTCCATCTTTTTTTGTTTGTTTAGCAAAAAATAAAAATCCCAGCTGTGATTAAATACCACCAAAAGAAAGCTCTATTTGTGGGAAAAAAATGATAAAAATTTAATTTGGGTACAGTGTTGTATGACCGCGCAATTGTCATTCAAAGTGTGTCAGCGCCAAAAGCTGAAAATTGGTCTGGTCGCGATGGGGGTTTAAGTGCAAAGTAATCAGGTGGTTAAACCAATATAATGGTGAACCAAACTATAAAAATCCTTATAAAAAATATATATAAATAAATATGTGAGAAAAAAGTGCTACAATGTCAAAAAAAGTTCAAAAGTGCTCCAATGTAATCCATGCGATTCATGCGATTTGGTGGTTGCTGTGATATCAATCCAATATTAAGGTGCTGCATGTGCACTCAGGTGTTTCCCCCCAGGTAATGGCCGCTCACCTTAGAGCGTGTGACCTTGCTGATTAGGCTTGGTCAATACACGCATTGGAACCTGTAAATGGTTCAGTGTCAGATCCCGGATTCCTGTGGTTGGCTCACTCTGTGCTTCAATATGGTAATGGAGTCCCTTTTGTGCCTCAGTAATACCAATAGAAAAAGGAGGACTTCATAGTGTAGTGTATTAAAACTTTTATTCTCAACACAGTAAAAAATCCCTTGCAGGGTACTCACATTTGCATGGCGCGTCAGGGCGCCACTCTAAAATAGCATACAAACAAGCTGTAGCAGCTGATATCAGGGTGGTATGCTGATCGTCCTTAGTGGGTGCACTGACTAGCGTTCCGCCCTGTCCCCTTCCCCTACGCGTGTCGATACAAGGGGTTAATTCGTATCTTCCTCAGGGGTAATTAATTTGTATCTTCCTCAGGGGGTAATTACCCCCTGAGGAAGATACGAATTAACCCCTTGTATCGACGCACGTAGGGGAAGGGGACAGGACGGAACGCTAGTCAGTGCACCCACTAAGGACGATCAGCATACCACCCTGATATCAGCTGCTACAGCTTGTTTTTATGCTATTTTAGAGTGGCGCCCTGACGCGCCATGCAAATGTGAGTACCCTGCAAGGGATTTTTTACTGTGTTGAGAATAAAGGTTTTAATATACTACACTATGAAGTCCTCCTTTTTCTATTGGTATTACTGAGGCACAAAAGGGACTCCATTACCATATTGAAGCACAGAGTGAGCCAACCACAGGAATCCGGGATCTGACACTGAACCATTTACAGGTTCCAATGCGTGTATTGACCAAGCCTAATCAGCAAGGTCACACGCTCTAAGGTGAGCAGCCATTACCTGGGGGGAACACCTGAGTGCACATGCAGCACCTTAATATTGGATTGATATCACAGCAACCACCGAATCGCATGGATTACATTGGAGCACCTTTGAACTTTTTTTGATTGCACAGCACATTGTAGCACTTTTTTCTCACATATTTATTTATATATATTTTTTTATAAGGATTTTTATAGTTTGGTTCACCATTATATTGGTTTAAGGATTTTATTGATTGCTTTTTTCTCACCATATGGACGTTTTATCATATCCTGCATGAAAGCACTTTATTTGGAATATTGTATGTATTTTAGCACGTTATCACTTTATTGCTGTTGTTATATAGCACATTTTTCGTTTCACTATTTGGATTTTAAGTTTGAAAGCGCAGCGTACTTTAGAATATTGGATGGTCTTTGCATGATTTATGAGACATGTGCAACGCTAGCTGCTGATTCGAAAATATAGTGTAATTTGGGAGACCCTATTTTGGGCTTATAGCAAGTGGTGGCTCGCAGGACATTACATTGGTTAGTGATAGGCTCTGCCTTCTTCCACTCCCTCAGGACCAATGACTAGCATAAATAAAAGCTTAGGCCCCGCCCCATTTTTTTCCCCCCTCATACCTCCACCTCCGTCTCTGTTAAGCCTCTCCCAGTGTTCCCAGTGTGAAGTCTCAGCGCCAGGCTGCTAAATGCGCCAGAGTAGCTTGGGAGCCCCTACTGTGGGTCTCAATGGGGCCCTGCACTGTTTCCTCTTCAGGAACAAATTCTGCCTTTAAAATTAGTGACTGCAGCGCTTGTGGGATTGGGGGGGGGCAGCTATGCATCCTTTCTTTACCTTTGCCCATGTCTCCTGTTATATCTCTCACTTTCTGCATCTTCTGTTTCCTTTCCTCCTGCACTGGCTCATTTCTAGGCACTTTACCCACCCAAAAAGCGGGATCTCTGTTCCTTGCCGTCTAAGCATCCCTTCAGGGCAAGCGCGGCCGCCCAGCTCTGTTTTACTAGGCTAGGACGCGCTCTGTGACATCACCTGAGCGCGCTGGCTCACGCATGCGCACTGGCCGGGCCGGGAGAACGGGTGCCATTTTGGCTGTGGGCAAATTATGCCTTTTGCCAATAATGGAGAGAAAGGTCCAGGAAAGAGACTTTCTCTCTCTCCAGAGATAGTTTTAGATAGAGCTGGTGGATGTTAGAGATCTTGCGCTCCTCCACCTTCTGTTTGAGGATGCCCCACAGATGCTCAATAGGGTTAAAGTGGTTGTAAACCATAAATCCCCCAGCAGACAGCATCAATAGACCCTCCAGCTCATCCCTTGCTATTACATACATTTGGTGCTGGAGGTGCTAAAAAAAAAGCCCTGCCCTCTGCAGGCCAGAAGTGCAGGATCACGTATATATATATATATATATATATATATATATATATATGATCCTGAGCAGTGAGCAACGCTGCTGCCCTGTTGTAGTAAAAGTGCTATAGGGCGGTTAGCAAGTGGTTAAGGTTTGTGTGATAACTCAATATTGGTGTTTCAAGGCAGGACAGCTGAGACAATTCCTATGTATACCTTTCACTCATCCTGTCACTCCCCAACTTTCCTGGACTGACAATTGAAGTTGCTTCCTTTAGGCCAAGCAGGATAGCTTCCGACAATCTTCAGGATTCCACCCAGGAGGAGAGATTACTGCATTACTCCAACCCCCTAGGCCCGAAGGTTGGGGAGAAAGATTGATTTCACAGCAGAATCCTCACCAAGCAGAAGCCCAGGAGGGAAGACTATGTGCCAGGAAGTGTCTCATTTATTAGGGTTTGTTTCCTAAAGACGAATAGGCTGTTCACTTTGCAAGGGAAGTTGCAACTTGCAAGGGAATTTTTGGTGAAATTTCAGTTTCTGCTGATTGGCTGGTTCAATAAATATGCAGTTGTTACATTCTCCAACACAACCAGTTGGAGCATCTGGCACATAAAATGCACTTTATGCTTGGAGAACACTCACATGGAGACACAGGGGGTTATTTACCAAAAGGCAAATTCACTTTGCACTACAAGTGCAAACTATAAGTGCAAAGTGCACTTGAAATTGCACTGAAAGTGCAGTCGCTGTAAATCTGAGGGGTAGATCTGAAATGAGGGGAAGCTCTGCTGATTTTATCATCCAATCATGTGCATGTCCTTGCATGTCCCCCTTGGATCTACAGCGACAGCACTTCCATTGCACTGTCAGTGCAATTTCAAGTGCACTTTGCATTTTTAGTTTGCACTTGTAGTGCAAAGTGGATTTGCCTTTTCGTAAATAACCCCCATGGACAGACTGACTCCAGCCCACTGCTTCCTACAGATCCCAAAATGCAAAAAATAAAAATTTGGTAAAATACGGTATCCCTACAACTATAACATGTCTGCTTATTTCTGAGGCCTGTGTTACCTAAAAGTGAAGTATGGGATTTTTTCAATTTTAGACTCATACTTAGCTAGGTGGATGCAGTATCGGTTCGATGCTGCATCCGTTTCCCCTCGGCTCTAAGGCTGAGAACCTGAGTGATCAAACACTGCTGATCACTCTGTTCTCAGAGCTCCCTGAGCAGAGAGTTGGTAATAGACATGTGCAATTCGTTTAGTTACGAATTCGTTTTCCGTTCAAATTTGTTCATTCGTTATCGTACGAATGAACGAATGATTCCCTAAAAGTTCTAACGAATAACGAACTATCGAAACGAACGAATATGAAAAATAACGAAAATACAAAATAATTAAATTAGAAACAACGAAACTACGAAAGAATGAAAATCCGAAAAACGAAAACAGAAACAACGAAAATCAAAATGAACGAAAAAATTCGTACATTCGTAACTTTTTTGTTTGTTTGTTTGTTGATTCGTAATTTTCCGTGTCTCTTACAATGGCGCTGCTTAACGTGCTTCGAATAGATTGAACGAAAAACTTGTACATTCGTAACTTTTTATTTTTTTTGTTTCTGGATTCGTAATTTTCCGTGTCTCTTACAATGGCGCTGCTTAACGTGCTTCGAATGGATTGAACGTAAAAATTTGTACATTCGTAACTTTTTTTTTTTGATTCGTAATTGTCCGTGTCTCTTACAATGGCGCTGCTTAACGTGCTTCGAATGGATTGAATAATAAAAATTCGTACATTGGTAACCATTTTATTTATTTTTTTGATTCGTAATTTTCCGTGTCTCTTACAATGTAATAATAGCATACACATTACATAAAATTATGAATTATGCTCCGACTAAGAATCTACAAAAACAATGTTACGAAAGTACGAATAAATCAATCTTACGAAAGTAGGAATGTAACTAAATCTACGAAAATACGAATGCGTCCGAATACAAAATACAACGGAACTACGAAAATACGAATTTCGAATAAACGAAAATTAGACTAACGGAAAAATGAATCAACGAAAAAATAACTCTACGAAAATACGAACGAGTCCGAATACGAACACCGACGACTTACGAATGTACGAATCGTTACGAATCAACGGAAACGAACAGAAACAAAACTAAACTAAACAAATTTTTCTATTGTGCACATGTCTAGTTGGTAACTATCAGTCACCAACTCTGTTCTGTCCCCTTCAGCGCTCACTGGAGTGCTGGGCTGTGGAGGGGTCGGGATTGGGCGGCTCAGGCTCTCAGCGGCTCGTTCGAAAGGTTGAGCTGGGTGCTGGTCCAGGCATGCAGTCGGATCCTATCTTTCCCAAGCCTGGCCTGGCACTGTGACATCAGCCGACAGCGGGCTTCAGCCCGCTATCTGCTGATAATGGGTCACAGGAGTGCTAAACGAACTGCACTCCTATGATCCACAGCAGAAGTACAGCCAAACAAGCTTTGATTATACTCCTCCTTTAAAGCTATACTCAACTGTGTTGTTCGATGCCTGCCACCTAACTCCTTTAACCTAACTTCCAAGTGCTCTCATGAGGTCGTGTGGGCACATAGGACTTGAATAGATATTAGACACAACACTTTGAAACTGCAATACACCATCAGCCATAGCAAGAACCAAGTACACCAGGCCCTACCCTGTAGCTTTTACAGAATTATGTTCATCAATAAAGCACAGGTACTCTTTAAGGCCTCATACAACGCGACTGTTAATGTTATGATTGCCTCACCTTAGCCTACACCTGTTTCTGCTGAGCTGAGCTTTGCCGGCTGTCTGAATAGTCCTGTTGATAATCCTGATAATCATTTTGACAAAGGCTTCTGTTCCGCTGGCTAAACAGCAACATCAGCACTGAAGACAAAGAATGACGAAACAAATGGGGAGTTGTGCAACTTTATTTCTATATAATACGTCTGCACAGTACACCCGCGGGCATGTGGGTGCCATTTATAAAGCCTGCAAACACTTCAATTCTCAGCACATATTTCGATTCCTAACAGGCTTCAAGGCTCACAGTCTCTGTACATTCCAACATCTGTACTCTGAGGATAGGGCTTCACCTCCCACTGTCCCTATTCTGGACATATCTCTCACTCTTGGGCAGTGATGTAAGTAACTGAGTTAAAATAAACTGAGTTACTTAACGCAGTTACTTTAGAGGGTAACGAGTAATCTAACTGATTACTTTTCCCCTCATGGTAACTCAGTTCCAATTACTTTGGCTCAGTTACCCCAATTACATCTACCGCCACTAGATGGCAGTAGTGTAATTCTGGTATCCTGCTGAAAAAGTTCCCCCGCCGGATAAGGACCCCCTGTACTGCGCAGGCGCAGCACTTGCACAGTACGAAGGACTACGGAGCTTCCAAAAATTGCTGAACCTAAACAGCTCTGAGTAAACTCTACACCACGCAGGCGCAGTTAACATGTAATTGTATGAGGCGATGCCGCGCGCTCCTGATGCTCGTGCTACTCTGCAAGGGGCGTCTATTGTGTAACTAAGGGGCGGGTCTAGTATTACTGTAACCAAGGGGCGCATTTATTATTGTTATATATCGAGCTCTGCCCATTAATTTAACATTCGCCCTCTTCTGTAGAAATCCGCCCCTTACACGATATAATAATAATAATAGACCCGCCCCTTGCTTACACGCTATAACAGATCTGCCTCTTGGTTAGAGTAATAATAGAGCAGCCCCTTGGTTACACGATATATAACAATAATAATAAATGCGCCCCTTGGTTATAGTAATACTAGACCCGCCCCTTAGTTACACGTATAGAATATAAAAAAAAAAAGTCAGTTACTTTGCTGAGTAACTAATTACTTTTCCAATGTAGTAACTGAGTTACTAACGCAATTACTTTTTGGGAGAAGTAATTTGTAACTTAACTAAATTACTTTTTTAAAGTAAGATGACCAACACCGCTCTTGGGGTAACACCTTTCTGATCTCTTCTGACGGCCTGATCTCCCACTTTCCCTAATGCCGCGTACACACGTGCGGACTTTTGCCGGCGGACCTAGTCCAGCGGACAATCCCGCGGGACTTTCCAGCGGGGTCCGCTGGACTTTCCGAGCGTGTGGACTTGCCCACACACGCACGGACTTCTCCAGCGGATAATCCGCCGGCCAAAAGTCCGCGGGACTTTTGAAAATGAACGGACTTGCCCACACACGGAGCAGTCCGTTCATTTCGAACGTAACTTCAGGTTACGTAGCTAGCGTAGGCAGTAAATGCCGCCGCGCTAGCTCCGCAAGCTGGCATGGATTTAAAGGGAATCCCCACGCCGAAAAAACGGCGTGGGGGTTCCCCCCAAATCCATGTCAGACCCCTTATCGGAATCTGGGAGCCCCTTTAATAAGGGGGCCCCCAGATACCGGCCCCCCACCCTATGTGAATGAGTATGGGGTACGATGTACCCCTACCCATTCACCTAAGGTGTAAAATGTAAAGTACAAAAACACACACACTTTTGAAAAAATATTTTATTGCACTGCTCCGGGGGTCTTCTTCCGTCTTGGGGGTCTTCTCGCCGGTCTCCCCCGCTCTCTTCTGCTCTTTTACCTAGCTCTTTCACGAGGGGGGGGAGTCCGGCTACCTTCTTCGTCGTCGCCGCCGTCTGGGGGTCTCGATCCGCCTTCGGGGGTCTTCTTCCGTCTTGGGGGTCTTCTCGCCGGACTCCCCCGCCATTTACCAAGCTCTTTTACCGAGCGGGGGAAGTCCGGCTACCTTCTTCGTCGTCGCCGCCGTCGTCTGGGGGGTCTCGATCCGCCTTCGGGGGTCTTCCGGGGTCTCTTCTGTTCTTGCGGCGGTCGTCGTCTTCCGCGCCGCCGGCGCCTTGTCCTTCTTCTTGTTCTTGTTCTTGTTCTTCTTCTTCTTCCGATGTTGACCCGACGCTCTCTCTGCCCGGAATGCCTGTGCCGGTCTGCGCTCGGACTTATATAGGGACATGGGGGACAGGGTCACATGTTCATGTCACATGGTGACCCCGCCCCCTTGCGATGTCACAGTCCCAGCATCCTCCGGGACTGTGACAACACAAGGGGGCGGGGTCACCATGTGACATGTGCATGTGACCCTGTCCCCATTCCCCTATATAAGTCTCAGCGCAGAGCGGCACAGGCATTCCGGGCAGAGAGAGCGTCGGGTCAACATCGGAAGAAGAAGAAGAACAAGAACAAGAACAAGAAGAAGGACAAGGCGCCGGCGGCGCGGAAGACGACGACCGCCGCAAGAACAGAAGAGACCCCCGGAAGACCCCCGAAGGCGGATCGAGACCCCCCAGACGACGGCGGCGACGACGAAGAAGGTAGCCGGACTCCCCCCCTCGTGAAAGAGCTAGGTAAAAGAGCAGAAGAGAGCGGGGGAGTCCGGCGAGAAGACCCCCAAGACGGAAGAAGACCCCCGGAGCAGTGCAATAAAATATTTTTTCAAAAGTGTGTGTGTTTTTGTACTTTACATTTTACACCTTAGGTGAATGGGTAGGGGTACATCGTACCCCATACTCATTCACATAGGGTGGGGGGCCGGGATCTGGGGGCCCCCTTATTAAAGGGGGCTCCCAGATTCCGATAAGCCCCCGCCCGCAGACCCCGACAACCAACGGCCAGGGTTGTCGGGAAGAGGCCCTTGTCCTCATCAACATGGGGACAAGGTGCTTTGGGGTGGGGGGGGCCGCACGGCCCCCCTTTCCCCAGGGCACCCCCCATGTTGAGGGCACGCGGCCTGGTACGGCTCAGGAGGGGGGGGGCGCTCGTTCGTCCCCACCCCTTTCCTGGCCTGCCAGGCTGCGTGCTCGGATGAGGGTCTGACATGGATTTGGGGGGAACCCCCACGCCGTTTTTTTCGGCGTGGGGAGTCCCTTTAAATCCATGCCAGGTCACGGAGCTAGCGCGGCGGCAGTAACTGCCTACGCTAGCTACGTAACCTGAAGTCACGTGCTAAATGAACGGACTTGCCGATGAGCGGCAAGTCCGTTCATTTCAAAAGTCCCGCGGACTTGCCCACTAACGGCGGGATTGTCCGCTGGACTGCCAAGTCCAGCGGATAATTTGAAAACAAAACTTCAAACTTTGGCGCCAAAAAGTCCGCCGGACTTTGGCGCCAAAAAGTCCGCCGGCGCCCACACACGAGGGGATTATCCGCTGGACTTCAGTCCAGAGGATAATCCCGCGGGATTGTCCCTTCGTGTGTACGCGGCATTAGGAGTACCTTTCACCCAAAAGACCTGACCCACTTATTGTGGCCGCTGTTGGTAGCTGGCCTTTGGTTCTCCACTGCTGCACGTTGTCAGGCCCACATTTCCCAAATGTCTTCTCTCTCGTCATGCTACTCTAAAGCAATGGCCTCCAAACTGCAGCCCTTGGACCAGATGTGGCCCTTTGCTTGCCTCTATCCAGCCCTTGGTGCACTATTCAATCCACAACTGATGCTAATGATAGGTCACTATTTCTCCCACTGACACCAAGGAGGGGGGTGCTATTCTTCCCACTGATATCAACAATAGAGCACCTTTCCTTGCACTAAAACAAATGATGGGGCATTGACGCATTGTTTATTTCCACTGATGCTTGGGCATTTTCTACTCCCACTGGCGAGAGTCTGACCCCCATAGTGTCTAAAGGACAGTAAACTAGCCCATTGTTTAGAAAGTTTGGAAACTCCTGCCCTAAAGTAACAGATTCATTGGTATTTTATGGCAACAGGAACAACTGGAGGCTTGCAAACAGATGTGCCGGAAAACTTAAATTGCAAAGGAAACCAAACAGTCTGACATTAATGCTGTAACATAGTTATGATAGTGGGATACTAAGTGCAAACTTGTTACCCTGTATTAATGGCCACTAGCAACATTATAATGCACATTGTGCCAGCTACAGAGGTGCTCAGGGCCGTTTTTAAGGCAGGGCAAAAGGGGCAGCTGCCCTGGGCCCTGTCATTGTTGTGGGGCCCAAAGCAGCTGCCTCATACTTGTCAACTATCCTGGTTTAAATTCCCTCGCCCCTTGAGGTTTTAGTCATGTGCTGTGTCCCAATATCTCAGTGTGAAGTGCTGCTATTAATGCTGCTCAGCTCTGCCATATTGTTGTGTACAGATGACTCATCTGCAGACCCTGTGTTTTACATGTAAATTACCGGCATTCATATATAAATAATGGCGGCATTCATATGTAAATAGCAGCGGCCAGCGGCATTGATATGCATATCATGCCCCCCTGAGGTCATATCCACAGTAATCTCTAGCAACCAATCAGCAAGCAGAAATGTTTGTGCTGTAACCCTTTAGCAACTCAGTGAGCTGTAATGTGTTCTGTAACCTCTAGCAACCTGTCAGTGAGCGGTAATGATACCTCTGGCAACCAATCGCAATAGCTGCCTGATCTGATTCAGTAAACTGATTTTGAGTCTAGCTGCTATTTATTGTATGTCTCAGAGCAGGTGGACAGCAAAACTGAACTCAAGAAAAGTTTTACCCAGGGTCCAATCAATATTAAAGACGTCCCTGGAGGTGCTGCCACAACATCCCGATCAGTGCTGCACAGGGAAGCTGCTGTTGACCAACAGGTTCCCCAGGCCATGTGTCCCCTGTGTTTGGTAATATGACATCACAAAGAGGCCTTGAAACCAAGAACATGGTTGGCATGGTGGAGCATCAGTGTGTTAAGAGATTGTGGGCCATCTTATTGCTGCAGTAACTCTCTGCCTCCCATGCTCTTTTTATTGAGTTATTAACCATTTAAGGACCGGGCCTATTTTTCAGAATTGATGTTTACAAGTTAAAATAATTATTTTTTTGCTAGAAAATTACGTAGAACCCCCAAACATTATATATATGTAGCACTAACCCCCCGAAGGAGCTGCTGGTTTGATTTGGGCTTACCGTCACCTCACCTGCTTTATCTCTGTCTCAGGGGTCCCATTGGAAAGTGGCCCAAAGAATGTGAATTTCCAATACTTAGTTCTTTTTTTGGTTATTTATTTAAAAGAAAAGCAAAGTCTTTCAATAAAAAGGGGTCAGAGGGTTAAGGGTGAGTTCAGGCACTTGGTTATTTCAGAATTAAAGTATCCTTCAGATCCAGAGGACAACAGCTCCACTCAGAGCCGATCCGCCCTATACACGGACTACACAAGCTGCGTAGGGCCCCGCGGCGGATCGGCACTGCTCGGGGGCCCCTGGGACCGCTGCCGCCGCTGTGAGGGCAGCGGCGCCTGAAAAAAAGATGGCCGCGGGGCCGACATGCAACTGCGCATGCGCCCGCCTTTCCGAAAATTGCCGAGCAGCGGCAACAGCGCTGGCGCATGCGCAGTTGCATGTCGGCCCCGCGGCCATCTTTTTTTCAGGCGCCGCTGCCCTCACAGCGGCGGCAGCGGCACCAGTGACACGATGGCGCCGAGTGGCGCCATTTAAAAAAATAAAACGTCTACTCCGCAGCCTCTGACCTCCTGGGCCCCCTCCCCCTCGCAGGCAGCCTCTGACCTCCTGGGCCCCCTCCCCCTCGCAGGCAGCCTCTGACCTCCTGTCCCCCCTCAAAGCCTCTGACCTCCTGGGCCCCCTCCCCCTCGCAGGCAGCCTCTGACCTCCTGTCCCCCCTCAAAGCCTCTGACCTCCTGGGCCCCCTCCCCCTCGCAGGCAGCCTCTGACCTCCTGTCCCCCCTCAAAGCCTCTGACCTCCTGCCCCCCCTTTCGCAGCCTCTGACCACCTGCCCCCCCCCTTCGCAGCCTCTGACCTCCTGCCCCCCCTCGCAGCCTCTGACCTCCTGCCCCCCCCTCGCAGCCTCTGACCTCCTGCCCCCCCTGCAGCCTCTGACCTCCTGCCCCCCTCGCAGCCTCTGACCTCCTGTCCCCCCCTGCAGACTCTGACCTCCTGTCCCCCCCCCTGCAGCCTCTGACCTCCTGTCCCCCCCCTTCGCAGCCTCGGACCTCCTGCCCCCCCCTCGCGGCCTCGGACCTCCTTTTCCCCCCCCCCCGCAGCCTCTGACCTCCTGTCCCCCCCCCCTCGCAGCCTCTGACCTCCTGCCCCCCCCCTCGCAGCCTCTGATCTCCTGCCCCCCCTTCGCAGCCTCTGACCTCCTGTCCCCCCCTTGCAGCCTCTGACCTCCTGTCCCCCCCCCCTGCAGCCTCTGACCTCCTGTCCCCCCCTTGCAGCCTCTGACCTCCTGTCCCCCCCCTTGCAGCCTCTGACCTCCTGCCCCCCTTGCAGCCTCTGACCTCCTGTCCCCCCTTGCAGCCTCTGACCTCCTGCCCCCCCTTGCAGCCTCTGACCTCCTGCCCCCCCCCTTGCAACCTCTGACCTCCTGTCCCCCCCTTGCAGCCTCTGACCTCCTGTCCCCCCCCCTTGCAGCCTCTGACCTCCTGTCCCCCCCCTGAAGCCTCTGACCTCCTGTCCCCCCCCCTTGCAGCCTCTGACCTCCTGTCCCCCCCACAGCCTCTGACCTCTCCTGTTGCCCTCCCCCACAGCCTCTGACCTCTCCTGTTGCCCTCCCCCGCAGCCTCTGACCTCTCCTGTTGTCCCATCCTCAGCCTCTGACCTCCCCTGTCCCATCCGCAGCCTCTGACCTCCCCTGAGTCAAGAGAGGGAGTGCAGCCAGGATGAGGGTCATGGGAGAAGTCAGACATGTATGGACTGCGGAGAGGAAACTATGGGATAAAACCAGAGCCACCAAGATGGAGCCGACTGACTGAACCCTGCATGATGTACCTGAGAGGAGGTCAGTGACAGCACCGCCAGACCAGTCTAGGGGGGGTCAATACAATATTCTAAGGGGGCACTGATATAAAGGTTTCCCCCTTATATCAGTAAACCCCCTTATCTTAGTGTTTTCTTTCTTTGGTCACTAGAGTCCTCCCCACATTCCCAGAGTTCCCCTTTACATCATAATATGCAGGATTCCACCTTACAGTGCAAGGGGGAACTCTGATGTAAAGGGCAATGCTGCAGACCCTGATGTAAGTAGGGAGGCTCTCTGAGGACATGGATGTATGGGGGGCTCTTTGGGGACCCTGATGTAAGGGGGGTGCTCTCTGGGGACCCTAATGTAAGGGGGGTTCTCTCTGGGGACCCTAATGTAAGGGGGTGCTCTCTGGGGACCCTAATGTAAGGGGAGGCTCTCTGGGGACCCTGGTGTAAGGGGGGGCTCTCTGGGGACCCTGGTGTAAGGGGGGGGCTCTCTGGGGTCCCTGGTGTGAGGGGGAGGCTCTCTGGGGACCCTGGTGTAAGGGGGGGGCTCTCTGGGGTCCCTGGTGTAAGGGGGGGCTCTCTGGGGACCCTGGTGTAAGGGGGGGAGGCTCTCTGGGGACCCTGATGTAAGGGGTGGCTCTCTGGGGACCCTGGTGTAAGGGGGGGCTCTCTGGGGATCCTGATGTAAGGGGAGGCTCTCTGGGGACCCTGGTGTAAGGGGAGGCTCTCTGGGGATCCTGATGTAAGGGGTGGCTCTCTGGGGACCCTGGTGTAAGGGGGGGCTCTCTGGGGATCCTGATGTAAGGGGTGGCTCTCTGGGGACCATGTAAGTGGGGATCCACACTTAGATATGTAAAGATAAATATATAATGTCTGTTCTATATTGTTGTACTTATTCTTTGACTGTTTTGTTTAAAGGAGGGAGGATTGTATTGGGAGCGCTGAAGTGTGAGGTGTGACTGTGGCAATGGCAAATGGTTTACATAGCTCACAGCATCACGGGTCAGGTAGAGGGCCCCTCAGCAGAATTTTGCTTAGGGCCCCAGGGAGGTCAGGATCGGCACTGGCTCCACTGACTGGATCCAGCAACCACCCGGATAGGCCCTTCTCACTTCACCTAGCAGCCAGTATGGTACTTGACAAAGTCTCTGCCACAGACTTGTTAATTAAGTTAAAGCATCACTGAGAGGTTCAAAGAACTGCCATACAATACCAGTCTCTCTCAGCCGAACTGGCAATACTGTATGGGCGTTGATCCGGGTTGCGCCCTTTAACTGAGGTTCCAGGCTCCTCCAGAGACACCAGCCTTGCGCACGGTCCTCTCCCGGAAAAGTCCTCCCCTGGATCCTCCAGTCTCTTGGCCTCTCTCCGCAGTCGAGAGGGCACAGGACCACCCCTGGATCAATAGACCCCAAAACAGTTTCGGGCCTACTTTCTCAGGTGCATAGCCTCGGCCCAGCCGGCTCCGAGGCACAGGATACATGCGGTTCTCACCCCAGGCCAGGAGGGCCATGAGGTCGGGGCGGCGGACCCCAAGGGAATTCAGGCAAAACCCAAAAAACCAACAACCCCAAAAAATGGCGTCGGTACCTTAAATACCATCTCCCAGAATCCACAGCAGGAAGGACACTCCCACTGGGCTGTTTCCGAGCGATAGGTGGCATTTTAATACATCCAGCTGAACTGCGTTTCTCCACCCACCGGCAGTGACAGCGACACCTACGGTCAGGGAGAAACCAGTGCAATTCAGCTGAACTGGCACAGAAACCAGAACTTTTTTAACAATTAGCCTGAAACCCAACTGCGGCTTCAGGCAACTTAAATTTGAAAAAATAATAGCGTCTGCTCATCAGGAGCCTTTATATATATATTTTTTTTTCGAACACCCTAGAGACTAAAATGGTGGTCGTTGCAATACTTTCTGTCACACCATATTTGCGCAGCGGTCTTACAAGCGCACTTTTTTTTTACAGAGAAGGTCTTTTTTTTTTTAAAACAACTTTTTTTTAATTGCATTTAGTGTAAATCTGAGGTCTTTTTGACGCCAGATCTCACATTTAAGAGGTCCTGTCCGGGTGACCATGCTTACGGGGACGGCAGACACTCCTGGGTCTGGGACCCCTCATGGGCTGGCCCGGACCGGAACCAGGAATCAAAGCAGCAGCCGAACCCTGAACACGTGACTTCAGCATCTTAAATACCCCTTCCCAGATTAGGCAGCGGGGCCAAACGCGCCCACTGATTGGCTCCGGGAAAGATTGGTACCTAACACGTCCAACCAGGCTTGGTTCTCAGCCAGTCACAGGTGCCTCACTACACCTATGACCAGGCAGAACTCTAGTACAGCCCAGCCAGACTGATGCCAAAGTAAAAGACCTATACAATTAACCCCCAGAACTCTGTTACAGTTCTGGAAAACAAAATTTACATATGTATAACGCACACTTAGTCAAGTGTCGGCGCTGCACATGTAAACCAGGGGTTGAAGGAAAGAAACTTGCACTGTCTTTGGACTGTCTTAGTGACATCTTTTGAAGTTCTACTGATACCAATAGAACTGGAGATAATGGTGAGATTAACGCAGTCTTGTAAAAGAATGTATGGGGGCATATTGGGCAATCCACTGGGGGGTCTGCATTTGAAAAAAAGGTTAAGAAATGCTGACCAATGCTTTAGATACCTGGCTGGGGGATGGGAATTTGACTTGCAGGGGGTCTTTTGTCTTTTTTTCTTTTGTGAAGTGCAAAACGACTAGAGGGGAGTTTTCGTAAAAATAAGTTTCCGAATAAACATCAAGCTTTGGACCTGGAGTCTTGCTAAAGTTGGCCACACCCTGGTAGAATTTCATTCCATATCATTTCATTTTTCTTCTTAAAAATGTTAATTTCAATTTCTAATCGTTAGTGAGGTCAAATCAACATTTATTTTCTACCACATTGGCAAGAAAATTCAACATGGAAAAAGTTCTCAAATGAACGAATTTCTAATGCCCTGTACACGCGGTCGGACTTTCCGACGTGAAAATGTGCGGTCGGAGCGTGTTGTCGGAAATTCCGACCGTGTGTAGGCTCCATTGGACTTTTTCCATCGGAATTTCCAACACACAAAGTTTGAGATCTGGATCTAAAATTTTCCGACAACAAAATCCGATCCCGTAAATTTCCGATCGTTTGTAGTCAATTCCGACGCACAAAGTGCCACGCATGCTCAGAATAAATTATGAGACGGAAGCTATTGGCTACTGGCTATTGAACTTCCTCTTTATAGTCCAGTCGTACGTGTCGTACGTCACCGCGTTCTTGACGATCGGAATTTCCGACAACTTTGTGCGACCGTGTGTATGCAAGACAAGTTTGAGCCGACATCCGTCAGAAAAAATCCGATGGATTTTGTTGTCGGAATGTCCGATCGTGTATACGGGGCATTACAGTGTATATGGTTTTAGCTGAGGAAAATCCATTCATTCTGAAATTAAATATTAAAATAAAATAAAAATTTGAAGTACTTTTGAATGTCATTTGTCAAATCATTGAATGTACTAAGAATGTTCATACGAATGTGCATTCAAAAATGTACTAGTGTATGGACAGATTTAGGCTGTATTTGCATAGCAGCCTTTTCCATGCATTGTAGGTATGTGCATTTTAGGCAGGTACTATAACATTTTATTTTATTTTAAAATATAATGTTATAAGCAGCATCGAATTAGCAGCAAGCAGAATTATATTTCAATGCACTAAAAAGCTGTCAGCTGTCGGCTAATTGCCAGCTACTATCTCTCCACAGTTACTCAGCTGTTGATGATATCCTGCTCATCAGTCCTGCCTACTTAAGCCGTCCAGTCCAGAGGAGCTCTGCCTTCGCCTTGGTCACATCACAGAAACTATCTCCTGCGATTCTGTTCAAGACTTGCTTTGCTGACATCCCTTCTGGCTCCAGATCCTGTTTGCTGTTCCACTACGTTGATCCCTGACTTCTGGCTTGGCTGACTATCCGTTCTGGTTACTGAACTTTGGCTATGTTTTGACTATGTTTGTTCTTTTTACTTTTATTATTAAACAGGTGTGATTTAACTGTACTTCTGTCTCGGCCTGATTTTATGGTTTCTGACACAAAGCCAGCCATAGACGGTTACTAAGAATGTTCATACGAATGTGCATTCAAAAATGTACTAGTGTATGGACAGATTTAGGCTGTATTTGCATAGCAGCCTTTGCCATGCATTGTAGGTTTGTGCATTTTAGGCAGGTACTATAACATTTTATTTTATTTTAAGTGTTATGCTCCATATCGGGAGAATTTCGCTCGAAGCAGCATCGAATTAGCAGCAAGCAGGATTATATTTCAATGCACTAAAGAAAAAAAGAAAAAAAAAAAAAAGGTCCTGTCTGCTAAAAGAATCTAAAAAAAAAACAACTTCCACAGGGATGGCAATACGCCAATACATGTGACGAATGAATGCAAACAATTGCACCACAAGGAAAACACAAATGTTTGAATGTAGTCAGGCTTGTCTACTTCTGAAGAGAGAACTTTTCTCACTACAACACTGAGATCGTGAAACAGAAAAAAAGATAAAATCTGTGAAAAATTGCCATGTACAGTGCCTTGAAAAAGTATTCATACCCCTTGAAATTTTCCACATGTTGTCATGTAACAACCAATAAAGTAAATGTATTTTATTGAGATTTTATGTGATAGACCAACAAAAAGTGGCACATAATTGTGAAGCGGAAGGAAAATGATAAATGGTTTTCAAAATGTTTTAACAAATAAATATGTGAAAAGTGTGGGGGGCATTTGTATTGAGCCCCCCTGAGTCAATACTTTGTAGAACCACCCTTTGCTGCAATTACAGCTGCAAGTCTTTTTGGGGATGTCTCTACCAGTTTTGCACATCCAGAGAGTGACACTTTTGCTCATTCTTCTTTGCAAAATATCTAGAGCTCTGTGAGATTGGATGGAGAGCGTCTATGAACAGCAATTTTCAGGTCTTGCCACAGATTCTCAATTGGATTTAGGTCTGGACTTTGACTGGGCCATTCTAACACATGAATATGCTTTGATCTAAACCATTCCATTGTAGCTCTGGCTGTATGTTTAGGGTTGTTGTCCTGCTGGAAGGTGAACCTCCACCCCAGTCTCAAGTCTTTTGTAGAAACTAACAGGTCTTCTTCTAATGCTGCGTACAAACGGCCGGACTTTCCGGGAAGAAAAAGTCAGATGGGAGCTTTTCATCGGACATTCCGACCGCGTGTATGCCCCATTGGACTTTTTCTGCTGGAATTTCTGACGGACTTAGCTATAGAACATGTTCTAAATCTTTCGGTCGGAAAAGCAGACAGAGCTTAGTCCATTGGCAAGTCCGGTCATGTGTACGCGGCATTAGATTGCCCTGTATTTGGCTCCATCCATCTTCCAATCAACTCTGACCAGCTTCCCTGTCCCTGCTGAAGAAAAGCATTCCCACACCATGATGCTGCCACCACCATGTTTCACAGTGGGGATGGTGTGTTCAGGGTGATGTGCAGTGTTAGTTTTCCGCCACACATAGCGTTTTGCTTTTAGGCCAAAAAGTTCAATTTTGGTCTCATCTGACCAGAGCACCTTCTTCCACATGTTTGCTGTGTCCCCCACATGGCTTCTCGCAAACTGCAAACAGGACTTCTTATGGCTTTCTTTCAACAATGGCTTTCTTCTTGCCACTCTTCCATGAAGGTCAGATTTGTGGAGAGCACAACTAATAGTTGTCCTGTGGACAGATTCTCCCACCTGAGCTGTGGATCTCTGCAGCTCCTCCAGAGTTACCATGGACCTCTTGGCTGCTTCTCTGATGAATGCTCTCCTTGCCCGGCCTGTCAGTTTAGATAGACGGCCATGTCTTGGTAGGTTTGCAGTTGTGCCATACTCTTTCCATTTTCGGATGATGGATTGAACAGAGCACCGTGAGATGTTCAAAACTTGGGATATTTTCTTATAACCTAACCCTGCTTTACACTTCTCCACAACTTTATCCATTACCTGTCTGGTGTGTTCTTTGGCCTTTATGATGCTGTTTGTTCACTAAGGTTCTCTAAAAAACCTCTGAGGGCTTCGCAGAACAGCTGTATTTATACTGAGATTAAATTACACACAGGTGGACTCTATTTACTAATTAGGTGACTTCTGAAGGCAATTGGTTCCACTAGATTTTAGTTAGGGCTATCAGAGTAAAAGGGGCTGAATACAAATGCCACCCACACTTTTCATATATTTATTTTGTAAAAAAAAAAATTGAAAACCATTTATAATTTTCCCTCCACTTCACAATTATGTGCCACTTTGTGTTGGTCCATCACATAAAATCCCAATAAAATACATTTACGTTTTTGGTTGTAACATGACAACATGTGGAAAATGTCAAGAAGTATGAATACTTTTTCAAAGCACTGTATACAGTTTACCTAATGGGGGGGGGGGGGGGGGGGGTGGGGTGAGGGGGGGGGGGGGGGGGGGGGGGGGGGGGGGGGGGGGGGGGGGGGGGGGGGGGGGGGGGGGGGGGGGGGGGGGGGTCTGTATTTTTCTCAGCAAATTAATAGACTTAAACTTTATATCCCATCTTCAGGTTTTAAGTCAACCCTAATCCTCCCAACACTTTTAAAAAAATACATACCTTTTTTTGTAAGCATGTTCTGGTCAGTCTGTGTTTTTTCCCTTTGGTGGTGGTGCCCGTACATCTGCACTGCATCAGTTGTATGGTGTTGCTCTATACAAACTTTCTGGTGGTAGCAATGAAAGAGACGTTTGTAGTCTCCACTGGAAGGGCATGTGACAGGGTGACCATGCAGGAGAGCAATTGGAAGACAGGGACAGGGACATGTACTGTATGTAGGCAGGTGCAGTCTGCTTTCTCCACTGCAGGTGGCATTCTCCCACAGCGGCACTGCACTTGCAAAGGAAGTCAGAAGGAACAGGGTTCCTCTATGGTTTCCTTGGTCACTGGGGAAGTCATCCTATTGGATGCCATCACTCCATGTGACTCTGGCGGCCATCATGGGTCAGGCAGAGCCTATTTAAGGCCCTGGTTCCCATTTGTGAGTGGGTAGAGTAGGGACAGGTAGCCTGCCTGGTAGGGACAGTACTAGCGGCAGGGAAAGATTCCTGACAAGGAGGGAAAACGTAAGGCTCTCAACTTTTCTGGGCACCTGCCTGTTTGGCCACATTCTTCTTCTGTCTACGTGGTAGAGTTGCCACCTCATCCCTTTAATTCCAAACACATATGAATTACACAGTTTCTGTGGCTTTTTTAATGCAGATAAGGCACCAAGTGAGTCTAATTACCACCTTAATCAGCCACAGAACCTGTGTAATTAATATGGGTTCTGTTTTAAAGGGATGAGGTGGCAACCCTACTACGCGCGATGTCGGTTCATCTGATTCTTGCTTTCTACATGATGTTGGAACTATGGGCGCTCTTGGCTGTGCTGCCTTCCCACCAGGTTATTTTCAATCCAAGTTCTTTCATTGCACTGGGACTGAGTGTGTTATTCCTGCCGCACCACGCTGCACCCCACCTACAGACACAGCATTGTCAACCCATGACAGGATGTGCCTGGTTGAAGTGCCCCGCTCGCATGCACGGAGCGACGTCTTCGCTGCTCTGGCCAATCACAGTGCCGCAGCGGCGCTGTGATTGGCCGGAGCGGCGATACCCGGAAGAGAGATGGATGCGGCCGGAGGGGGAGAAGAGGACGGCGTCGGGGGCCCCGATCTAAGGTAAGTGATGCATAATGAGCTAGTATGCTAGTCATACTAGCTCATTATGACTTTCTCTTGCAGGTAGTTTTTAAAAAAAAAAAAAAGTTTAAAAGGGTATACAACCGCTTTAAAGAATAGAATATATTTTTGCACCTAATCTTAGCGCCTATTTACACTTGTCCGTTTTGATGCAGCAAAACTCTTGCGTTGCACTGCCTATCGCGGAGTAATGATTGCTGAAACGGGAAGGAAGGCAACTCTTCAACATGGCAGACTGAACTCACCAGGGGTTGAGGAAATGAATAAAGGACAAATGAATAGTCCTTTAAAACTGAATTCCAAGAATGGCAATTTTTTGCATATTTACATTGTATGTGCCATACCTGTGGGATCCACTGGAAGTTGGAAATCACTGAAGTAGGCCCTGCTAGCTTTTAGGTCGTATGCTGAGCTGTATTGTGAACATAGGAGGTCGCTTTCTTGGCACGGGGGGGGCCTTTCAGGGAGTACTTTGCATTTTCTCAATGAATGGAAAGCTTTTGTAATTGGATGAGTTGAAGAAACCGGAGAGTGGCCCTCACGGTCTCCCCCTCATCCAGTCAGAGAACACTTTGCATTTATTGAGAAAATGCATAGTGTGCTCTGATTGGCACCTGTGCCTAGTGGGCAACCTTCTGTGTTCAGTAAGCAGCAGAGGACCAGAAAGCTAGTGGAGAGCACTTGGGGTAGCAGTGTCTACTACAGTGATTTCCAGCTTTCACGTGGATCCCACATGTATGGCACATACATATTTACATTGATCAAAGCTGGACCAATGTAATTATGTAAAATTTGCCATATCTGGAATTAGCCTAGGTTTCCACTATTGCGACCTGAAAGTCGCACCATTTTTTGCCGCGATTCTGATGCTACTTGAAGCAATGCCTGTGTGATATTAAGGTCTATAAACCTCAAGTCGCATCAAAGTGGGATCAAAGTGGTGCAGGGACTACTTTGAAGTCACACAGATATAAACGGTACTCATTGGAAACCATGGGGTACGACTTGTCATGTGACTTTGCAGTCCCAAGTCGCAGGACAAGTTGCAAAAGTCGAAACAGAGCCTTAAAGTGGTTGTATACCCCTTTTTTAAATTTTTACCTACAGCTATAATAAGGCTTACCTGACGGCAAAATGATTATCTCCATATATCCATTTTGCATGCAGCCGCTGACGTCAAGCGCAGTAAAGGTCCGGCGTATCGTGCAGGAACGGAGGACTCCTACGCGCATGCACGGGAGTGACATTATCGCAGCTCCGGCCAATCAAAGCACCGGAGCCGCGAACCCGGAAGAAACAGCGAGGGGAAAATGTCAGCTCCCTCGGCGGTGACCGGGATTCGATGTCGACGCTTCGTTCTAAGATATTTCATAATGAGCTAGCACGCGGTGCATACTAGCTTATTATGCCTTTGCCCTACAGGTTTTTTTTTTTTTTTTCCGTCTGCGGGTATACAACCACTTTAAGCCAGTAAAGGTAGGTGATTAAACTCAAGCAGTAGGTGCATTTGCAATGAGTTGCTCCACTGCAAAACTGTATTTTAGGGAATGGCAGCCCACTTTTATTCAATAAACAGAATGTTCACATGTACATCAGTTGCCCGCTCAGGGGTTTCTTGCACACGATGTGCACAAACGAAAAAATACAGAGCCGCCTGGCACAGTTGTTGGCAGCACTGCTTCTCCTCTTACCAGTCCCTTTGACTGGGTTGTCCAGCTCTTCTGGAACACTTGGCTCTCTACCCTTTAGTCGCAGTACCCTGCTGCACGGCCCACTTCTTGCCTATGGATTGGGGTCCTCATAACACCTCGATAGGAGCCGACCTGACTCCTGGAACCGAGACCTGCTGTCCCCTGGCTAGGTCCTCTGACTTCTTGATGAGATCCTCTGTCTCTTGGCTTCTCGCTTTGCCCTCTGACCGCTCGATGAAACCTCTGTCTCATGTAAGGTTGCCACCTCATCCCTTTAAAGCAGAGCTCCACCCGCACCAAAAATATTAAAAGTCAGCAGCTACAAATACTGCAGCTGCTGACTTTTAATAAATGAACACTTACCTGTTCCTGGTTCCAGCGGTGTCGGCAGAATGTGACAAGCGATCGCTCATCTCTCGGCTGCCCGGCCGCCATCCTCTGTCAGGGAATCAGGAAGTGAAGACGCAACGTCTTCACTGCCCGGTTCCCTACTGCGCATGCGCGAGTCGCGCTGCGCGTCTCTATTGGTCCCCGTTGCGTCCTGGGAACTGTGTTTCCAAGACACAACGGGGCATCCTCGGATATGGGCGGGGCAGCTCTGAATATCTCGTCCCGGAAGTGGGTGCAGATATCTGTATTATACAGGTATCTGCACTCCCCTCCCCCCTGAAAGGTGCCAATTGTGGCACCGGAGGGGGGGGAGGAATCCGATAAGCGGAAGTTCCTCTTTAAGGTGGAGCTCCGCTTTAAACTTGAACACATGAATAACACAGGTTCTGAGGCTAATTTAATGCAGGTAAGGCACCAAGTGAGATTAATTACCACCTTAATCACCCACAGAACCTGTGTAATTAATATGTATTCAGGTTTAACGGGATGAGGTGGCAACTCTAGTCTCATGGCTTCAGGCTAAGGCCCCCTGGTGAGATCTTCCATCTCCCTCACTGGAAACTGTCTCCAAACTGGGAGCTCTGAGCTAGACCTGACTATATAATGACCTTGCACACCTGTGCAGCCAGCCAGGTTGCAGGCGTCTATCAAAACCCAGACACAGGATTGACTGTTCCGATCCAGAACTACAGAATCTGGAGAAAGCCAAAAAACACAGCTTTCTCCACTCAGAAATGATAGTTCTGAACATTAACCCTAAATGTGAATCCTGTGTGCCATTTTCCTATATTCTTCCAGTGACAGAGCCTCCCTCTGTCGCAGTCTGCACAATTCCAACACCACCAACCCGTTTTGTTTCTTTGGTTTCTTTGTACACCTCTATTTACCCCACATCTAGGTCCACGGACACCTGTGCCAATTCTATTACCGACTAACTGCTTCTTCCAGGGATTGGGGATCTGTCCTCAGACTCCTAAAATAAAATGACTGCATTACACATTCATTATAATGACAAATGCCAATTCTATAGGATGAGAAGGGTCAACTTTTAAATGTGGACCTGTACTTTAAAATTGTTAAAGCGGTAGTAAACCCGCTGACATTTTTCTTTTTTTTTTATACACCTGTAAGGGAAAAGGCATAATGAGCTAGTATGCACCGCATACTAGCTCATTATGAAATACTTACCTTAGAACGAGGCGTCGGTGACTCACCTGGTCCACGCCGAGGCCGCTGACATGTTTCCTCGGCGTGTCTTCCGGGTATCGCGACTCCAGCGCTGTGAGTGGCTGGAGCCGCGATGTCGTCACTCCCGCGCATGGGCACGGGAGACTTCTTCCCGGCAGGGTTCAGATTCTGCCGGCCTTTCAGCCGAGAATCCCCCATGCGCATGCGCCGCTGCAGTCAGCGGCGCATTGCAAGGGGAATATCTCCTAAACCGTACAGGTTTAGGAGATATTTTTTTTACCTACAGGTAAGCCTCATTATAGGCTTACCTGTAGGTGAAAGTCCAAATTTTAACTTTACTTACACTTTAACTGGCCACTAAAATGGGACTGGTTGCCAATGGTATGTAGCGCCGGGCTCCTGACGAGCACGCGCTATGTGTTTTTCAAATGTAATATTCCTAAAACCACAGTTGGGTTTTAGGGCTAATTATGGTCTCAGTATCAGTCTGGCTGGAACTGCACTGAGTTCTCCTTGACCGCAGGTGTCGCTGTGACCGCCGGCAAGTATAAGAATGCAGTTTAGCTGGGTGTATTGGATACCCTTCTTTCTCTCGGGAACCAGCCCAGTGTGTGTGTTTGTTTCCGCTGTGTATTCTGGGAGAAGGTATTTAACCACTTACCCACTGGGCACTTAAACCCCCTTCCTAACCAGACCAATTTTCAGCTTTCGGTGCTCTCACACTTTGAATGACAATTACTCAGTCATGCAACACTGTACCCAAATTAATTTTGTGTCCTTTTTTTCACACAAATAGAGCTTTCTTTTGGTGGTATTTAATCACCGCTGGGTTTTTTATTTTTTGCAATATAAATCAAAAAATACTGAAAATTCTGTAAAAAAAAAAAAAAAAAAAATTCTTTGTTTCTATTAAAAATTATTGCCGAGTATTGGCAGAGTATTGGCAGAGTATTGGCAGAGTATTGCAGTGTTGCACAGTATTGGTAGAGTATTGCACAGTGGTGGCAGAGCATTGCACAGTGGTTGCAGAGCATTGCACAGTGGTGGCAGAGTATTGCACAGTGGTGGCAGAGCATTGCACAGTGGTTGCAGAGCATTGCAGTGGTAGCAGAGCATTGCCCAGTGGTGGCAGAGTATTGCACAGTGGTTGCAGAGCATTGCAGTGGTAGCAGAGCATTGCCCAGTGGGGGCAGAGCATTGCACAGTGGGGGCAGAGCATTGCACAGTGGTTGCAGAGCATTGCAGTGGGGGCAGAGCATTTCACAGTGGGGGCAGATCATTGCACAGTGGTTGCAGAGTATTGCACAGTGGTGGCAGAGCAATGCACAGTGGTGGCAGTGTAGCTGTCACTGATCAGCGCTGTGGGCACTACACATCCAGCCCACAGCGCTGGTCCCGTCTCTCCCCCTTTCCGCTTCTTCCCTCTCACTGTACCGATCGGTACAGAGAGGGGAGGGAGGAACCGGTTTGTGTACATGTGATCGCTCCGCCATTTGACAAAGCGATCACGTTGTAAACGGCCGCTATCAGCGGCTGTTTACCGTGATCCGTGATGTGCCGGGTCCTCGGGACCAGTGTTGGTCATCTTACTTTAAAAAAGTAATTTAGTTAAGTTACAAATTACTTCTCCCAAAAAGTAATTGCGTTAGTAACTCAGTTACTACATTGGAAAAGTAATTAGTTACTCAGCAAAGTAACTGACTTTTTTTTTTAAATATTCTATACGTGTAACTAAGGGGCGGGTCTAGTATTACTGTAACCAAGGGGCGCATTTATTATTATTATATATCGTGTAACCAAGGGGCTGCTCTATTATTACTCTAACCAAGGGGCAGATATGTTATAGCGTGTAAGCAAGGGGCGGGTCTATTATTATTATATTGTGTAAGGGGCGGATTTCTACAGAAGAGGGCGAATGTTAAATTAATGGGCAGAGCTCGATATATAACAATAATAATAAATGCGCCCCTTGGTTACAGTAATACTAGACCCGCCCCTTAGTTACACGATAGGCGCCCCTTGCAGAGTAGCACGAGCATCATGAGGGTGCGGCATCGCCTCGTACAATTACATGTTAACTGCGCCTGCGCTGTGTAGAGTTCACTCAGAGCTGTTTAGGTTCTGCAATTTTCGGAAGCCCTTCGTGCTGCGCAAGCGCTGCGCCTGCGCAGTACAGGGGGTCCTTATCCGGCGGGGGAACTTTTTCGGCAGGACACCGGAATTACACTACTGCCATCTAGTGACGGTAGATGTAATTGGGGTAACTAAGCCAAAGTAATGGGAACTGAGTTACCATGAGGGGAAAAGTAATCAGTTAGATTACTAGTTACCCTCTAAAGTAACTGAGTTACGTAACTCAGTTTTTTTTTTAACTCAGTTACTTACATCACTGCTCGGGACCCGGCGGTCACGGATGTTCCCGAGTGCGCGCCCCAGGGGGCGCGCGGGAGCAAGTTTCGTAGGACGTCCACCCAGGATAAGCCGACCGCGCTGTAGCCGTCTTTCGGCTATGGCCTGGTCGGCATGTGGTTAAGGCACTGCGGTCACGTGTTTTTGGGTTCCCGGTCCAGAAGCCATCTTCTGTCTGTTTGGTCCTGGTCCTCCTGACCAGCCCTCATGGCCCTCCTGGCCTGGGGTGCGGATCCATGCAATTTCGAGTCTCGGGGCTGGATAGCCCGAGGCAAAGCAACTGCAGGGACAGGCCTGAATGGATGTCAGGGCCGAATTATCCAAAAGTGGTCCGGTGCCGTCTCATCTGTGGAGAGGCCCAGCAACTGGAGAAGCATCCAGGGGAGGACTCTTCGGGAGAAGGCCATGCGCAAGGCTGGCTTCTCAGAAGGAGCCTGGAGGCTCAGTTGAAGGACACTTCATGGATCTACACTCATACGGTATCGCCGGATCGGCTGCGAGATACTTGTACCGTATGATAGCTCTCTAAATTTATCTAGTCCCTCAGTTACAACCAAGTCTGTGGCAGAGACTTTATTCTCAAGTGTTCTACAACCAAGTCTGTGGCAGAGACTTTATTCTCAAGTGTTCTACAACCAAGTCTGTGGCAGAGACTTTATCCTCAAGTGTTCTACAACCAAGTCTGTGCCAGAGACTTTATTCTCAAGTGTTCTACAACCAAGTCTGTGGCAGAGACTTTATTCTCAAGTGTTCTACAACCAAGTCTGTGGCAGAGACTTTATTCACAAGTGTTCTACAACCAAGTCTGTGGCCGAGACTTTATTCTCAAGTGTTCTACAACCAAGTCTGTGGCAGAGACTTTATTCTCAAGTGTTCTACAACCAAGTCTGTGGCAGAGACTTTATTCTCAAGTGTTCTACAACCAAGTCTGTGGCAGAGACTTTATTCTCAAGTGTTCTACAACCAAGTCTGTGGCAGAGACTTTATTCTCAAGTGTTCTACAACCAAGTCTGTGGCAGAGACTTTATTCTCAAGTGTTCTACAACCAAGTCTGTGGCAGAGACTTTATTCTCAAGTGTTCTACAACCAAGTCTGTGGCAGAGACTTTATTCTCAAGTGTTCTACAACCAAGTCTGTGGCAGAGACTTTATTCTCAAGTGTTCTACAACCAAGTCTGTGGCAGAGACTTTATTCTCAAGTGTTCTACAACCAAGTCTGTGGCAGGGACTTTATTCTCAAGTGTTCTACAACCAAGTCTGTGGCAGAGACTTTATTCTCAAGTGTTCTACAACCAAGTCTGTGGCAGGGACTTTATTCTCAAGTGTTCTACAACCAAGTCTGTGGCAGAGACTTTATTCTCAAGTGTTCTACAACCAAGTCTGTGGCAGGGACTTTATTCTCAAGTGTTCTACAACCAAGTCTGTGGCAGAGATTTTATTCTCAAGTGTTCTACAACCAAGTCTGTGGCAGAGACTTTATTCTCAAGTGTTCTACAACCAAGTCTGTGGCAGAGACTTTATTCACAAGTGTTCTACAACCAAGTCTGTGGCAGAGACTTTGCTTTATCTAACACTTCACCGGCTGCTAGGCCTAGTGAGAGGAGGTCTATCCGGGTTGTGGTAATCCAGTTGTGAGTCTCTGGAATTTCTACAGTGAGAGACTTTCTATCTTAGCAGTTCCAAAGTACCTGAACTTCCACCCTAACCCTCTACCCTACTTTCAAGAGACTGTTTTATCTTTTTCAATAAATAATCATAAAAGGAAGATAAAGTGTCAGTTTCTAAATTTTTCTGGGCCATCTAACACCCCTAGATGGAGACGAGGTGAAGAAGGTAATGGTAAACCCAATAAAACCAACTGCTCTTTCGGGGGTCAGTGCTACAGGTATTATTAGGAAAGAAATTGTAACCACTTCAATACTGGCCATTTTTACCCCCTTCCTGCCCAGGCCAATTTTCAGCTTTCAGCACTCTCACACTTTGAATGACAATTGCGCGGTCATGCAACACTGTACAGACAGAGCTTTCTTTTGGTGGTATTTAATCCCCACTGGGTTTTTTATTTTTTGCTAAACAAAGGAAAAAAGCAAATATATAATTTGGGCAGTGATAGGTGGCACTAAGGAGGAGGCACTAATGGGCACTGATAGGTGGCACTAATAGATCGTTCCTCATCATTAGATGTCAGTGGGAGGAATCGTTCCTTGTCATTGGTGTCAGTAGGAGGAATCATACACCGTGATTGGTGTCAGTGGGAGGAATCGTTCCTCGTCATTGGTGTCAGTGGGAGGAATCTATCCTCATCATTGGTGTCAGTGGGAGGAATCGTTCCTCGTCATTGGTGTCAGTGGGAGGAATCTATCCTCAACATTGGTGTCAGTGGGAGAAATTGTTCCTCGTCATTTGTGTCAGTGGGAGGAATCTATCCTCATCATTGGTGTCAGTGGGAGAAATCGTTCCTCGTCATTGGTGTCAGTGTGAGGAATCGTTCCTCGTCATTGGTGTCAGTGGGAGAAATCGTTCCTTCCTCGTCATTGGTGTCAGTAGGAGGAATTGTTCCTCGTCATTGGTCTCAGTGGGAGGAATCGTTCCTCATCATTGGTGTCAGTGGGAGGAATTGTTCCTCGTCATTGGTGTCAGTGGGAGGAATCGTTCCTCATCATTGGTGTCAGTGGGAGGAATCGTTCCTCATCATTGGTGTCAGTGGGAGGAATCGTTCCTCATCATTGGTCTCAGTGGGAGGAATCGATCCTCATCATTGGTGTCAGTGGGAGGAAACGTACCCCAGGGACCAGAGAAAGACAAGCAAAGGGTGACATTGGGCCCTGTTAGGAGAGTCCTGTCCTATTCCAATGAAAGGTAATATAACATACTTCAGCCCCGGAAGATTTGGCTGCTGAATGACCAGGCCATTTTTTTGCGATTCAGCACTGTGTCGCTTTAACTGACAATTGCGCAGTCGTGCGATGCTGTACCCAAACAAAATTGACGACCTTTTTTCCCCACAAATAGAGCTTCATTTTTGTGGTATTTGATCATCTCTGTGGTTTTTATTTTTTTGCGCTATAAACAAAAAAAGAACGACAATTTTGAAAAAACAATATTTTGTACTTTTTGCTATAATAAATATCCCCATTTTTTTTTTTAAAGCTAATTTTTTCACAGTTTAGGCCGATATGTTTTCTTCTACATATTTTTGGTAATAAAAATGCAATAAGCGTATATTGATTGGTTTGCGCAAAAGTTATAGCGTCTACAAAATAGGGGATAGATTTATGGCATTTTTATTATTATTTTTTTTTACTAGTAATAGCGTCGATCTGCGATTTTTATCAGGACTGTGACATTATGGCGGACACGTCGGACACTTTTGACACATTTTTGGGACCATTGGCATTTATACAGCGACCAGTGCTATAAAAATGCACTGATTACTGTAAAAATGTCACTGGCAGGGAAGGGGTAACACTAGGGGGCGATCAAGGGGTTAATTGTGTTCCCTGTGTGTGTGTTCTAACTGAAGGGGGGATGGGACTTGCTAGGGGAAGAGAGAGATTGCTGTTCATACTTTGTATGAACACATGATCAGTCTCTTCTCCCCTGCGTGTAACCACAGAGATCCCGCTTCTCGCTGTGTCATGATCGATCGCGGGATCCTGTCGGTCATTGCGCATGTATGACATCAGAGAAGAGGGATTGTGTGTATTATACATTGGTGTGTAGGAGACACATGTATGACGTCAGAGAAGAGGGATTGTGTGTATTATACATTGGTGTGGAGGAGACACATGTATGATGTCAGAGAAGAGGGATTGTGTGTATTATACATTGGTGTGGAGGAGACACATGTATGACATCAGAGAAGAGGGATTGTGTGTATTATACATTGGTGTGTAGGGGACACATGTATGACGTCAGAGAAGAGGGATTGTGTCTAGTATACTTTTTTGTGTAGGGGAAACATGTATGACGTCAGAGAAGAGGGATTGTGTCTAGTATACATTGGTGTGGAGGAGACACATGTATGACGTCAGAGAAGAGGGATTGTGTGTATTATACATTGGTGTGTAGGAGACACATGTATGACGTCAGAGAAGAGGGATTGTGTGTAGTATACATTGGTGTGGAGGAGACACATGTATGACATCAGAGAAGAGGGATTGTGTGTATTATACATTGGTGTGGAGGTGTGTAGGGGACACATGTATGATGTCAGAGAAGAGGGATTGTGCATTATACATTGGTGTGGAGGAGACACATGTATGACATCAGAGAAGAGGGATTGTGTGTATTATACATTGGTGTGGAGGAGACACATGTATGACATCAGAGAAGAGGGATTGTGTGTATTATACATTGGTGTGGAGGTGTGTAGGGGACACATGTATGACGTCAGAGAAGAGGGATTGTGTGTATTATACATTGGTGTGGAGGTGTGTAGGGGACACATGTATGATGTCAGAGAAGAGGGATTGTGAATTATACATTGGTGTGGAGGAGACACATGTATGACATCAGAGAAGAGGGATTGTGTGTATTATACATTGGTGTGGAGGTGTGTAGGGGACACATGTATGATGTCAGAGAAGAGGGATTGTGTCTAGTATACTTTTTTGTGTAGGGGAAACATGTATGACGTCAGAGAAGAGGGATTGTGTCTAGTATACATTGGTGTGGAGGAGACACATGTATGACGTCAGAGAAGAGGGATTGTGTGTATTATACATTGGTGTGTAGGAGACACATGTATGACGTCAGAGAAGAGGGATTGTGTGTAGTATACATTGGTGTGGAGGAGACACATGTATGACATCAGAGAAGAGGGATTGTGTGTATTATACATTGGTGTGGAGGTGTGTAGGGGACACATGTATGATGTCAGAGAAGAGGGATTGTGCATTATACATTGGTGTGGAGGAGACACATGTATGACATCAGAGAAGAGGGATTGTGTGTATTATACATTGGTGTGGAGGAGACACATGTATGACATCAGAGAAGAGGGATTGTGTGTATTATACATTGGTGTGGAGGTGTGTAGGGGACACATGTATGACATCAGAGAAGAGGGATTGTGTGTATTATACATTGGTGTGGAGGTGTGTAGGGGACACATGTATGATGTCAGAGAAGAGGGATTGTGCATTATACATTGGTGTGGAGGAGACACATGTATGACATCAGAGAAGAGGGATTGTGTGTATTATACATTGGTGTGGAGGTGTGTAGGGGACACATGTATGATGTCAGAGAAGAGGGATTGTGTCTAGTATACTTTTTTGTGTAGGGGAAACATGTATGACGTCAGAGAAGAGGGATTGTGTCTAGTATACATTGGTGTGGAGGAGACACATGTATGACGTCAGAGAAGAGGGATTGTGTGTATTATACATTGGTGTGTAGGAGACACATGTATGACGTCAGAGAAGAGGGATTGTGTGTAGTATACATTGGTGTGGAGGAGACACATGTATGACATCAGAGAAGAGGGATTGTGTGTATTATACATTGGTGTGGAGGTGTGTAGGGGACACATGTATGATGTCAGAGAAGAGGGATTGTGCATTATACATTGGTGTGGAGGAGACACATGTATGACATCAGAGAAGAGGGATTGTGTGTATTATACATTGGTGTGGAGGAGACACATGTATGACATCAGAGAAGAGGGATTGTGTGTATTATACATTGGTGTGGAGGTGTGTAGGGGACACATGTATGACGTCAGAGAAGAGGGATTGTGTGTATTATACATTGGTGTGGAGGTGTGTAGGGGACACATGTATGATGTCAGAGAAGAGGGATTGTGCATTATACATTGGTGTGGAGGAGACACATGTATGACATCAGAGAAGAGGGATTGTGTGTATTATACATTGGTGTGGAGGTGTGTAGGGGACACATGTATGATGTCAGAGAAGAGGGATTGTGCATTATACATTGGTGTGGAGGAGACACATGTATGACATCAGAGAAGAGGGATTGTGTGTATTATACATTGGTGTGGAGGTGTGTAGGGGACACATGTATGACGTCAGAGAAGAGGGATTGTGTGTATTATACATTGGTGTGTAGGAGACACATGTATGACGTCAGAGAAGAGGGATTGTGTGTAGTATACATTGGTGTGTAGGGACACATGTATGACGTCAGAGAAGAGGGATTGTGTCTAGTATACTTTTTTGTGTAGGGGAAACATGTATGACGTCAGAGAAGAGGGATTGTGTGTATTATACATTGGTGTGTAGGAGACACATGTATGACATCAGAGAAGAGGGATTGTGTGTATTATACATTGGTGTGTAGGGGGACACATGTATGACGTCAGAGAAGAGGGATTGTGTGTAGTATACATTGGTGTGTAGGGGACTCATGTATGACGTCAGAGAAGAGGGATTGTGTATTATACATTGGTGTGGAGGTCTGTAGGAGACACATGTATGACGTCAGCGGTCATGGAAGCGGGATTGTGTGTATGTGATGGGTTTTTCTCTTGCTGCGACACCATGACGTCACCCAGCGGACTCCGCATTGGCCGCTGTGCACGGCTCTCTGCAGAGCTCTTCACGTTCTGCCCGCATCACGTTGTCACGGTGACCAGGGAGTGACACGTTCTCCCCTCTCGTTCTCCGGCTCCGCCCCCCCTAGGCCCCGCCAGCCGGCAACACGTGACCCGCGCTCCAATCAGCGGGCGGCCCTCCTCTGCTTTTGGAGTGACGTCAGCGCGCCGTTTCCTTCTTTTTCTCCGAGCCCTCCATCAGTGAGGCGTCTCCCAAGCTCCGTTGTACCAGGAGAATCCGGAGTCATCCGCCACCATGGTGAGTGCTGGAGGGGCGGCGGTGGGCGCTGCGTGTAGAGGGGAGTCCAGGGGGGTGATGGGGAGGCTTGTCCGGTGTGGAGGACATAGAAGCGGGGAGAGGGATCCTCGCCTCCTCTCTCCGGGGGGGAGGAGGAGGAGGGGAGATGCGGCCATTGTCTGTGGAGGGAGCGGTGTCTGCTCTCCGGTGCCCCCGGGGGGGAAGCCGGTGTTCTGGGGGTCTCCTCCTGCTCGGGGCCTCGTTGTCTTCCCTCAGCCGTGCTGCGTCACTCGTGTCCGCCATGACGGAGCCGGGCGGCGCTGTAGGGGGCGCCCCTCACCCGCCTGACGTGGCACGGCCGCCATAGAGGACTCCCCTTCTATTGTCGGTGCTGGGGGGGATTATTATACTACAATATACAGAGAATACGGTGGGGGGGGAGAGGGGATGTATTCCTGTACGGTCCCCCCCACCATGTGACGTGACTGGAGCCGGTCTGTGAGATCCGCGCCGCCATCTTGTCTCCTCACAGCCCGGCTTCATCTCCACCTGTGTGCCACGTGACCCGCCTGGGGACCCCCTCCCCCACCCTGCCTGGGGGGATATACAGGGCAATGTCCTCTCTACAATGGGGGGGCTGTGATTTATTTATATTTTTTTTTTTCTTTTTGGGGACTAGAGGGAATATTGAAGGTGGTGGGGGTAGGTATTGGGGGACATGAGGGGGTTGGAGGATAATTTTTAAAAGTGGGTGATATATAAGAGATGGGGAAGTTTGTATTGTGCTATGGGGGCAGGGCAATTAAAAAGGGGGAGGGGAAGTATAAAAGGGATAGAATGTGGATCTGGGGGGGGGGGGCAATTAAAAAAGGGGAGGGGAAGTATAGAAGGGATAGAAAATGTGGATCTGAATTAGGGGGGGGGGGGGGGGGGTAGGTGAAGCTGGGTTGTGACACTGAGGGGGACTGGACCCTATTGAGGGGGGGGGGGTAAAAAAAACTCCCACGACCTGATATGGTTCAGTATTACCCCCCCAATTCCTGATATTTATTCCCCCTCCCATCTCAGTTTTTTTTTCTTCTACCAGTTCAAACTGCATAATTCCCCCCCCCCCCCCTCCCCAATTCCTCATATCAGTGCCCTGTTTTCAATATAGTGCCACCAATCGAGTGCCAATTTGTCGTCTCAGTCAGTGCCCATAAGTGTGGCATATTAGTGCACATCATGGTGAAGGAGAGATTACTTTGTTACAAAATTTATTGACAAACCAAGTGGAATTTTTTTGTTTGTGGAAAAAAAAAAAAACCCCAGAGATTAAATACAACCAAAATGGTGCTTTGTGTGAAGAAAATGTAAAATTTTGAGTAGAGTGTAGCATGACTGTGCAATAGTCATTCAAAGTGTGACTGTGCTGAATAATGGTCTGGGCAGGGGGGGGGGGGGGGGGTGTATAGGTGTCCTGTAGGCAAGTGGTTCAAAAATAGGGGGGGGGGGTGTTATGTGGTTTGAATTGGGGTTGTGACAGTTAAAAGGGCAGGGAGGTGGGGGGGCTATGAGAGATAAATTGGGGGTGATACTGAAGGGGACTGAACCACAGTGAGTGGGGGGGGATATATCAGGAATTGGGGATGAGATGAGTTATCAGGGCTAGGAATGAGGGGGGGGGGGTTGCAGATCATTAAAATGAAGGGGGGGCTGTGAGGCATAATTGGGCATGTGACACCAGGAGGTTGGTTGTTGCCAATTATTGATGGGGATATAGGAATTGGGGAGGATCATTGAAGTGGGTGGGGATAATGAGGTTGTAATTGGGGTGAGCAAGATAATTTAAGGGGGGGTGGGGTAGAGATGAATTGGGTTGTGACATGAGTGGGGCATATAGAAGGGATTACAAGTGGGAATGTGATGCTAGGGAGACTGGATAATTGTGGGGGGGGGGGGGGGGGGTTGTGTATCAGGGATGTGACACTAACAAGGCAGCATTGTGGGGGGGGGGGGGGGGGGGGGGTATATAAGGCATAGTAAGCAGGGGGGGTGTGTTGGGTGGACAGTGACAAGAGTGGGGTGAAGGTTGCATGTTTGGAGTTTGAGGGGTCCTGGTGTACATTGCCCAACCCCCCCGGCACGATAGAATCCTGTGTATGGTGGACATATGGGTACCATGGTGTACATATCTTGGAGATGCCAGGGCTGCACTTGAGGCCCCCCTTTATTACACAAGGTGACCACCACTAGTAGAAGTAGCGGGCACAGGATAGACTGAGGTAGTTTTATTTCTCTTCTACTTCCAGTTCCTACATTGTATGTCGGGATCATCTCGGACATATGGGGCCCTAAGCTGGCATGTTGATGCCCTTTATAGACTGCTGCAGTGTGAAAGTGATAGAGGCCTGCTCAGGTATTAACATATGGACCTTCTGTTATGGTATAGACCTCCTAGTGCCCAGTTTGTGGCCCCTGCAGATGTCGCCTTGCTTGGTATAGCTGCAATATTGTGCCAGTATAGGGGGACATGGCTATAGGTTTGCAGTCCTTGTATGATGCCCCCCACCCCTGTAGCTGTGCTTTTATACAGACAATGGCCCAGCAGTGATGGATTACTGCAGTCTCGGGGGTTCACAGCGCTGTAGTCTCTTCTATTAGAAGGGGGTGAGAAATGCTGCATTTGCAGTCTGAGATGGCGGCAGTGTGATGCAGTGATCAGACGGCTTCCATGCTGCAGTCTATTACCTTCTAGTATACAGCTATGGGAAGCACTACTGCAGTGTTTTACCTCCAGAGGTAGAATAAGGGACACTGCCGCAGTGAGAGAAGGGTGACGTTGTTGTAGTTGGCTGTGTGATTGATAGAGGGCACCGTGCTCTGTGATAATTGCTGTATGCCCAGTTATAACTGAACTTTATATAATGTGCAAACAATGGGTGCGCTGTGTCGGCTCACCCTGGCAATGAGACAGAAGCCAGTGTCTGTGTGACCCAGTTAGTAGGGTATTGCTGCGTTGTCCCCACCATGTCACTGTTTTTGTCAGTCAGGAAGCAGAACACCTGCAATCAGACTGTGATGTAAGCAGCCGTTCCCTGCCCCGTGTGCCACATGTTAGTTCCACAGCCGTGACTCACTGATTAGGTTTGGCCTCCCTGACCCACAACAAGTGACAAGTCTTGGAATTGCTGCTCGGACCCGAGCCTTGTCACACTGGGGTAGAGTCTCTAAAACCGGAGAGTGTGAAATCCTGGTGCAGCTGTGCTTGGTAGCCAATTGGCTTCTTACTTCAGCTTATTTAATTAAGCTTTGACCAAAAAGCCTGGAAGCTGATTGGTTTCTATGCAGAGCTGCACTACAGTTTGCACTCTCCAGTTTTAGGAAACGAGTTCATTGGGTTTGGCGTTCTCTCTAGTTCTGCAAAGGGGCTGCTCCCCGCCTGCTATAGGATTGTGATTGGGGAAGAGTTGCGTAATCCTGGAAGGACAAACTCCTGTGGAATGAATTGCACAATAAAGCTGTTTGTATCTAACTTTGTACTGAGTCTTGGACTTTTACTGCCACTGATGTGTATATTAGTGCTGTGATCCTGAAGGCACAGAGTATTCTACCTGTATTACCCGCCCCCCCCCCCCCCCCGTGTCTGTATACAGCATCAACATGTCTGTTTATTGGCAGCAGGGACCACACATACTGCTGACGTACCTCCCTATTCTATATAGTGCTTTTCAGAACTGTACCCTTTTTTTATTTTATATTTTTTATTTTTTTTAGCTATTAGCACAGTCTCTCATTTTGCCTGGTAGTAACACTGGCTTGTTTAATCCATGGTTGGGATTTGTAGCTGGGACCCCATCTCTATCATCTCACTTCAACATTTTTAGATGACTCAAATCTCTACAGTAGCTTTGCTATAGTCCTGTGGGCACAAGTATTGTAGGGCATTGTGACAGTTGGAGGAAATGATTAAAGGTGTGACTTTTACCAATAGGTAGGCCTCAGTATAGGCTTGCCTATATAGTACAGGGCCTTGAAAGTTTTCATACCCTTGACATTTTCTACATTTTTGTCTTTTATAACCATAAATCTATTTTATGTGATAGACCAACAAGGTGCACATAATTGTCAAGTGAAAATGCTAAATTGTTTTCAAAATCTTTTACAAATATGTAAATTGTGGGGTGCATTTGAATTCACCCCCCTTTACTTTGATACCTCCAACTAAAATCTAGTGGAACCAATTGCCTATGGAAGTCACCTAGTTGGTAAAATAAGTCCACCTGTGTGTAATTTAATCTCTATAAATACTGCTATTTGTTAAACAGCATCATGAATGAACCAGACAGGGATAACTTTTTTTTGAAGTAAGCAGGGTTGGGAGATATCTATCGCTATTTAAAAATAAATACCCCAAGCTTATAACATTTCACAGAGCACCGCTCAATCATGCAAAGTAGAGTATGGCACAACTGCAAACCTACCAAGACATGGCCGTCCACCTAAACTGACAGGCCCGACAAGGAGAGCATTCATCATAAAAGCAGCCAAGAGACCTATGGGGTAAACCTGGAGGAGCTGCAGAGATCCACAGCGCAGGTGGGAGAATCTGTCCACAAGACAACTATTAGTCATACACTCCGCTTTAACCACATCCACCAGGTGGACATGGAATTTTAATGGAAGATATCTGGATGATGCCTGCAGCTACAGACATCACCCCCCCCCCCTTTTTTTTTTTTTTTTCAAAAATTGCTGCTAAACTCCACTGCCTAAAAATGGCTATAAACGACCCTGTGTACACGTACTAATAACAGAGTTCATAAGCAGCTGAGGAAAAAACACCCAACTGCTAAACATCTGTTTACCAGCACCAGTTTACATGAAGCCAACGACAGATCCGTGTTCCTGCTTGGCAGAAACACAGGATCTCTGTCTTCTCCAGTCACAGAAAAATGATCTGCCTTGTTTACATAGACACAGAACGGTGGCCTGCCTAACGATCAGTGGGTCCCGCTGGACCTGCTGATTGACTTGCTGTGTCCAATTGCAGTGGGAGCTGGTCGCCAGCGGTGCAAGCGCATGCCCCAGACCAGTAAGGGTGAAATCGCCTATAGGTTAATGATTTTGCCCAGAAGCTGCCCCTCCTGCAGTAAATGTACGTGGGGAGGTCACTAAGCGAAGTTTGGTGCCATTCAACAAGTGCAATTTTTTATTTTTTTAAAAGCTTAACATCTATCCATTTACTCAGTGGAACATCTTTCACTTTATCCAAAAAAATTGGGATAAATAGTGTGGTTTTATTTTTTCCAAAATTATCTTTAACAATAATTGCGTGAATACCACGTGACATCAATTGCTGGAATGTGGCACCCTGAGATGTTTTCTGAAGCCTCCAGTTGGGATTTCTCCAATGGTGGGGGTATTGGGATGTGCAGGAGAAGTCAATATCAACACTTCTGTTTTTTGCAGGTGGAAGGTTTTTAAAGGCACTTTCAATTGACCTTTAATACATTTGTGGTGCTCAGTGTCCTAGAGGTCACTTAAGCGGGAAGGTTTAGATAAAAAAGATTAACAAGTGGCTTTGTAGGGCTGCATATCATATCTGAGTGACTTTCAGGTGAATTTTATTTGAGCGTTTATAGAAACCTTTTTGTCTTCAGGTGTTTTGTTTAGCCAGTAGAAGGCAGTAGGGGGAGGAGAGCGGTTTTTGAGCACATAACTCTCGTAAAACGCTCATGTTGCACTTTTTCAGGGGTTCTCATTGAAGTCTATGGGGCCCTCTGCCAAGAAAACTTGTGTACTTTTTTTTTTTTTTTTTTTTGAGCGGCTGGCGCTTCGCTTCAGACGGAGCACTCTGATGCAAACGGGCCATTGAAATGAATGCTATTTGGCTTGTTGAGCGTTTTTTTAGAACTTCATGGGTGTGAATGGGCCTTAAAACGAGCTGCGTATTGTAGATTGTACAAAAGCTTATGTAGCAATGCAGCATTAATCATAAGGAGTTTGTAAGGTGTGGCCAACTGGGTGCAACATGTTTATAAATGATTAGTCCAAGCATCTCAGGCAATGCAATGATGGTAACCTTGATTCTAATACCAATCCACCACATGGGTGCTTGTGAAGAGGGCTTTCTGCTGTATGAATGTTCATCAATAATTTGTACTTAATGTGTTTTTGTTCCCCCCCCCCCCCCCCCCCCCCCCCCCCCCCTCCCCCCCCCCCCCCCCCCCTTCACAGGTGAACTTCACCGTAGACCAGATCCGAGCGATCATGGACAAAAAGTCCAACATCAGAAACATGTCCGTGATTGCTCACGTTGACCATGGCAAATCCACCCTGACGGATTCCTTGGTGTGTAAAGCCGGGATCATCGCCTCCTCCAGAGCTGGTGAAACTCGCTTCACAGACACCCGTAAAGATGAGCAAGAACGTTGTATCACCATCAAATCCACGTGAGTACAGCCGGCCATCCTCAGAATGGGCACTATGGCTTCTGCAGATGTCGCGTCACTCTCTATCGGCTGACTACTTGTTTATATGCTGTCCTACTCAAGGCACACCCGCACTCAATCACCATCTGTGTTCAGAGGACCTTTATTTATTAAACTGGGTTATGTGGCCATAAATATAAAAAATAACCTACAGCAAAGATGGACACGGTCAACTATTAATGCTGGTCTGCAGTGGCAGCCCCCATATTATGACCATGGTGGTAACTATAAAGGGCCTGTTTACACCATCTGACAGCTTGTGGTTTTTGATAGTCCTCAAAGCAGTAGAATTTACCAATAATGTTCTTTTTTTTTTTTTTTTTTTTTTTCTTGGCTGGAGTTCTGCTGTAAATGCCAGCTATACGTTGGCTGCAATGGCTTCCTGGATTTGTCCTGACTTGTCTTGCTGCTGCATATCTCCTTTTAGTACTTTGTACTACAGCTTTGCAGATGCAAAGAAATTGTATAGCACATGACACTGCAGCCTAGATGGCAGTCCCTTCCTGCTGTCAGGTCATGCCTTCTCTCCCCACCACACTGCTGTTATTTAATATCCACCATGCCTTTTTTAAAGGGTACTCCATTCTATCGCTGTATAAAGATAAATGGCAAAAGTGTGCCTATAGCAGTTGGTAAGATTTTTGCTTTAATTTTAGATCTGCGCCATTAATGATGGTTTGAGGCTTGCTGTTGTCAAGCAATCCTCTTTATAGTGTTAAATAAAAAAATAAATAAAGGTCTACCTGTATAAAATGTATGCTTTTTATGCAACCACCATCATACCGATGCTTCCCCACAACAGATGTATTTTATTTTCACAGGGCTATTTCCTTGTTTTATGAGCTCATGGAAACTGACTTGGCTTTCATCAAGCAGTGCAAGGATGGTTCAGGTTTCCTTATTAACCTCATCGACTCTCCTGGACACGTAGACTTCTCCTCTGAGGTCACTGCTGCCCTCCGTGTCACAGACGGTGCTCTTGTAGTTGTTGACTGTGTATCAGGTATGAATAAAAGGAGCTGCTTTTATGTTTGTTTTTTTTTCTCTCAAACCCTTTGAATAGAGTAGGTAAATGGTTTATATCAGTTTGCTTTTATAGTTCCCTTTCACTTCCTGTCAGCCGCTAGCGGGGCGCTTTTACCCCAGCTAGCGTCCAAGAGGGTTAAAACCGCCTGCAATAGTGGTGTTTTGCCAGTGGTATTACAGCGCTGCCCCATTGATTTCAATGGGGAGCAGCGGTGGAGGAGCGGTAAACACGCCACCCCTTCACCGCTCCAAAGAAGCTACTGGCAGGACTTTTCCTGACGTCCTGCCAGCGCACCGCTTTAGTGTTAAAGCCCTCCAGGCCAGACAATGGTACAGCTGTTTAGAGGCGAATTGCAGGCAACATTTATAGCACCTGCAAAACGCCCTTGGTGTGGAAGAGGGGTCTTGGTCCTCAAGGCCCACAAATGGTTTTCATTTTTAGTAACTGTCAATCTCCATTACTTTACATATAAAAAAGCAGTACAGTAAGAGGAGAACTTGCATTAATTCTGCACAAATACCCAGTTTATTGGCCAGGTTGATTAGTGTGGAGTCATATTCTTATGGAAGTACTTGGGGTTTCATGTTATATCTACAAAAAACTAGCTTTGTGGTGCTGCCACATTTAACAGTCACCTGAATAGACACCTAAATGATCTAGCTGCAAAAGGATTAAATGTGTCCTTGTTTTGAAGGTGTGTGCGTACAGACAGAGACCGTCTTGCGGCAGGCCATTGCAGAGAGGATCAAGCCAGTTCTTATGATGAATAAAATGGACCGAGCTCTGCTGGAACTTCAACTGGAGCCTGAAGAATTGTACCTCACCTTCCAGAGGATAGTGGAAAACGTCAACGTCATCATCTCTACCTACGGAGAGGGAGAAACTGGACCTATGGGCAACATCATGGTAAGAGGGTGTGATCGTCGTGCGGACTATCTATGTGCAGCAAACAGAACTGACAGATGGGAACTGGAGATAATCGTGATGAATGGAGATCATATGCTACTCTGCAGAGTTGTATATGACACTGTGGTCCACTGTTATTGTGTCTTGTAGCTAAGAGCAGCCCTTTGACTAAACTATATGGTTGTTAACTTATTTAAAATTAAGTGTTTTTGATGTAGTGCAATGTCTTCAATTGACACTTGCTTGGTACTGTACAGTGACTGCTTTTAAGGCCTTTGTCAGTGGATTGTATCAGTTGGGATTTGCATTCCTGGAAAAGTATGGGATGCTAAACATGAAGTGGCTCAACTGCAGGTCAGGTTCCCCTGTCAATGAATGATCTCAGAAGCATCTCAAACTGATATCCAACAAACCCAAATCCCCTTGACACTGGCCCTATATCTTTCCACTGCAAATCTGTTAGTTGTGTTCACTAGGCCTCTGATTAGAATGGAGTTTATCTCAACAGTTTTTAAAGGGAACTGGTTTAGTTTGGAGCATAGAGCTGCTCTTTGTTGGCTTGTTGTGAGTTTCTTTGCTTCTCCCGACTATTGAGTTCCTAACTAGATGGGTCAAGTTGAGTCTGTAGTCCTGACTACCGTTTGTCTTTAAATGACTATAGGGGGTAAGGATGTTGTCTTTACATGTGCATGCTTCAGGTCAGTAGTGTCGGCTACTATATTTGTGTCTGACATCTTTAAGATGGGTCACATGGCTAAAATACAGATTATCCCTGTTTTTAATTTGAGCCATTGTGTTGTACCTGGATCAAGTATGCAAATTGGGATGTCTGACTTGTATATGCATGTTCCAGGACAAAAGCTCAAACGTTATTGAACTCCTTTGGTCTGTATTCGCCAGAATGTCGTCATGTTACTTGTATTCCTTGTGCTCATAGATTGACCCAGTAATCGGCACAGTCGGCTTCGGTTCCGGTCTGCACGGATGGGCTTTCACCCTGAAACAGTTTGCTGAGATGTATGTCACCAAATTTGCTGCCAAAGGAGAGAAGGCACAGCTTTCATCAGCAGAACGTGCAAAGAAAGTAGAAGACATGATGAAGAAGCTTTGGGGAGACAAGTACGTGTTTTTTTTTTTTTTTTTATTTCTTATTTGCATACAACATTAAATCAGGATGGTGCCAGCAAAAACCATAGAAAACCCTATATTCAGTGTTTATGTTCATGGTACTAATGGTCAGCAAACGCTTGATTTTAGGTACTTTGATCCATCTACTGGTAAATTCAGCAAATCTGCAAACTCTCCTGATGGAAAGAAGTTGCCACGTACCTTCAGCCAACTTATTCTGGATCCTATTTTCAAGGTAAGGGATATTGTACCCACTTTGAGCGCAGTTGCACACTGAAATGAGGGTCTGCAGAGATACTGACTTTTTATTTTTTGTCTCCAGGTATTTGATGCCATCATGAACTTCAAGAAAGACGAAACTGCCAAACTGATTGAGAAGCTGGATATTAAGCTTGATGCAGAGGACAAAGACAAGGAAGGAAAGCAACTTCTGAAGGTATGGGCCAGCTGACTAAAGTAGTTGCTTTGTTGACCAGCACATGTTCACCTGTCTTGTCCACAAAGGGAAAGGTCACTCACCTGTAACTTCAATGTGGTATGTGTGTCCTTGCATCTACCAAAACAGAATATGATAATCAAACATCTTTTGTTTGCATGCTCATCTAAAGGAGGAATGGTGTGTTCCCCCCCCCCCCCCCCCCCCCCTGATTTAATACTTGCCTAGGTTGCAGCATCTGGCTCCCTGGCGTGACTTTATTGATAACCCGAGCGATCTAACATCACCAATGGCTCGGTTCTCATTTTCCAAAAGCATAGAGCTGCAGACTCATACACAGCTCTCTGCCCCCCCCCCCCCTGCTCATTGGAGTGCTGAGCTGTGGAGGGGTGGTGAGTGGTTGACATTGGTGACTTCAGTCCACTTTGCTGAAAACTGGTCACAAGTGTAAAATGAACTGCACTCCTGTGATGGAAGTACAGCCAGAAGTGTGGAAAGTGCTGTAACTGTGCAGGCGTTATGGTTGTTAGGTTGTAGCTTGGAATCTTCCAATGTCCAGGGAACGCACCGCCCTGCTTCACGGGGTCTGAAAATGGCTGGATTGCAGCTCATCAATGAGCAAGAGGGCAAATATTTGGCTTACTAAACGTGTTGCAATTTTGTGTGGCAAGACTTACTGGCCACAACGCTATTTCAAAACCACAGTCGGACGTTTTCTTTGAGGGACACGGCAGACCTCTAGGACAGCTGATGCTAGGCAAAATTTGCCCCTTTGTGGGCTACAGTCTGATGTCCAGTCTGCCAGACCTTCAGAAATCTGTGAATTTGCATTACTCTGCAGGCCTATATATATATATATATATATATATATATATATATATATATATATATATACATGCGCGTTTTGAAAGTCCCCTAATGTGGTTTACCAAGAGCAAGCAGTGTCAGACCTGCAGCTTCCAGAGCATTTGGTTTAATCTAAAGGCCTTAAATGTTCCCACTCCTGTTCTGCACAATATATAAAATCGGAGTCCTCTACAAATGATGGCTGCTTGCTGGGGTGAGAATAAAAACGCGAAGACTAATTTTACTAGAAGTTGCTCAACTATATAATTTTTAGGTGGTTTACCTCACCAAATTTAAAATAACTTGAATGATTGCAGTCAAGTCTCTTGGGTGTGTTTTTTTTTGTCTCCTTCCAACCCCCCCCCCCCCCCCCCCCCCAATGGCTGCCGGGGACAACACATGAGGATATAACCTTTTAGTATAAGGTGAAGGGAGTGCTACTGTAGAGCGTTTGGGGGAAGGTCCCCCCCATAGTTTGCATTAAGGTCAAACACGAGGGGTTTACAACCCCTTTTTTTTTAATGTAGGGTATACATTAAAACAAAGTTTAGGCTTTAGCAGGTGACTTCATGTTTCCCTGCAACACTGCTGGTCTAAACAGGCCCTGTCGCCTTTGCTGCATCTAGTCTTGATTTTTAATACACTTGTAACTTTAAAGCAGAACGAAACCCATTCCTTTAACGGTTTCAAAAGTTACATTCTAGGAATGTAACTCATATTTTGCTTGTGCTCTCAGCCAAAACCATCAAGCTATGAAGTGGTTGGTGTCCTGACTGATCACATGTGCAGTATCAGGGCAGTTGGGTAAGACTGCAGCCTTCTTGGCTGAAAATTATTAGTGTTTTTTTCTTTTGCTGCCTTTTTTTTTTTTTTTTTTTAATGAAGTCTTGAATGCCTCAGTTCATTAGCAAGGTGCAGTCTGATCTAACTATATTGTATTCTTGTAGGCTGTAATGAGACGCTGGTTGCCAGCTGGCGATGCCTTGCTTCAGATGATCACAATCCATCTGCCATCACCAGTTACTGCACAGAAATACCGATGTGAGCTCTTGTACGAGGGACCCCCCGACGATGAGGCTGCCATGGGTAAGACCATTCCTGACATGTTGGCTGTCTTGCTCTATTTGCCTGGAAAAGATCCTTGTGTTTGTTTTTTTTTAGTAGCCCTTACAATTTAGTGTTCTCATTTTTCTCATAGGTGTGAAAAACTGCGATCCTAAGGGACCCTTGATGATGTATATATCCAAGATGGTGCCTACAACTGATAAAGGACGTTTCTATGCCTTTGGCCGTGTCTTCTCTGGGGTTGTATCTACAGGCCAGAAAGTGCGTATTATGGGTCCCAACTACACACCAGGCAAGAAAGAGGATCTCTACTTGAAACCTATTCAGAGGTAATTCTTATTGGCTGCATTAATGATTAGGTCATAGCTTTTCCCAACCCTTTCAGATGTGCTCAAGTTTGTAGTTAGCTGCTTTTTTGTTTAATACAAAAACCCTTGCCTGTCCAGGGAGCCTGCGATGTCGGAACCTGAACTGACCGTTGGCTCCTGGTGCAGGCATTGGCATCCTTACTAAAAAACAGGAAGAAGTTCACTGTTTCCTACTGTGCATGCGGGTGTCCATCAGGCAACTGAGTTCACTATTTTAGTCCTGACCCTAGTAAAGAAAATTGTATATACATTTTATAGCGCCCCTCCACATTACATTTAAAGAGTACCTGTGTGTTGAAGCTGTGCCATTATTGCCTGTAGGCTCCCTGCAGCTGAATATTACTTACCCCATTTCTAACTCTACATGCCTTTTTGTTGTACTGTTTGTGTGTACAGCTTGCACAGTATTAACCAGACCTCATACCCAAAATGGGTGGCAGCAGTGCCTTAGTCAATAGCATGTCAGGAAGTGATAAATCTTTCAGAAGAAAAGACGGATTGCCTGGGGTACTGCAGCCTTCTAGGTTTTATTAAATGTGTTTAATGAAGGTTTAATTCAAATACAATAGCGGCTCCAATCTAGAAAGCCCCATAAGAAATATTACTTTTAATGAAGTTAAGAATTTTATATTCCCAATTGGTGTTTAAATTTGGTCTAATGGGAATCTGGAGGGGTGTGTGGGTTTTTAAATCAGTTCGACAGTTAAGTATTTTGTACACTCTTAATCCACAGGACCATCCTGATGATGGGTCGTTATGTTGAGCCCATTGAGGACGTCCCTTGTGGTAACATAGTCGGTCTTGTCGGTGTTGACCAGTTCTTAATCAAGACTGGAACCATCAGCACCTTTGAACATGCCCACAACATGCGTGTCATGAAGTTCAGTGTCAGCCCCGTCGTCCGTGTGGCTGTAGAGGCGAAAAACCCAGCTGACCTCCCAAAACTAGTTGAAGGTCTGAAACGTCTGGCCAAGTCTGATCCTATGGTGCAGGTAAGACCTTGATTTCTCGTTCTTGCGCTTCAGTGACCACTTCAGTGAGAGCTGTTTTTTCAAACTAGTCTTGAAAGTTGGTTGCCCATATTTAACCACTTCAGCCCTGGAAGGATTTGCCCCTTAATCACCAGGCTGCTTTGTGGTTTTTTTTTTTTTTTTTCCATTTTTAGGATTTCCTTTTGAATAAGTTGTATAACGGTGAACTTTTGGTCTCTTCTAGTGTATAATTGAAGAGTCTGGGGAACACATCATTGCTGGAGCTGGTGAGCTTCATCTGGAAATCTGCCTTAAAGATCTGGAAGAGGACCATGCCTGTATTCCCATCAAGGTATGAGACCAATGTGTTTTCTGTGTAATACTTGATTAGATGGGAATGTCTAAGAACAATGGGTAGAGGAACATTGCTTGTCGAGTGCCAAAGCCAGGTTTGATACACAGCTTTCCTTATGGCATAAGCAGTATTAATGTTTTAAAGGGCCCCATAGAACATTTTTCTGAGAATAGGCCTTCAGCAGGGCTTGACAGTCTATGGTCCCCCTGAGAACTTTTTGATTTAATGGACATGTAGGGGACCTTGCTTGGTTCCATTTATAAGACTATAAGCTGCCCCCCCCCCCCCCCCCCCCGCCTTGTATACTAACATTCTTTTAATGAAGACATGTTAGTCTCTGTACATAAACAGGGCTGTCCACGCATGGTGAAGAGCTTTGGACATCAGTGTACATGAAACATATCCCATGAATGCTGATATCCATAACTGACTCCAGGTGTCTAAAAAAATTTGTTTAAATTGACTACCTTCTGCCCATTATCTCCTGTATGAAATGAGGAGCGGGGAACTGCTTCATGACACATGGCCTGCCACCTTGTATGTACAAACTTTAAACTTTTTTTATTCCCTAATTTCTAGAAATCTGACCCTGTTGTATCTTACCGTGAGACTGTAAGCGAAGAGTCCTACCTGCTCTGCTTGTCCAAGTCCCCCAACAAGCACAACCGTCTGTACATGAAAGCCAAACCATTCCCTGATGGCCTTGCTGAAGATATCGACAAAGGAGATGTCAGTTCCCGACAGGATTTGAAGCTGCGTGCCCGTTACTTGGCAGAGAAGTACGAATGGGATGTGACAGAGGCCAGGAAGATCTGGTGCTTTGGCCCTGATGGAACAGGACCCAACGTACTTGTTGATGTTACCAAAGGTGTCCAGTACCTCAATGAGATCAAGGACAGTGTTGTTGCTGGCTTCCAGTGGGCCACCAAAGAGGCAAGTATATTTGTAGCTTTGTTTGGTTAGGAGCCAAGTCTTTAACTTTAGTTACTTGGCACCCTAGAAAAGGTTTAGCCTACAGAGAAAGTTAGAAGTTGCCTACTATTCTCTGTAGTACTAAAACTTGCATTTTATTTTCCAAGCTTTTTGACTGTAAAAGTATTGGGACATTATGACAGCTATTATATTCTGTAGTCGGGCATTACTCTTGATCTAGATTGTATAGATCATTTGTTTTTGTTTGTTTTTTTTTTTTTTTTCCTGGTTTTAACTTTTATTGTATGTGCAGGGAGTTCTGTGTGAAGAGAACATGCGAGGTGTCAGGTTTGATGTGCATGATGTCACTCTGCACGCTGATGCCATTCATCGTGGAGGTGGACAGATCATCCCCACTGCAAGAAGAGTCCTCTATGCTGCTGCCATCACTGCCCAGCCCAGGCTAATGGAGCCCATCTACTTGGTGGAGATTCAGGTAAGAGGATGCTAACTTACCAGGAAATTGCTTGAATAGTTTGTTTACAGATGCGAGACTCAACTTCCTGTATGAAGGTTGGTGTGTAGATGACCTTTACAGCCCCCCCATCAACTTCTGCTTTTAAAGCATAGCTACACTTAAAAGGATGAGTGGGTTTACATCTCTAAATCACTATGTAGTTTAATATTTAAGGATATACATGCTTCCTGCATGTGTCAAATGTCTCTCCTCTGTTAGACCTGAAACTGCAGATTCTGTGGGTGGGTCTGTCTAGGGCTTGTGGGTGGAGTTGCAATTTCAGACTCACCACCCACCTCTACACTCCCCTTGTCAAGCATTTTCTCCTGGGTTTCTTACACTGAACGTATTCTGCTATGATCACTAACAGCCAGTCAAAACCCAGAAATGTCACCACATGACTTCAGCATGCCCTACACCAGGGGTCTCAAACTGGCGGCCCTCCAGCTGTTGCGGAACTACAAGTCCCATCATGCTTCTGCCCATGGGAGTCTTGCTTGTAACTATCAGCCTTGCAATGCTTCATGGGAATTTTAGTTCTGCAACAGCTGGAGGGCCACCAGTTTGAGACCCCTGCTCTACACCATGCTGAGGTGTAGCCAATCCTGGGAGAGCTGGAGGGGATCTGAAGTACACAATGTCTTAGGCTCCAGCATGAGATGTGTAAATCACCTGTCACAGCAAAGAGAAATGCACTCCTATTTCTGTCAGGTTTTATCTCACTGAAAAAAGATTGTGCTTAGTCTTGCCACAAAGTTAATACAGCTTTGAGCAGATGACATGAAATCCTATACTGTACAAGCCTTAATTTTAAATGAATTTTGGGTTTACATCCACTTTAATTTTAGCTGCAGTGCTACTACTGTATCCTGGCTATCAGAGCTCTAGTCTTGACTTTGTTGATTAGGTACACAAAGGGGCATAATGCTGTGTGTTCGCTTTGGCCTCTTGCACACTGCAGCTGGAGCTCAGTGCAGGTTTTATTTTTTTTCTTCTGAGCCAAAATACAGCCCATTAATTGTAATGTGCCCATGCACACAGGCAAATAAGAGCTGTGCATTCTTCAGTAAATTAATACAAATCTATTATTGGTCATTAACTTTACACCGCCATAAAAGTCCATTTACATTGTGCAGAACAAAGTGCACACATACGAGTTCGCACATGTGTAAAAAGTCTGAAAGTGGATGCTTAAACAGGAGTATCGCTTACAAGAGGTCTTACAAAAGAGAAGCTATTGGGTGTCCTTTTGATGGAGCTGGGGTGGGGGACTCAGCACTTTAAGAATGTAAACTTGTTATCCTTTAGATATTACACTAAGCAGAAAAATTAATCCTCAGTGTATTAATTGTATACTCTCTTCTGTTTAGTGTCCCGAGCAAGTTGTAGGTGGCATCTATGGTGTGCTGAACAGGAAGCGTGGACACGTTTTTGAAGAGTCCCAAGTGGCCGGAACCCCTATGTTTGTTGTAAAGGCTTATCTTCCCGTCAACGAATCATTCGGTATGTTCTATACTTTTACATATGACTTGTGCGTGCAAGAATCTTGACTTTTTTTTTTTTTTTTTTCTCAAACAAAATGAGCCATATACATCAGTAGCTTACAATTTCAAATCTGAATTGGCACAAACATTTGATTAACCAGGATTTTTACTGTATGCAGTATCCAGCTGTAAGATGTGACCCCCCCCCTTCCAAAATAGTGATGACTGTATATACCTTGGTGTGTGTTTTTTCTTTTATATTGACTTTTTTATTTTCTCTCTGGCAGGCTTCACTGCTGATCTCAGGTCTAACACAGGTGGTCAGGCCTTCCCTCAGTGTGTGTTTGACCACTGGCAGATTCTCCCTGGTGACCCCTTCGAGGCCAACACTCGCCCATCACAAGTGGTGGCTGAAACCAGGAAACGCAAAGGCTTGAAGGAAGGAGTCCCAGCCCTGGACAACTACTTAGATAAATTGTAACCGGATCGCCCGCCATTCTCTTTAAACCAAGCTCACTACACCGGCAGTGTCTGTCCCTGCTGATCCAACACCATGCACATTGTTTGCCCAGGAAAACAAGACGAAAAAAATAAAATAAAAACTCAAAAGTAAAGATATGTGTTTGAGCGTTTTATTTTTTTTATCTTTTATTTTTACTACGAATATGCTATATGCAAGTAAATCTGCTAGCCATTGGATATCAAGGTAAATGTCATTTTTCTTTCCTGAGAAATGGCTTCAGTAGTTCAGGGCAGCAGCTAGAACTGGCTCAGGACTTTCAAAGTAGACTTGGCCATGAAAGTTTGGTTATGGCAGCATTCTTAAAGTAGAAATTCAGCTTCCACCTGGTTTTGTTGGGTTCTTCCCCCTATCTGCTTCCATATCCCAGGTCTTGGTGAAAAAAAACATGCTATTTAGTTCTCCCTCCTCCCCAATTTTTTCACCAAACGGCATTGCAGCAACTACTGTCTGATTTCCAGCCTCCCACAGGATTTACTTACAGTTAACTGCTGTAACCCAGGTGTTAGTAACCGGCAGCAGTGACAATGTGGCGCACACAACTTTCATAGAGCCAGCTTCTTCTGGATGTAAAAATTGGCCAAAGAATGCCTTCCATAAAATATTATTGTGCCAAATTCTCAGACCTTTCCCATAAGGTTGGTAAGTCTGCATACCATGCACACAACAAAACTTCAGTTGGCATGCAATTTGGGTTTTCAGGAGCTACTAATCCAGACCAATTCTTGCCTAAAATGTAATCTTGTAGTATTTGCACATTCAGTGCAAGTCGGGTACAAATCACTTCTGCTGTGTACATAATGTGCAATTCTGCCTTTGTTTTGGAGCAGCCAAGTGTAAATGCCACGCCTGACCTAATTGTAAATTTTAGGATGCAGTCTACAGAAACTTTAGATTTAAAAGCATGTTTCCAAAACAAGTTATGCTCGCAATCCAAAGGACTAGTATATCAAAGCAGACTTCCCCATAAGAAATAATAGAAACTCAAATGATTAGTTCCACAACTATTTATTCATAGAGCCTTCAGTTTAGTCCATATAAAGATTATAGCATTGTGATTGGGTTGTGTAACCATAAAATGTCCATCCACAAATAAAAGCCTCCACAAGGGGATTAGACGCAAAATCCCAGCAGCAGCTGCAGAGTATAAAGATGAGAGGCACCTCCAAGTGTAGCAGTTTATTAAATGTGCCTTCATTAAATGTAACCATATTACTACACTTGGAGGCGCCTCTCCTCTTGTATACTCGTTGTGATGGGACGCTACTTGTTTATCAAGTCAAAATTTATTAAATGTTGCTTGTCTTTCAAAACTCTCTGAAACCAAGGGGTACACCAAGTCTCGGTTCACACTAGGCTTCAGTCATGCTGCACAGCACGACTTCATCGCAGCTTGCAAGTCTCTGAAGTGGGGGGGGGGAGCCCAAGTAGTACAGGAACCTTTTTTCAAAGTTGGTGTGACTTGAGTCACTCCGATTTAGAATGGCTCCATTGCACTAAATGGGGCAACACTTGTCAGGGGAACTAGGTTGCACCCCAGTGTGAATCCAAGCCTTGTATTTATGTCTACTTGAGTTTTGCTGCTACCTTTCAGGTGAATGGTCAAAAAGGCAGGTTCCCCTTCCAGCTCATCTCAGTTTTTAGCTAGTGCCCTTAGGTCACGTTTCAAACCAAGCCATAGGTTGACTGTGGCCACCGCACCCAGGGCTTTTTCAGCTGGAAATTGTCAGAACTCCATTCCGCCACCTCCTGGCTTTCTGCTGTCACTTGCCTGCACTCATGGTTGGAACAAGGATGCAGTGTGAATGGTGTGATAACCTGTACTATGATCTCCGGGGGGAATGAGGAATGTTTCTCTGATGGAATATGGGGCACACCATAGTAGATGTTCAAAAGGGTCAGATGGGTAAAACATTTTATGTGGGTGCCAATTTTCAGTTTCCTTGGCATGGAAATATGTGATCAGATGCTGCATATTATCTACACAACTCTGGCAATACTTTAGCAGCAGCAACCAGTGCTCTAAAGTATTGGGACATTTGTTGTGGCTACTCCCCATATTGGCTTTACAGGCCTACTAAACAGCTGCAAGCTCGTGCCTTGTGCAGCCACGGGATGTGGAATAGGCTTCCGAATACTACCCCCTATGGGTCAGATTCATTTGTTACTAAAACTACAAATTGGTGTGTATTAGGGCTGCAACGATTAATCGATAATGAAAATCAACAATTTTCATTATCGATTAGTTGGTCCGTACCATCCATGTCCGTCCGTTAAATAAATCCTCCTGTCTGTGTACAAGGTGCCGCCATATGTTACGAGGCACGTCCACGCCTCTCCTGACGTCAGCTCCCCACTGATCTTCTCAACCCCTGCCTGCTGCCTCGAGGGAACAAACGAGAAGCAGCCGTGAGGGGAGCTGAGCTGGCGAGCTGCACAGTGTATACACCGACTGAAAGGTAGCTAACAATAAAAGCACAGTGCATAGATTTTTTTTTTTTTTTTTACAAATGCCCCACCCTAGTATTCTGGGGGGGGGGGGGGGGTGACCCATCATTGGTGTTCTGGGGGGTGGAATAGTAGTGCCCCACCATTGGTGTTCCTGGGGGGGGGGGGGGCAATAGTGCCCCACCATTGATGATCTGGGGGGTGGGTGGAATAGTAGTGCTCCATCATGGTGTTCCTGAGGGGCATAGTGCCCCATCATTGGGGGTCAGTTTGAGGAATACACAGACCTCTCCCTCCCACACTCTAGTCCGGTTCCTCCAGCCCGCTCCCTTGACCGAGCCCAACCCCCCCCCCTTGGGTCTGGTTCTTTGTCCAACCAAACTTTCTATTGCAACCCCCTCTGGCCCAACCTACTCCCTCCAACGCTTGTCTCCAAACTAGCCAACTCCCTCCCACCCTCCAGTACGGTCCCCTCTCCCATTCAGGGCCAGCCCCCTCACTGCATTGTCAGTAATGAATGTGGAATTTGCTTTACTAGTTATGTTGTGATTCAGTTTGAGTGTAACACTCCGTTTTGTCATTATTTTTAAACAAACAGAATTTTTTTTTTTTGATTTAATTGAAAAAATAATCGGCCGATTAATCGATTTATGAAAATAATCATTAGTTGCAGCCCTAGTGTGTGTGTGTGTGTGTGTGTGTGTGTGTGTGTGTGAGCAGTAAAGCATGCTTGTTATACTCTGGAACCTGAGGGATTAATCCTCCACATTGTGTATCAAGGCTATTTGATCCTGTGAATCCCTCTCGTACTGTCCCCAATCCATCTCATGATAGAACAGAGCCTTGGAGGGCATGATCATTTTGGTGTGTATTGCTGGGAGGGTGCATGTGAAAGGCACAGGATCAATTGGCATTGCCCAGACAGAGGTTCAGGAGTCATGATGCAGCCTCATAGGACAGTCTGGTTAAAGCTTGTAAGAGTTTTCATTCTCAGACACTGATAGAAGCCACAAGACTGCTATATACGGCTGATGAGAATTTATTTTAGCAGTGTATTTACTAAATAGATTGCATTTCCATGTACTGTGTGGGAGACCAGATATAGTGACTGCAGGCTCCTGGGTTTATTAACACTAACGATTAAGCCCTGTGCTTATCTGGTCTTTCTGGGTGCGATCCTCCAGTGCCTTTGTGTCGAGGGAATAATTTTCTGCAGCCAGTTCTGCTTTGCATGACCAGCTATGAGTTTACTGGTCTGGAATGCGAGAGTGGGTGCTCACCTTCCCCTCCCTTATCTTTATGGGGGTACAAATTTCAGAGGAACATCCTCAAGAGAAGGAAGCTGTGGGGAACCTTCAATGGACAAGTCATCCCATGAGTCTCAAGATCCTGGGCTGGCAGACATGGTGCAAACTCACTGGAAGTTATCAACTCTGGAGTCCTCATCTACAGTCAGTAGATTTGGGTTCTGATAACCATTTAACGTCCCAACTTATTTTTCTTTTCCCCTGCGCACCCTCAATTACCATAAGTGATTGATGCAGTCTTAGACTCTGGCCTTGTGCCTTTATTACTTGGATAAGATGTTGGAGGCTCACTTTAGTGTTTGATTCTGGTAGGAGCGGCCTTCAGTGGGATTTTGCCAAGCCGGCAAAGTGTAGGCTTCATTCTGAGAGCTTTGAGTGTCTTGGTGGCTTTTTTTTTAAGACTATAATACCCCAGCTTTCCCAGTTGGGCACCACATCCTTCCACATGTGAAGGATCCTATGGCTCAAGTGCAGGTCCGTGTGACTTCTCTGCAAGAAGCAAATTAAGGGGCTGCCCTTTGAGAGTGAGGGATTTAATGCCAACCCCCCGAACTTTGCATTACTTAATCCTGAAATCTGTGTTAATCATTAAGTAACAGTTTGGGGATCTGTTAGATTGGTGCATTTTCCCCAGGGACTGCTAGTTAGTGTTAGTAAACCATAACAGTAAAATCTCTGTATATGCAGAATAACATGCTTGTTATACTCACTGTGGAACTTGAGGGGTTAATCCTCTGCACTGTGTAAAAAGGCTCTTTGATCCTCCCCCCCCCCCCCCCCCCCCCCCACCACACACTGGATAAGACACTGAGTGTAGTCAGGCTGGACATGCTCAGTTTGGTCTCTTGCTGGAGAGAACATTTCCTGTTTGATCAGAGCTAGCCAGGTCACTGGGTATTGACATCACACATGTGGGCATGTATACAGATCCTAAATGACAGCCCAGTCCCTCCCTTTTTTTTTTTAAGTTACTGGGTATGCACACAGTGGGAATTGTACATTGTCTTGATTCATGGATGATCTACCTCCCATAACAGTATGAGGACACAGGCTGTAGTGGATTTCAAGAGGCAGTGATTCCCATAAATGAGAACATCCCTGTACATTGTTGCAGTGTGTTTTTTTTTTTTTTTTAAACCTCAACAGCATCAGTTAAAGTGGTTGTAAACCCTTACAGACCACTTTTACCTACAGATAAGCCTAGATTAAGACTTACCTGTAGGTCCAAGAAATAACCGTGTAGGTTAAGGAGATATTTTAGAAATAAAGGGCACCGCTGTCTACGGCACATGCACGCCGCAAGTGTAGGCAAACATGCCGTCACGGCTCCTGTGCGTGAGTGACATCGTGGCTCCGGCCTGTCACAGCACCGGAGCCGTGATACCCGGAAAGAAGATGGACGCTCCATGGAAGAGGGGACAGCGGTGACGTCACTGGCTCCTGTGTCAGGAAAGTGACACATAATGGACTACTATGCGATGCATAGTCCATTATGCTTTACCTTTGCAGAGAAACAAAGAGGAAGTAAACCCACCAGGGTTTACTTCCGCTTTAAAGTTTGCAAAGGTGCATATTGAGGTAATGGATATTTCTAAACTTTTAAAAATAAATTTCCCAATTCCTAAATACAGATTGGGACAAAAAAAGTGATACATTTTCTTTGTCCATATTTATGTTCCTTCTTTCTGTGCCTTTACTCGCTCTCGTCATCCTCATCCCATCTGGGACCCTACCTCCTGTCATCTTCACCCGCCCCAGTATAACCCACTGCCAGCTTCCAAACACCTGCATAGACAAAGCAACTTATTCCAATGTTGAGAGGACAAGGGCCTCTTCCCCCCACAAACTAATATTTACAGTCTGGAGGTGGGCTGCTCTGTTTGGTGTGTATTGCGAGTCTTTTGGGAGGCGGCATGTGATCACCATAGGGCCAATCAGCACTGTCCAGACAGAGGGTCGGGGGTCTTGAAGCTTGATAGGACAATTGTGGGAGAAATAAAACAAACCTCCTCCTACAGGCTTTCAGCACACAGTGACAAGTCACAAGATTGCTATATACAGCTGATGATAAAAAGGTCAGTTTATAATTTACTAAAACTATTTCCATGTTCTGTGGGAGACTAGATAAAGTGTTACTAAACCTAGTACCCCCTACATTTACTATAGATTTGCAGTGCACAGGCTCCAACTCACACAGCAAGTGTCCATTTATAATGAAAATAAAAAAAACATTACAGCTTAACCTCCTGCGAGCCATAATGGGGCCTCTACTCTGCTGCTAGTGCCAGTGTGTGGCCCTTCGGCTATTTATCTGATCCATTACTAATGGCACCCGTCAGGGGTGCCCGCTATCCCCTCCCATTTTTGCTTTAGTGATCTAGCCGCTTGCATTTTAGCTCACCCTCTCATCACGGGTCTAGCTGTAGGCCAGTGAACCTCGGCACCCCAGATGTTTTGTAACTACATTTCCCATGATGCTCAAGCACTCTGCAGTGAGTAGAGCATCATGGGAAATGTAGTTCCAAAACATCTGGGGGTGCCAAGGTTTGCCATCACCACTGTAAGAAAATCCTCCCATAAAATAGGTATATGCACTTACTATATTATGGTTTCTATTACTGATCCTACCCGCTCACTCCCTGCTCTTCAAAAAAAAAAAAAAAAAAATAATGTACTACGTGATTTTGGGCAAGTGTCACTGGATAAACTTAAAGTGGGAATAAAACGCCCATCTCTGACTTTTACCTACTATAGGTACTGTAAATATCACCTAAACTTGCACTGTTTCGGAGATATTTACTGTACATGCAGCCAGTGACATCACCGGCGCATGCGCTCTGAAGGAACAACCACCTGGTCATGGTGTCATTGCGGCTCCAGCCAGTCATAGCTGGATTCCGCCAACCCGGGAGGAAGTCCAGATAAAGATGGGAACTCCTGCAGGGCTGGAGGGCTTCGTTTTCAGGTAAGTTTAACATAATGTGCTAGTAAGAGATGTATACTAGCACATATTACCTTTCAGGTTAGAAGGAAAAAAATAAAATTAACCGGCGGTTTATTACCGCTTTAATCATTTCAAATCCTCCATGCTGGATGGATATATATGTCTTAGGCCCCTTTCACACGGGACGGATCCGTAATGATCCGCCCTGTAACCATCCGCTTGCTCAGCGGGGATCGTTCCAAAATCCCCACTGAGCTAGCAGATGACAGGGCGGTCCCTGCACACTGTGCAGGAACCGCCCTGTCAGATCTGCGCTCTCCTCCTATGGAAGATCAGATGAACATGGACCGTCTGTCCGTGTTCATCGATCCGCTCTGCAGACGGATAGAGAAATAGGGTTTTTCTCCGTCTGCAGAATCGGCCCATAGCGGAGACGGACGATATCAGGTGTCAGCAGGCAGATCGTACTGCAAAGAATCGCATGCGATTTGAACATGAATGCAGTGCAAGTCCTATCAAAATTGCATGCAATTTCCCCCCAACGCTCCTGTGAGTGAACCTGGTAAAGAAAGCAAAGCACTATGTAGTGGCAGCAATAGGTTGTTTATTAGGATGTTATAACAACTCACAAAGTAAATATCTAGTCCAATCCATATCTGCAGCGTCCCCATCCCACCAATGATAGCAAACCACAGCCACTAGAGGAGAGGTCCACCCACAAGCTGACATCACTTCCTTCCTTTTTTTTTTTTTTTTACCCACAGGAGACTTGGAACCTCTCCTCCAGCGTCCATGGTTTGCTTTCATTGGCAGGTTGGGATCACTGCAGATATGGCTGTGACTAGATATTTACTTTGCGAGTTGTTATGACATCTTAATAAAATGCCTATTGCTGCACATGGCGCTTTGCTTTCTTTACTGGCTCTCTCTCTGGGGGAAATCTCATGCAATTCAAAACTGGATTCACACTGCATTCCTGTTCAAATTGCATGCAATTTGCATGGATGCAAATTCCACCCTCAAAGTACTGGTATCGGGAGAATTTTTGCGAGTGCTCGTGAAAATACTTGGTATCAGTACATCTCTCCCCCTCCCTCCCTCCCCCCCTTGTGTCTAATGCCCAGTGAAATTTTGATGTTAACTGTAGATCAACTAACGGTTATTTTCAGAATCGATTAATTGGATAATAACCTTAAAACAAGTGTGGTATATAATTTAATATGTAAAGTTTAAAAAAAAAAAAAGAAAATGTATTCTTAAAAATCTATATGATTAGGGAGCAACATTTCTAATCTACTCTGAGAATAACAGACAGAAGAGATATACTATTTGAGTCTGATGATATTTACCAGATTCCACCTCTGAGGATCACATTTTTTTTTTTATTTAGACCCCTTTCACACTGGGGCACATGTAATGTGCCCTGTTGCCATGTGCCCTGCCCTCATGTAATATGCCCTGCCTCCTTGAAATGTGCCCTGCTCCCACGTAATGTGGCTTGTAAATGTTTACGTTAAATGTAATCGTAATGCCTTCTATTACCTCCAGTCTATCAGCCTCCACCTTCGCTGGGTTCAGATGCTGATCTTCCCTGCACAGTCTTTAAAGTAATAATTTTTTTAAAAACAACAAACATGTTATACTTACCTGCTCTGTGTAATGTTTTTTCACAGAGCAGCCCCGATTCTTCTCTTCTGGGGTCCCCCACCAATGCTTCTGGCTCCTCCTGCATTCAAAGTGCCCTAATAGCAAGCTGCAAATTATAGTATAGAGAGCCCCTATAGCAAGGTTAAAAAAAAAACTGACTTTAGACCCACTCACTTCCTGCCCAGGACTACATGTCCCATGATGCATTGCTCCTCACACATTCACAAGTTCTCAGGCACTTACTGACATGTATGGACGGTGCACTGAGCTGTATATGTGCTGCACTGCATTTCTTGATATGTAAACAGATAATGCATTCTGTATGCAGGCCAACTAATCGGCTGGCCGATTAAGCGATTATGAAAATAGTTGACAACTATCTTCATAAATCGATTAGTTGTCGATTAATCAATTAGTTGTTTCAGCACTAAGATCAACATTTACCACTACTATTGGTGGTAATAAACACGTGAGGTAGCCACACTGAAAAATCAACCGACTAGGACATGGCAGATACAATTCAAAGAGTAAAGCTGGCCATACGCCTATAGATTATCTGCAGATTTTCTATGGTTAGATGAAAAAAGTGCAACAGATTTCTCCATGTTCGCTAAACTGTGCGGATGGAGGAATTTCCCACTTTTTCCATCTAACCATAGAAAATCTGCAGATAATTTATAGGTGTATGGCCAGCTTTAATGGGCTCACTACAGACAAAATGCATCCTCACCAGAGGAGGGCAATTTTAGACATGAACAATAGTTTGGAGGGGGGAAATGTGTAATTTAAATGTTTGCTTGCCGTTTTGGATTCCATGCATTTGCAAAACCTCTCATTCTTGAATAAAAGGAAGACACTTGGTTTTGGAAGGAATATTTTATAAAAATACTTATTTACACTGAATTTCTATTTAGTGCAAGATATTTACATAATCTAACAATGTGCAACTCGCAGATCATAAAACAAAACCAATGGTGGCGGAATCCACCTAAATCTAATTCTATCCGAACTGCGCTGGCTCCAAACAGCAAATAATAATAATATATAGATCACTCTTCAAGTCTTTTTCTGTACACAAAACCAATAAATAAGTGTTTTATTTTTTTTTTTGGAGGCATTGAGATGGGCTTGGGTCTGGTCAGAGCTGCTTCGGCCCCTGTATGATGTTCCTCTCACCTGACTCGTCGCTGCTGTGCTCTTCAAGGGGGCTGTTCGAGGTTTTGGCTTTGCCATGAGTGGACCTGGCTTGGAGAGCCGACTTGAGACTATCCAAAAACATAGGGTGATAGTACTGCTTGAAATAAATGGTACTTATAAGAATAAAACATTGTCATAGTGATAATATTTACACTCCACCTACCATCACAGCCATATACTACAGATCAAAGAAGGCAGCCGTATGGCGTAGCAACAATAAAAAAAAAAAAAAAGGGAGGTAAAATCAATATAAACCGGCATCTAAGCAGGGGCAGCCCATATCTCTTATAGGAAAAGTTTACTTTAAAAAAAAATAAAATAAACCTGGACGAGGGCTTTCCACCTATAAAGGGCTAGCAATGGAGTTTTTGTAAATATTTTATTCTATCTTTTCATGTGACAACACTGAAGAAATGACACTTTGCTACAATGTAAAGTAGTGAGTGTACAGCTTGTATAACAGTGTAAATTTGCTGTCCCCTCAAAATAACTCAACACACAGCCATTAATGTCTAAACCGCTGGCAACAAAAGTGAGTACACCCCTAAGAGAAAATGTCCAAATTGCGCCCAAAGTGTCAATATTTTGTGGGCCACCATTATTTTCCAGCACTGCCTTAACCCTCTTGGGCATGGAGGTCACCAGAACTTCACAGGTTGCCAATGGAGTCCTCTTCCACTCCTCCTCCATGACGACATCACGGAGCTGATGGATGTTAGGGACCTTGTGCCCCTCCACCTTCTGTTTGAGGATGTCCCACAGATGCTCAATACGGTTAAGGTCTGGAGACATGCTTGGCCAGTCCATCACCTTTACCCTCAGCTTCTTTAGCAAGGCAGTGGTCATCTTGGAGGTGTGTTTGGGGTCGTTATGTTGGAATACTGCCCTGCGGCCCAGTCTCTGAAGGGAGGGGATCATGCTCTGCTTCACTATGTCACAGTACATGTTGGCATTCATGGTTCCCTCAATGAACTGTAGATCCCCAGACCATGACACTCCCACCACCATGCTTGACTGTAGGCAAGACACACTTGTCTTTGTACTCCTCACCTGGTTGCCCCCCCACACACGCTTTTCACCATCTGAACCAAATAAGTTTATCTTGGTCTCATCACACCACAGGACATGGTTCCAGTAATCCATGCCCTTAGTCTGCTTGTCTTCAGCAAACTATTTGGAACCTGTCCTGTTAAACCGCTGTATGGTCTTGGCCACCGTGCTGCAGCTCAGTTTCAGTTTATAGCCTAGGCCAATTCTTTTTTTTTTTTTTTTTCAGATCCTCAGAGTTCTTTGCCATGGAGGTGCCATGTTGAACTTCCAGTGACCAGTATGAGGGAGTGAGAGTGATAACACCAAATTAAACACACCTGAGACCTTGTAACACTAATGACACCGGGGAGGGAAAAAGGCTAATGGGGCCCAATTTGGACATTTTCACTTAGGGGTGTACTCACTTTTGTTGCCAGCGGTTTAGACATTAATGGCTGTGTGTTCCGTTATTTTGAGGGAACAGCAATTATTATTTTTTTTTTTTTAAAGATATATTTATTACGTTTTATAAACCAGCATACAAAAGAAAAAAAAAAAAAACAACTTTGGTTATTCATAGTAGTGCATCTGCAGTAATACTTGTAAATTGAAATCTGTTTATTGAATGTTTATTTCTCTTGTGATTATTAACAGCAAGGTTATGGGAGATGACTAACATGCAATTCTCCATTCAGGTGCACAATCAGGAACAGTAAATCTATCCTGGAGTAAGGGTTAGATGACTAGCCAGCCATCTGCCCCATATGCAGATGGCTACAAGTGTAGGATGCGAAGAAGTCTTAGCATTGGATGAAATGTGGAGTTTACCAAAAATGCCTAGGAGGCAGTTTTTGGGGTGGAGAATGTTTGGGAGGCCTACTGCCGATGTTATGAAAGACCCCATCTCCACCCAGAAGTCCTGGACAGGTAATAGGTCTGCCACTTGACCACAAGGATTATGAAGAGGTCCAGTCTGGAAAGGCTGGGTACAGTAGGATACCACTCCCATAACATCAGGGGGAGGGGCAACCGTCATCCTGAGGAGCATATACCTCATTTAAAAGTCTAGGTGTGCAAACCCGACACCTGTCTATAGAGGCAAAAATGTAATGAAGTGGTAATTTGGGAGCATAAGGGATGCTTGTAGGGAGCACTGGCCACCTTCAATCAGTCAGCCCTGCACCTTGATAAAACTCCATAACGATTGTTTAAACCACACCATGGCTTCTTTAGGGTTGGTGTAGAAATGAGCTTTGCCATCATGGAAAAGTATAGCGTGTGAACGACCCTCGGTGCGCAGGCGGGCCTTCACTGCAGCAAAGGATGTGCATTGTCGTTGGACGTCAGCTGAGAAGTCAGGATAGACATTGCCGTTGTACTTTAGAGGGCCTTTCCCTCTGGCAAGGCGTAGAATCCGTGCAATCATGCAATCATGGATCGGGGGGGGGAGGCTCCTGCAGGAGGGGGACCTGGAGGGGTATGGTGCACTCGATCGATAACATAGGAGAAAGAGGGTGCGTCTGTACCAAAAATGTCCCGTAGCCAGGAGTATAAGAATTTTTCTGGTTGAGAGCCTTCTGCGTGTTCAGGAAACCCCACAAAATGGAGATTGTTCCTGCGCAAACGATTTTCCAAGTCATCAATTTTAGTCCGGAGAGCCGCCATTTCACCTGTGTGATCTCGCACGGTGGCAGTTCTTCAGTAGCCCCTGTTCTCTCAAGTTTTGCACATCTTGTTTCAATAGGGAGAAGTCCATGTGGATAGATGCTATCTGGGTAGAAAAGGGAGGCCTTGCAGTCCTGTATAGCCAGCATAATAATGGCCAGTGTAAGCTCAACGGGGGGGAATCTGGGGCCTGGCAGTCCTCATTATCTAGGGGGAGTCCTGGGGCTGCAGGAAGTCTGGCTGGGTATCAAATAGAGCAGGTGTGGATTCACTCACCAGAGCTGTAGGCTGTTTGATAGAGGAGGACGATGGCTGCAGTGTGTCAGGCGGCTCTGCCCTTGTCTCTGCGCCACCTGAAACGGCGAGTTGTCCCGCCGCAGATGCCCCGTATTTCACCATGGACGCCAGCCTAAAGTGTGCCCACGACTGTGGGGAAGAGTTTGGTGCCAGTCCGAAGGAGAAGGGACCCAGGATCACTGCAGGATGCAGTTCGTGAGCCAGAGCAGTCTCTCTACACGTCCGATCGCTCCACCACCAAGCCATGCCCCATCGGGGACAGCAAATTTACACTGTTATACAAGCTGTACACTCTACTTTGCTACAATGTAAACTGCAATTTCTTCAGTGTTGTCACATGACCATTGTCATTTATACAGAAATCAGTGCTATTTAAATAGCACTGATTCCTATGTAAATGACAGTGGCAGTGAAGGAGTTAACCATTAGGGGGCGGGGAGGAGTTAGTGTGATGTGTGTGTGTTTTTTTCACAGTAGGGGGCGTGGCTGACATCACTGATCGGCTTTCCCGATGACAGGGAACAGCCGATCAGTGACAGGCAGTGTAGGAAGAGCGGGGAGAGGTTTGTTTACACAGACCTCTCCCCGTTCTTTAGCTCTGTGACCCGATCGTGGGACACCAGCGGCGATCGGGTCCGCTGGTCCCGGAGCTCCCGACCGAGTCGCGAGTGCATGCGACCCCACGGCTAGGCAATTAAAGGGGACGTACCTGTACGTGCTTTTGCCTAGCCGTGCCATTCTGCCGACGTATATGTGCAGGAGGTGGTCGGGAAGCGGTTAATTCTGTCCTCTGTTAACCATGGAGGTTCTTCCTGTGATGTGTCATGAGGATAAACACTGCAGTTTTGGTTACTGAAGTCCCCCGATTCCCTCGTGAAGACTGAGAAGAATAAATTCAATACCATCGCCATCTCCCCATTCTTTGTAACCAGATGACCTTTCTCATTCTTTATGGGGCCAATATGGTCTGTCCTCCCCTTTTCAAGGGGTTAGCTGTGTTCCAACTGTAGGGGGGATGGGACTGACTAGGGGAAGGGAGAGAGATCGGTGTTCACACTTGGTATGAACACACGATCTGTTTCCTCTCCCCGAGAGAACTGGGATTTGTGTGTTTACACAGATCACGGCTCTCGCTCTGTCACGAGCAATCGCGGGGGCCCGGCCGTCACTGCATTGGCTCCGGGCACATGCTGCGGGCACATGTGCCTCCGGCGGCACATGCGCCTTTTACAGCGGCTTAACGGGCCGACGTACAGCTACAGCAGCTCGCCCAGGGGAGCCATTCTGCCGCAGTATAACTGCGGAGGCTGGTTCGGGAACCGGTTAAAGAATTTCTTGGGATTTATTTTTTTTGCTTTCCTCCACTGTCTTTCGTGTTCTATCTTAGCCGCCCTAATTGCACCCTTACATTTCTTGTTACATTCCTTATAAACTCTGAATGCAGATGATGATCACTCAACCTTGTATTTTTTTGAAGGCCTTCTCCTTTGCTTTTATATGCATTTTTACATTGGAGTTAAGCCATCCAGGACTTTTGTTCGCTCTTTTAAATTTATTACCCAATGGAATGCATTGGCTAATGCCCTTATTTAATATGCTCCTAAAGCAAACCCATCTCTTCTCCGTGTTCTTTGTTCCTAAGATTTTATCCCAGTTTATGCCTTCTAGCAAGGTTCGTAGTTTAGGGAAGTTGGCTCTTTTGAAATTCAGTGTCTTTGTATTTCCCCTTATGTTTCCAATTTGTGCGATTTATACTGCAGTCAATTGACCTGTGATCGCCGTTTCCTAAATTGCCCTGTATTTCCACATCTGTGATCAGATCCAGTAACGCTTTATTTCTAGTTGGTGTGTCTACTATCTGACCCATGAAATTGTCCTGCAAGACATTTAGGAACTGGCGAGCCTTAGACGAATGCGTGTCTATGTCTGGATAATTAAAATCCCCCGTTATGATAACCCTTCCCATCCTTGCTGCTAAACCAAATTGTGATAGGAGGTCCATCTCCCCCTCCTCCCTCAGTTTAGGGGGCCTATAGCATACTCCCAGTATTTTCCCCTTAGCTTCATCCTTTTGGAGCTCTACCCATAAGGATTCCACCTCCTCCCTAGCTCCTTTAGTGATGTCATATCTCACATTCACTTGTACATTATTCTTGATATATAGGCATACCCATCCCCCTTTTTTACCCTCTATCCCTGCGGTATAACCTTGAATGGTTGCCAGACAATCATGAGAGCTGTTGAACCAGGTCTCTGAAATTCCCACTTACGAATAGGAGTGCTTAATTGCACCCCCTCATGATCCCCCATGCTGATCTGTAAATATGATGGACAGCTGCATGACCAGACTGGAGGCATGAGAGGGGTGGGGCTTTTTAGTAGACCGACCCAAAGGCTGAGCAACCAGAGCACACAGTACAAAACTTGTCACAACATTGTGAGGCCGGCTCTCAAAACTACTAAGATGTGGATAGCTTTTCATGGCTGGACTTTTCTTTTGCAGGCTATGAAATGTGTTTTCTTCCTCAAATAACAAACGCAGACAAGTCTTGGATGTTTGGCTAGAGTAGGTTCAGGAAAAGTATACCCCTGCCAACTGCTGTTTACGTTAACCACTTTCCGTTTACCTGGCGCATATATGCAGCCTCTTGGCTGGTTGGCTTTAATGCCGAGTGGCTGCATATAGGTGTGGCCCTAGGTAAACACTTTACTGTGCTGAGAGCATGCTTCCTGTGTGCTCACAACAAAGTAATGAATGGGTACCAGAAAGCTCACAATGTATAAGTGCGATTGGGTGCTTTACGATCATGTGACCACTGTGACTGTCAATCACAGCTGTCACATGATGGGAATGTCTGCCTCCCAGCATTTAGATCCACTTAAAGAGGAAGTAAACTTCCATCTTTAAGTTTTACCTATAGGTAGTGTAAATATCTCCCAAACCTGCACAGTTTAGGAGATATTTACTGTACATGCAGCCAGTGACATCACTGTGGCATGCACTCTGAAGGAACGGCCACTCGTGCCGTGACCGGTGGCTCCCGCATGCATGAGTGATGTCATTGCGGCTTTGGCCAGTCACAGAGACTGAGTCTGCAAACATGGAAGGAAGACCTGGTGAAGATGGACGACACCCTTAGTAATGACATTGCATTGCTGGAAGGTTTTGTTTTGAGGTAAGTTTCACATAATGTGCTAGTATGTGCTGCATACTAGCACATTATGCCTTTGCCTTGTAGGTAAAATTTCAATTACAGCGGTTTACAACAGCTTTAAAGGGCTGGGAGGTGGCGGGAAGGGGTTATAGTAATAATGACAAAATAAATTTGCATGGCAAGTTTGTAATCTGTCCTATCACATCTATTCTCAGAGAAAGAACACATGTCAAAGCAAATGTTGGAACTTACCTGAGAAGTAACTGGAGCTAAAGGGAGAAAGTCCAGATCTGGAGAAAGAGGGACAAAGTAATTCTTAACTTTTTATACACGTGTCACTTTTTGCAGTGCAAATATTAAAAACATAAATAAATAGGAGTACATTTGACTAGACATCAGCTTCTTGCAATCTCTTGTACAGCAGGAGTAAGACTTGGTACACACGAGCCGAAAACAGTCGGTTCGGCAGGTACAGCTACATCCAACATAAGCCGGGCTCACAACGATTGAGATTATGGGGGGGGGGGGGGGGGGGGGGGGGGGATTTGGGGGGCAGAAGCAGCCCCCCTTGTCAGAATACACCAGCTAAGTGTGGGGAGATCGCCGCACTAACATTGGCTGGGCTGAACGAAAAAAAAAAAAAAAAAAAAAAACGTACAGATCGCAATACGAACACAAAAAATAAATAGTGTATACCCCACAAGACTGGAAGAGGGTAGAGCAGCAATGGGAGCCAATAAGGTGTACTGTATGTATGCAAATGTGTTGACAAGAACATGATAGCATAGCTAACAGAGATGAGCGCAGTCCTGGACTGTTCTTTCACTGTCCAATCAGCAGGCTAGGGATGGGGCGGAGGACACCACCAAACCTTTTCTACAGTCTAGAACTGTATTCCTTCTACAGTCTATAACAGTGCAAGTGGCTTTGTGACAGGACTATATAAATCCTAACACTGGTTGATCAGGAATCAAAATCCTTGGCAGATAATAGAAATGTATGTCGTCTGTGCATTTACCTTATCAGCTTTAATTAGTATATGAAATGGGAAATCTTTCCAGCTGCTGTAGAATACCTCTATTTTTCAGATATACAGTTTAGGAATGACTTGAGGCATATCTGTCAAACTCGCACAAAAATAGTTTAAGTAAAAAGCCACAAAATGAAATTTTTTCTCAGTAAGTGTCTGCAAATGACAATCATCCAGCTTCAGGTTGATGATTAGCCTTTCTACCTCTTCCATAATCCGTCTTGACATCAGCACTTGTGCGGACAAGAACGTTCTAACAGGAAGAGCAAGCCGAGTTATGACTCATCAGTCTGCTGCTGCGCTTCCTTCCTTGCCTAATAATGAGCTAGGAGCCAAGCCAAGGTGTATTGCTCAAAGGAGACAACGTCATCAAGTTGACAGGCAGCAAACATAAATAAAATGTTTGAAAGTAAACATGTTGTGATGCTACCCTTCCTATTGGCGATTCATTATGCCTTTGTCAGTAACAGCATGGTCGCTTTCTTCAACCGCCAACCTTCCAGGAGCGTCGGAAGCGTTCTGTACCCAGTATCCTGCACTGCCGTGTGCCCCCACCCCTCTTAGTCCTGCCATCACCAGGGTACCTGGCTGATGCCGGTGAAGACCTCAGAGCCCAACTTTTTCGGATTGCAGCGGGTCGGATGTCAGTGGACATGTCACCGCTGACATCCGTCCCTCCATAGGGGTCTATGGAGGGTCCGTTCTGGTCCGCCAAAAAAACTGACAGGCGAACCTGAACGGACCGCCCGTGTGAAAGGGGCCTTACAGAGGTAAATGAAAAAAAAAAAAGAAAAGAAAACAACAACTTTGCCTATACACTGCTATCACACACAAAGCATGTGAAGGCTCCACAGGAAGGAAGGCACGCTAGTGAAATCAGGACTTGGGGGGGGGGGGTACAGAAAGACACAGAGACCCCAGAAAGTTTGAGGTTATAGAAAAATTAGAGCCATTGCTGGCAAAAAATAAATAAAAGATGGCAGCACTTTGGCCTAGCCGCACTAAGGTCACCGGTTTGAATCCCAGTTTGCATGCGCTTTCTGTATGGGTTTCCTCCCACACGTCAAAGAAACTAATAGGCTAGTTGGATCCTGTCTAAATTGTAAGCTCCTGGGCAGCAACTGAGAATACAACTTCTATGTAAAGTGCTACGTAAATTGACGGCGCTATACAAGTAGCTGTAATAAAAATTTTAATTTTAATTTTAAAGGCCCAACCAGTGAGTTGCTATGAGAACAGCATCAGCGTTCTCTACAAACATTTTATTTATGCGAGCAGCATGAATGACTACTGCACAGAACATTCTAGGGGGCAGCATGGTGGGACAAAATGAGGCATCTAGGAAACCTTGCTACACAGCAGAAGTGAAGCGGGTCACAAGGCAGTCCCCTGGCACATGCCAAGTCAGGAGCAAATGATACATCAGCATAGGACTCGCTCTCCGAGTATGTGAAGTCCCTTTATGACAAGTCTATCACCATACTAAGGATAACGCACACCAGGCCAGTCCATCATGGGAAAATTGATCTCCCTATACTAGCCTGCATAGAAAGAGGAGTAGGCCTCCCAAAGCCTCATTCCATCCATAAACGGAGAGGCTAAGGGGCAGAAAACACACAAGGATCCACCATCCTTGACAGGAGGAGAGAGGGCGAGGGCTGCATAAGAGATAGGACCTTCCTGCACCATCGCTAATAGCAATGAAACAGCTGACCAGAAAAAGGATTTACATTCATGGTTTGTCCGGGGATGCGTTTCCTGTACTGGTGAAAGGAGCCTCTGTATTTAGCCGTTTGCCTGGAGTTTAATATTTAAGGTTGAAGTGTTACTAAACCCACAACAATAAAATCAGTCTGTATATGCAGTAAAAGCATGCTCGTTATACTAACTGAGGAACCTAAGGGGGTTAATCCTCCACATTGTGTAAAAAAAGACTGTTTGATCCGGTCTTCTCTGATCCTCCCCTTCTTTCACTGTCCCCAATCCATCTGCTGTTAGAACAGAGCCTTGGAGGCACTCTGAACATGCTCAGTTTGGTGTGTATTGCAAGAGAGTTTTTTTTTTTGGGAGGGTGCATGTGATCAGCACTGTCCAGACAGAGGGTCAGGGGTCATGCAGTCTCATAGGACAGTCAGAGAAGGAAAACTCCTCCTACAAGCTTTACCCAGACACTGATAGAAGTCACAAGACTGCTATATACTGCCGATGAGAAAAAGGGATTTAGCGGCTTATATTTACTAAAATAATTGGATTTCCATGTTCTAGTCTCCCACGGTCCACAGATATAGTGAATGCAGGCTCCTGGGTTTAGTAACACTAAGTGGCAGAAGTTCATAGGCCATATCACATACCTGAGAGGTCTGCAGGGAGTCCACTGATGGCAGGGTGGCGGAAGGGATCCGAATACTCAACCATTGAGGAATGCAGAGAGTCTGTCTCCATGCCACCAACTTTTCCCATTCTTATAGTTGATGGATGATATGTTAACACCCTTTCATATATAAAAAAAAAAAAAAAAAGTATAATAAATAAATAAATAAAAGAAGGGGGAAAAGAACATAGTTACAATCTTTTACAGGAAATTAGCAGCCGTTTTTAAACTAATAAACTGAAGACTAACTGTACACAAGTTAATCAATTTTTAAGAAGTCACATGACTGACCTCTGACCAAACCATACAAAACTGAATAAAACATCAACTCTAAACTTGATAAAAAATAAAATAAAAACAAAACAAAACCCCCACCTTTACTTTTTGTTTAGCATAAGATGTAGGGCATAAGGCATAAGGCGACTGAAAGTACAATTTTGCATGTTGAATGTAGTCAGGGTGTAGGAAAACTAGCAGAAAACTGGTCAAGTGTGAATGGGAGGGGAGGACTAAAAGGCACCATAAGCTGCCAGTACATCGCCTATTGTGAAATCCATAACCAAATCCAAGCTATGCCAGTAATACCAGTCTCTACACTCTGTTTAAAGGTTGAAGCTCAAGCATACTGCCTCCCTAGTATCCCATAATGCAATATTGGCATCCACATTACATTAGGACATAGAGGCCATGCCTACAGGCCAATCTAAAGCACAATATTTATTTGCATACTTATGAATATGGGTTGCACAATTTTGAAGAGGTAGAGCTATCAACTGGCAACCATCCAGGGATATATGTCAGTATTAAAAGTATATACATCTGTCAGGCTTCATATACACATCTAACTTTTAAGAGGTTACAGAAAGCTAATGGGGCAGCAAAGTAGGTCAGTGGTTAGCACAGTTGCAGTATTTGATAACATTTTAAAGCCCAGTTTGCATCCGCTTGTCGCCTGCATGGGATTTCCCCCACAGTCCAAGAACAAACTGGTAATTTAAAGTGGAGTTCCACCCACTTTTACAACTCTTCAGCATCCCTCACTAAACTGTGCACTGTAAACAAATTGGATATTTTTTTTATTTTTTTTTCAGCACAGACTGTATATCTGCTGTATTCATTTTTCACTTCCTCCTCCCTGGCCGCGGCCCATCGCATCATTTCCTGTTTGCAATGCCTCCTGGGAAGGGGCAGCAACTTCCTCTCAAACTGCCGTTGCTATGGAAACCTGACCTGAAACCTATTACACTGCTTATGCTGCACTGAACATGTACGAGATCTGCAAGGATGAGATCCAGGAAGAAATACAGTCTGGCTTCAGATGCCCACACTTAAGATGGCCACGGCCTGCTGCAAGTTTATAAAATAAACTACTGCTAAAAACTAACAAAACAGACCTTAGTTTACAGACTAACTTTACTAGAATACATTAAGCTTGTGTATTATAGGGGTATTTTTATTTAAAAAGTATAATTTCGGCCGGAACACCGCTTTAAGTGGTTTCCACTCAAACAAGCTGTACTACGATTGTATGCATTGTGGCACATTGGGCTACAAGAAACTCTGAGATAGCTATAAAATTGAAGGTTCTCTGTAAAACGTTGCAGAATTATATTGCAATAAATATGCTCACCCTTTTGTTTGAGGCATGGGCATCTCCGGCATGTAAAGACATTTCTTTTTGGCTGGTTCTTCCTCGTCTTCTGAAGAGCTCTCAATGGTCAGGTCTATGACCTCCGCCTTGTTCTTACTTTTTGTCTCGGTGGGCTCTATTATTGTGTACATCTTATTGAGAAGGCCAGACCCTGCGAGAAAAGAGAGCTGCTTGTGAAGGGTGAACTAAATTTAAAAATTTCAATCCATATCTACTAGTAAATCGTGAAATCAACTGGACTTGACTTTTTTAAACTGAGTAGAATATCTAATGAGACCAAAAGAATGACGAACACAACTGCCTTGTTATATATTCATATCTTTACTTTTGATGGTGTTGTTATCACAACTGTTACTGTCTAAACATACAACATGCAAGACCGGCTGGTCATTAACATAGCTACCTTTGTGTCCTCACAAACAGAGAAATTGTTTTGTATAGTGAAATGTAAAAAAAAGTTGTTTGTTCACAATAAATCTGATTTAAAAAAAAAAAAAAAAAAAATGAGTTGATCAAAAATCTTGACAGAATAAATATATTTTTGCAGGCACATTTAAATCTTAACACAGTCTTTGTCTACATGCCATGTAGACATTTACAAAAGCATTTAACCACTTCGCGCCCGCGCTATAGCCGAAAGACTGCTGCAGTGCGGACGCTAACTGCCAGGAGGGCGTCCCTGGACGTCCTGTTTACTTCCGCACCGCGCGCATCGGGGAAGTTCTGTGTAAATGGCCAATCAGTTCGCTGTAAATGGCCAATCACAGCGGTCGTTTACAGCACGATCGGCGTGTCCAATGAGAGATGATCTCGTATGTAAACATACGAGATCATCTCTCAGTGCCGGCTCTCCCTCCTCACACAGAGACAGCGTGTTAGTAAAAATAAAAATAAAGTGCCCACCTGTCCCCACTGCCACCTGTCGTCAGTGCCACGTATAAGTGCCATCTGTCATCAGTGCCACGTAGTGCCATCTGTCATCAGTGTCACGTGTCATCAGTGCCACATATTAGTGCCATCTATCATTTGGGTAATTTTAATAATTGTCATTCAAAGTGTGAGAGAGCACCGAAAGCTGAAAATTGGTCTAGACAGGAGGGGGGGGGGGGGGGGGGGGGGGTTTAAGTGCCCAGTAGGCAAGTGGTTAAGAAGTACTAAACATCTTTCCCAGCCTATTAAGTGTCCAAAGCAGCAAAACCTCCTAAAGCTGGCCACACACAAATAGTATCATCAGGCATAGTATCATCAGTACATTTTATGACCAAGTATGACGTTCAAAAAGTACCTCAAAACAAACAACTGTTTATAAAAAGTATTTCTAAAAAAAAGGTACAAGTTTTTTTTAACCTTCATGCATTCTATGCATCAAGGTAAGAAAACCTTCCACGTGCAGCTCCCACATGCAGAGCCCAATCTCTATCCAGCCATGCGCACAAGAACAGGCTCTCTATCCTTACTGGCCAGAGAGGCAGCAGCCGATGGAAACACAGCGCCTTCTCAGGTGCGCAGAGCAGGTATCAAAAAATAAGAGCCCTTTCACACTGCCGCCCCAGGCGTCAGCGGTAAAGCTGCACTATTTTTAGTGGCGCTATTCGGCTGCAAGCAGGGCGGTTCTAACTCCCGCTAGCGACCGAAAAGGGGTTAAATCCGCCCGCAAAACGCTGCTGCTAATGCGCTGCAAAGAAGCTGCTTGTAGGACTTTCTGACGCCCTGCCAGCGGAGCGCCCCAGTGTGAAAGTACTCGGGCTTTCCACACTGAGTTTGCAGCTGAGGCTTCTTTCAGGCGCTATTTTTATTGCTAAAGCTCCTGAAAAATGCCTCAGTGTGAAAGGGGTCTAATAATAATCAAATAAGGCCGAAAAAAAAAGTGGGGGATATAAAAAGCCACTGCTTCTACCACGAGGATGCAGCGTCGATGACATCAGCAGACCTCTACCGACACCTTTTGTGCATGTTCCCAGGGATCCGCCCATCATCGCCGTGGTATCCTCGTGGTAGGAGCAGTGACTTTTTATGCAATGTTTTTTTTTTTTTTTGACCTCATTTGGATTTTATGCTGCAGCTTATGTACTCAATTTTAAAAATAAAATACTACTACACTATATAAGCACCATTTGGGCTCCCGGTTAGTGAGCTTTTTTGCACAGTGATTGATCCCACTGGAGACCATCACTCAATCAAAACACCAGAGCAAGAAGACTCTTCACTTCATAGCAACAGTCTAAAGCCTCGTACACACGGTACGATTGTTGGCCAAGCAAGCGTCTGATTTTTCTCAAAAGGGGGTGTGCCAGGATCTTGTCTTGCATACCAACCTTACACAAATTGTGCCACAAACACAAAAGTAGTGACGTACTACGTGGAATTTCAGCTCTTGAGCGCCACCCTTTGGGCCCTTTCTGCTAATTTTGTGTTTGGTGAGCATTGATTCCTGAGCATGCGTGTTTGTACTTTCAACTTTTGTTTGATGGAATTGTGAACAGACCATCAGAAAATCTGATGTCAAACCGTTGTCTGCTGAAAATTTACTAGCCTGTCATCCAACATTTGTTGGCCGAAAGTTGGACAATTGTCAAAAGGAGCGTACGAACGGTAAGATTTTAGGACAACAGTCTGTCAACAGACAATCCCCTGCCAACAATCGTACCGTGTGTACGAGGCTTAAGGCATATCATTGTTTGCCATCTGGTTAGGGTTTAGATTGGTGGAGGTGCACGGTTGTGACCGGCCTTTCACTTGGTGAAGTGTGTTTATTTGATGCTGGATTTTTTCTACTTTCTGGAGAGTGGTTAGACATCACACATAGTTGAAATTACCCTGATATACACAGATTTCTTTTGAGTCAAGGTCAGATTTTTATTTAGGGACACAACAGGACTTTTGCATATTAAAATCACAGTGAAGTGCTGCACACCCCTTGTTTTTATTCTTGTTGTCCAGACACCACCTGCCAGACAGCATAATTTAGCCTTGACCTTGCCGTCCACTAGGTTAAAGTGGAAGTTCACTTTTCAACTTGTACCTACAAGTAAGCCTATAATAAGGCTAACCTGTATGTACAGTGAATATCTCCTAAACTTCCACTTTTTTTAGGAGACATTCACACAGCATGCAGTCAGTGACATCACTTCATTGCAGCCCCGGCCATTCATACAGCCGGAGGCCACAAACCTGGAAGGAAGACCGGGTGAAGATGAAAGCTCTGGAGGGCTCAGTGTTCAGTAAGTGTCATAATAAACCTGCATAAGGCACAATTTTTTTTATTAATTTTTCTTGTGGTTTACTACTGCTTTAAGCTGTGTAAGCTTGGTTGAGGACACCTTACCAGCTGGTTTAACAATGAAGCCGTAGCAGTAGCACACTATGCATGGTTTTTAGGTATATTTAAAAAAAAAAGTTGAGCATGATCATAATGTGAGCATGGGAGGTGGCTTTGCACAGAAGAGAAGTTGCCCTTTACTCTATAAGAAGTAAAAAACAGTAAACAAGTAACTTTGTACACACAACCAGGTGCAAAATATAGTCTGCTAATCATTAACAGTAAGAAAAAAAAACTAACTTTTTTTGGAGATACATTTGAACGCGATCAAAACAGCGCGGTGAGCAGTGTCACAACTGAAGCATACGTGCCAAAACATTAAAAAATTGAACAAACCTTTGTGTTACTATCTTAGTCACGCTTAATAGAAAACATGAGAACTCAAAGTAGGGCTGCAACTAATGATTATTTTCATAAAATCGATTAGTTGGCCGATTATTGTTTTGAATAATCGATTAATAGCTTTAAAAAAATAAAGTGTGGTGTATAATTTAGTTAATATGTAAAGTTTTAAAAAAAGGGCAATTTATTCTTAAATATTTATATGCAGTGGTAAATATAAAAAATAACCAACTATATGGTTAGGGAGCAAAATGTTTAATCCACTTTAAGAATGACAGACAGAAGAGATCTACTTTTTTTGGCCAATTAGTTGGGCAGATTAAAAAACACAAAAAATTGCTGCAAAAACGCATTTCATGCTTTTCTGAAAAAAGCATAGATGTGAACCTGTCCCATAGTAAACCATGTAAAATGAACTGTAGTGCGTTTCTGAAAAAAGCACCAAAAAACACATAGATGTGAACCAGGTCTGAGACGTTTAGTAACATAATGGGGGTTAAAAAAACAAAAATTAGCCCTTTATAGTACAAAAAAAAAAAAAAAAGCAGATAATTACTACTGTAAGGGGTTCATTTTTTACTGTAGAACTGTGAAAGTAATATTTACAGTAGCAATTATTTGCTCTTTTTGTACTATAAAGGGCTAATTTTTAATTTTTTTTAACCCCATTATGTTACTGCCCAATTAATCGACTATGAAAATAGTAATCGATTGTCGATTAATCGATTGGTTGTCGATTAATCGATTGGTTGTTTCAGCCCTATAATCGATTATGAAAATAGTAAATTGATTAATTTCATAAATCGATTAGTTGTTTCAGCCCAAACTCAAAGCATGCGAGATATGAAAAAAAAAAGATATGTGTGTGTGGGGGGGGGGGGGGGATGTGCAAAAGTAAAGAAAGCATGCTGCTTTCAGGAAGAGGACGAGTGATCCATACAGATTGTGCAGGTTGGTTTGTCAGGAGAGGAATCTCACACAGGTGGTTTTCAACTGCGCATTTAGCGGTTTGCCTGTTTTACTGCTAGACATTCAAAGTGTTTGGTCGGCATGAAGACTACCAGATGGACTCTTCATTAAGCCCAGGTTCACACTAATGCGTGTCTGAAATCGTACGAGTTCAGCTGAACTCACACGATTTCAACCCGGAAATGCAGACCAACTTCGGGGGAGATTTCAAAGACATTTGTGCGGGTTCATGCACAGATGTCTATTCAAATAGCCCCCAAAGTCGCACAGGAACTACTTTTGGAAATCGTTGTGGCGCTGCACCCATGCGAACGGTGCCATTGCCGGCAATAGTCAGCGATTTGGCAGGCGATTTGACATGTCAAATAGCATGCCAAATCGGCCCAATGTGAACGTGGGCCTAGACACCTGTGCAGAAAGGCATCGCAAAGATCTCAGCCCCTGTATGGTGATAGATAGTTCTCAGAAGAAGCTTTTACCTTCAATGTGTGGATACTGGGAGCTTGGGGAGGTCAGCGGCTCTTTTTTGGGTCTCATGGGGCACCAAGACCCGTCCTCCTGAAACTGTATCTCATCCACATCTGAGCACTGGTTAAGAATCTCCATGAAAAGCCTGGGAAATCACAATACATAAAAGATCAGAAAGGTTACATCTGATTAAAAAAAAAAAAAAATATCCTACTCATACGTCACACAATAATGTATTCATATCTATCCTGTTATGCCTGGATTAACCACTGTACCTATGGGAAATTTTCCATCTGCAGCTGTTTACAGTACAACAGAACGGTACGATGTGTGCTGCAAAATAAGACTGGGTACAATGCATACTTCAAAAAGCTGTATAAAATTTGGACAAAAGTTGACATCTAGATAGAAAGGTTTATGAAGCATAAGCAGGTATTTCAAATATTGCTTATATTATACAACTTATGTGGATGTACATTACATGAGACTACACCTCTCTAGCACCTCTGCATGCTGTATAATGTAAAAAGCTTCCCTAAGGATGAGGGCCTGTGCCAACACTTCCAGCATGGGTATGAGATGGCCCTACTCACACCCACATACACGTACCCATCTAATATGAGACTTTCATAGCTGGCTTTCTTATCACACACAGGGCAAATCCAGGTGGGCTTCTTCTCATTCATCTGCAGGTAGAGGGCGGCATCGAAGCACTGCAGGTGTGTGCAGGTGACTGCTCGGCAAGGAAGCGTTAGTCTCATCTTCCCAAGCTGGAGAGCGGAACAAAAAACACAACACTCATTAAAAATAAATACTACTAAAGGACAACTGTTAAAAACCTCCAGCCCAGTAGGGAAGCTTTACTAGGAGTTCTGAATGGTTGCGTTAGACCTTACTACCTCCTACAGGAGTATTGGACACTGGCGAAACACATTACACGCATGAGCTGTGGCTGAATGTAAATGGAAAGGGCAAACTTTCTGAAAGTCAAACACTAGCCCAAAGCCAACTGGAGGAAGGAGAGGAGAATTCCCATGGAGAAGTTGCTGGGTCGGAACCCGCACCCACCCCCACGAGACCTGCACTAATTGACATCATTCTTCCATGTCCAAGCCTGGTGGAAGTAGACTTCCTAGGTTTAAAGTCTAAGTTCACCTTTACAGAATATCTGTAAGGTGACCTTACACTGGACACCTCCCCATCCAACCTGGTCCTGCTGTACCAGATTGTCGCGATCCGCAGCCATCAAGACACCCACAAGTCGCTTCACCGGTCCAGGGATTTAATACCCCCCACGGCTTAAACTCATGTCTATATTACTTAGCCAGTATGGTTTTGGGGGATTCTAACTGGTAGCATGGACAGGGCTGACCAATCAGAAGCCATCTAGCCTTTACTGTCAGAACTGCGAGGAGAGGAGAAAAAGCCGCCAGGATTTCAAAACCCCTGACCGGTGAAGCAGCTTGGCAAGTTTCCGACAGCAGGGGATTGCAGCAATCTGGTATAGCAGGACTGGATGGGATGGGGGAAGGGGGTCGAGTGTAAGGTCACCTTACAGATTTTCTATAAAGGTGAATTTACCCTTTAGGCATAGTGGGGATCAAAAAAGAAAAGAAAAGAAAAGAAAAGAAAAGAAAAAAAATAAAAAAATAAAAATCGGTCTCTTAGAATCTGGACTTTCCAAAGCCAAGCTGATAAAGCAAGCAACCGTGAAGCAGAATGGCAAACCAGCTCTTGACCCAGCATTGTAATTTGGTAAGACTTCTGGCAGATGCTTCAAGAACCAAACATTCACCTGGGCCAGTCCAGAGCAATGAGGATTACCAGATTGCCCTCCATCTCAATACTTCAGAGCATTCCAGCAGGACATTTCTGGGGAGGGGAGGCATAGAGCAGTGTACTTATCCCATGGAGCGACCAGAGGATCGCACTGCTTCTGCCAGGGGATCCCTGTACCTGGATATAAAAAAACTGTCCAGTTTGGATGTGGACCTCCTGTCCTCCAAGTTCTACAACAGAGTCCCCCCCCCCCCATCGTGGCCAGGTCCTAAAACAGCTCCCGATCTAGAGACTATATTCACAGGTCCAGGCGCTGCCAGCTGAGGAAATCTGCCTGTTAATGGTCCACATCTGCAATATACACAGCTGACAAGGCTGGAATATAAAGTTCTGCATGGGACATCAGGACTCTACAAACTGACAACCTGGTATCTGATATCACCAAAAACCAGCCAATACAGAAACAGGAGTGACTTTAGAGAAAAGAGTTTCATTGTCTATGAAGCGCTGGGGATGAAGGCTTCCAGTCAGACCTTATCATTGGTGTGTGATCCCCTCCACTTGGCTGCACCTGTCCTCCTATCCACCTAGCTCCATTCCATCCACCTTGCTCCATCCTCCATCCACCTGGCTGCACCCCCTCTCCTATATCCTCCCTCCTCCTGGCTGAACCCCCTCTCCTGTCCACCTGGCTATATCCTCCCTCTCATGTCCACCTGGCTATATCCTCCATCCACCTGGCTGCCCCTCCCCTCTCCTGTCCACCTGGCTATATCCTCCCTCCACCTGGCTGCCCCTCCCCTCTCCTGTCCACCTGGCTATATCCTCCCTCCACCTGACTGCACCCCCCCTTTCCTGTCCACCTGGCTATATCCTCCCTCCACCTGGCTGCCCCTCCCCTCTCCTGTCCACCTGGCTATATCCTCCCTCCACCTGGCTGCCCCTCCCCTCTCCTGTCGACCTGGCTATATCCCTCCCTCCACCTGGCTGCACCCCCCCATTCCTGTCCACCTGGCTATATCCCTCCCTCCACCTGGCTGCACCCCATCTCCTGTCCACCTGGCTCCATCCTTCCCCCCCACCTAGCTGCACCCCGTCTCCTGTCCACCTGGACCAGTTCTGGTGCTAAAGTTATTGATTAAATTTAGATTTTTTTTGGGGGGGGCGCAAGTAGCTGGTCTCGTCTAGGGCGCAAAATAGTCTAGCACTGGTGTTGCCCACAGATTTTCAAATCAGATTCAGGTCTGGTCTCTGGCCATTCCAAAACTCATCTTCTGGTGAAGCCATTCCTTCGTTGATTTGGATTCTTGTGATTGTCATTTTGAAAGATGAAGTTCCTCTTAATGTTCAGCTTTCTAGCAGAAACCTGAAGGTTTTGTGCCAATATGAACTGGTAATTGGAACGGTTCATAAATTCCCTCTACCTTGACTAAGGCCCCTGTTCCAGCTGAAGTAAAACAGTCCCAAAGCATGATGCTGCCACCACCATGCTTCACTGTGGGTATGGTGTTCTTTTGGTGATGAGCAGTGTTTTTTTAGCGCCAAACATATATCTTTTGGAATTATGGCCAACAAGTTCAACCTTGGATTCATCAGGCCAGAACACATTTCCCCACATGCTTTTGGGAGACTTCAGATGTGTTTTTGCAAAATTTAGCCGGGCTTGGATGTTTTTCTTGGTAAGAAAAGGCTTCTGTCTGCCACTCTACCCCAGACATATGAAGAATATGGGAGATTGTTGTCCCATGTGCCAAACAGCCAGTACTTGCCAGACATTCCTGCAGCTCCTTTAATGTTGCTGTCGGCCTCTTGGCAGCCTCCCTGACCATTTTTCTTCTCGTCTTTTCATCAATTATGGAGGAACGTCCAGTTCTTTTCTCCACTTGATGATGACTGTCTTCACTGTGTTCCATGGTATATCTAATGCCTAGGAAATTCTTTTGTACCCTTCTCCTGACTGATACCTTTTAAACAATGAGATCCCTCATCTCACCAGCAAGGAGATCAATCAGGAGGCACAGTCGCATTACCCTGAATGAGGTTCAAGTTTTAACTCTCTGTGGGCCAGACATCGGATGCAAGCTTCCCAATGAACACAACTAAAGCCGGTACACACTACTGTTTTTTTTTTTTTTTCGTGCAATCCAACGGGTTGCAGGGGGAAAAAAAAAAAAAACTGACAGCTCCGGTCGAAGCTGCTGTACTAACCATGCAACGCTAGTTCAGCGATTATCCCCCGCTGAGCTGTTGTGTTCTGACAGGGGGACAACCACCCCAGCCAGAACACTCCGATCAACGCTCTCCACCATTGGCCGAGAGTGCTGAATGGGAGTCGGTCGGCTGCTGGCTTTCCAGCATGCACGTCCGACAGAAGCCAGCCAAACGGCCAGCTTCTGTCAAACAGACCGACATACACACGGGACAAATGTCAGGACATTTTTTTTTGGACTGGCCGTTGCCTCCTGATATTTGGCCCATGTGTACGGGGCTTTAACCACTTTCAGACCGGACCAATTTGCAGCCAAAGGACCAGGCCCCTTTTTGCGATTCGGCACTGCGTCGCTTTAACTGACAATTGCGCGGTCGTGCGACGTGGCTCCCAAACAAAATTGACGTCCTTTTTTTCCCACAAATAGAGCTTTCTTTTGGTGGTATTTGATCGCCCCTGCGGTTTTTATTTTTTGCGCTATAAACAAAAATAGAGCGACAATTTTGAAAAAAATGCATTATTTTTTATTTTTTGCTATAATAAATATCCCCCAAAAATATATAAAAAAACATTTTTTTTCCTCAGTTTAGGCCGATACGTATTCTTCTACATATTTTTGGTAAAAAAAATCGCAATAAGCGATTATTGATCGGTTTGCGCAGAAGTTATAGCGTTTACAAGATAGGGGATAGTTTTACAGCATTTTTATTAATAATTTTTTTTTTATTATTAATGGCGGAGATCTGCGATTTTTTTTGTGACTGCGACATTATGGCGGACACATCGGACATTTTTGACACATTTTTGGGACCATTGTCATTTTTACAGCAATTAATGCATTTAAATGCATTGATTCCTGTATAAATGACACTGGCAGTTTAGGAGTTAACCACAAGGTGGCAGTGTAGGGGTTAAGTAGGCCTAGGGGTGTTTTTTTTTTACTGTGGGGGGGCGTGGCTGTCAGCTAGTGAATGCTGATCTCTGCTCCAATCACAGGGAGCAGAGATCGGCGTCACTAGTTGCTAGGCAGAACGGGGAGATGCTGTTTATCTCGGCATCTCCCCGTTCAGCCGCTCCGTGAGACGATCGCGGGAGTCCCCGCGGCGATCGAGTCCGCGGGGACCGCGGCCGGACTCACGGGGGTCCCGACCGGCGCGGGAGCGCGCCGCTCCCGGCGCGCTCCCGATGGCACGGACAGGCTAAAGGAGGGACGTATATATACGCCCTCCTGCCTGTACGTGCCATTCTGTCGACGTATATCGTCGTGCGCCGGTCGGCAAGTGGTTAAGCTGACAAATTGTGGGATTTTTCCTTTGCTTTAGATTTTGTCCAAAATAATGACTCGAACGAATACACACCAATAAGACTGTCTGAATTTACAGACTGGTGCAACTATATTTCCACTTACTGAGTATAGCTAATAAGCCAGATTCAATCTTAAGCTGTAGTCTTTGTTAAAACAGATGATGAATTAAATTTCCTTTTTCAGTGCATTAGAAATACAAACCAAAAACAAGAGAGACTTAACTGAACAAAAAGAAAAATTTTCTACACATCGATCATAAAAAGAAAAGATAAATGTACTTACTACAAAGCCGTACTTACAGGGCACATCAATGAGACACGCAGGCTGGTGGTGGCAATCTCACTGTCCGGATCTGCAGTCAGCTTCTCCTTTACTGAGGAACACAAAAGCAAGAATTGCAAATCAGTATTGCAAAGCAAATGTGGTTCAGAACATACTGTGCACACATCCTGCCACCTGAGAGCTCAGAAGCACAACTTCAATTTAATGTGCTAGCACCAAACAAACCATCTAATGCCCCATACACATGATCGGAAATCCCCCCAGCAAAAGTAAGATGTAAGCTTTTGGTCGGAAATTCCGACCGTGTGTATGCGCCATCGGACTTTTGCTGGTGGAATTCCCGCCAGCAAAAGATTGAGAGCAGGTTCTCTATTTTTCGGTCGGAAAAAGTTCTGATCGTCTGTAGCAATTCCGACGTGCAAACTTCCTACTCATGCTCGGAAACAATTTGACGCATGCTCGGAAGCATTGAACTTCATTTTCTTTCTTCATTTTCTCGGCTCGTCGTAGTGTTGTACATCACCACGTTCTTGATGGTCGAGAACCTTTGTGTGACCATGTGTATGCACGGCAAGCTTGAGCGGAATTCCGTCGGAAAAAACAGCCAAGTTTTTTCTGACGAAAAATCTGCTTGTGTACGGGGCATTAGAGAGCAACCTCTAGCAAGAAATAGAATTCCAATCAGAAAGCCCTCACAATTTACATACGATGAAAGTATGGCTTAACCAAAGTTCCCCTTAATGGAAATCACATATCAAAACAAGATAAAAGCAGCATGCAATTCTTTACTTTTCCTGAAATAGTCAAAATTTGTCAACGCACTCCCCACACCTTTTACTGGAGAATAAAGCCCTATCCATCACATTATGAATCAAAGTCAGTTCAAAGCTCGACTTTTATACAGAAATGTAACGTATGTATAAATGAAGGTGTAACTGTGGCCAAGCTATTAAGTCAAATATTTATATATTCTTAAAGTAAACCTAAAAACTTTAAAAAGATTTTAAAATCGGACAGCTGAGATCTAGAAACGTTGTGCTCAGGCAGATGTACCCTTAAAAAAAATAAAAAGTTCATATATAATATATATATATATATATATATATATATATATATATATATATGTCTTTAAGGTAGAACTATAGGCAACATTCTCCATCTCTCTCTCCCCCCCCCCCCCCCATTTTGGATAGAGTAAGCATAGGTTATAACCGCCAGATTTTTTTTTTTTTCCCCCACCATCTGTGTCCCATTGTGGAGCTTTCCCTTCACTTCCTGTCCCATAACCAGACAGGAAGTGAGAGGAAATCCCTGAAAATTAAGGGAATTCCTTGGTGACCCCCAGGTCAACTGAACTAGTGTCCTCATTGGAAGACTTACGCTCTATTACTTTCTGGGGACAACCCACAATTTGGGACTTTACTTTCAATGATAATGGTAAACAGGACAAATAGAGAGGGTGAATCTCCCTAAACGGGGACACAGACAGCTATAAAAACCTGACAAGTGTCCTAAATCTCATATATAAAAAAAAAAAAAAAGTTTTGCCTTTATAGTTCTACTTTAACCACTTCAGCCCTGGAAGGATTTACCCCCTTAATGACCAGGCCATTTTTTGCGATACGGCACTGCGTCACATTAACTGACAATTGTGCAGTCATGCATGTACCTCTGTACGTCGTTTTTCCCCACAAATCGAGCTTTCTTTTTGTGGTATTTGATCACCTGTGTGGTTTTTAATTTTTGGGCTATAAACAAAGAGCCACAATTTTGAAAAAAAAATTGCTATAATACATATCCATTTTTTTTTTTTTTACCAAACGTTGTGCAAAAGTTATTGTGTCTACAAACTATGTGATAGATTTTAGGGACTTTTTTTTATTTATCGTTTTTACCAGTAATGGCGGTGATCGGCCATTTTTAGCAGGACTGTGACATTGTGGCGGACAAATCTGACCCCAAATTACACTTTGGGGACCAGTGACATTACTACATTGATCAGTGCTACATTGATCAGTGCTATAAAAATGCACTGATCAACGTGTAAAAAAAAAAAAAAAAAAAAAAAAAAGACACTGGCAGGGAAGAGGTAACAATAGAGGGCGTTTAAGGGGTTAACGGGGGGGGGGGGGGGGGGGGGGGATGGTCTGCCAGGGACATGACAGGTCACCGTTCTCAATCACTGGGAACAGAAGATCTGTCATGTCCCCCCTGTCAGAACAGGGATTTGCCTCATTTACAAAAGACAGATCCCCATTCTGCCTCTGTACTAGGTAATCGCGGGTTGCCGGCGGAGAGCGTCTGCTCGACCCACGGGAGAGCCAACCTGCCGCTGTATAACGACAGCAGCTGGTCGACAAGCAGTTGCATTTCTTCTGAAAAATACCTATGCACTTCCTGTATCTCGAGCCTCATAACTTGCATCCCTGTTATATACAGTGGGTATAGGAAAGAATCACCCACTTTAAAATAATCACATTTTGTTGCTTTGCAGCCTGAAATGAAGACAGACACCGTTTTTTGTTTTATCCAGCTCTATTTGCTTAGTGCAACATATAACATCCAAGTGAAAAAGAACACCAAAATGTCAAAAAAAATAATAAAAAAATTCACTAAACAATTGATGTCCCTTTCAGTCTGTGTTTTAATGTAACCCTATACTTCTGTATCTATTGTTCAAGTAAAAATATTTTTTTTTTAATATAGAATGCATTAAAGACCAGGACCTCATCCAAGATATTTTTCAAGCATAGCATGGCTGGGTTAACAACCGGAGAACCCCTATTCTTGTAGAATTCCTCCTTCATGCATTACAAATAGCTTCAACAAATCCCAGGCGCCAGGTCACCATGGCGACTAGAAATTGCATCCTAGTGGCTGGGCTTTTGTTAGCCCATTCACTAGATTCAAAGCAAACTTGTCAAGCCCCGACTTACATCACTTACTGCAAATGAGGGTGCTCTGGAAAAGGATTTGGGAACTTTGAAGAAGAGGAATCCGAAGTGGTAAGTAAGCGATGTGGTCTTCCGTGTCTGAGATCGTCCTAGACCACATCTACAGAAGATCTCCCCCTGCACCTACTACATCTACAAGAAGATCCCCCCGCCCAACCGTTATGTCAGAATTTAAAAACCGCGCAGCCGTATGGGGTGCCACCCATATGACCAGGTCAGTCATTCAGTTTTGTGAATGAACTACATCTACCATCGGCCACCACAGCTGATGGCTTATAGTTCTCAATGAACTGTGGGGGTGCTGGTGAGCACTCTCGTTGCTCATTCATTCTTCTTGCCATTCAGTAACTGCCTTCCCGTATCGAAGGTACGGGCAGAGAGCACTTACTGTGTGTCTGAAGGGTCTAAGCATTGCACTTGTGAATGCCTTACAGGCTGCAGTGTATAAAAATAAATGCACATTTATCTGCAAAAAGATGTGCATTAATAAAAAAAACAAAAAAAAAAGTGAACTTATCCTTTAACTACCTCCCACCCGCTGTATAAAAAAATTACGAGGGGCGGGATCCCCTCGTTCTGGGGTAACGTCATATGACGTCGCCCCAGTGTCACCACTGTATCGCGTCAGTGGGGGTGCACAGCACGGCGATCACGATCTCGGTAAAGAGCCGATGACGCGGCTCTTTGCCCATGTGATCAGCTGTGTCCATTCACAGCCGATCGCATTTAAACACGAAAATGTCATTTATCGTTATCGGCTCTCCTCACACTCCTAGAGTGCGAGGCGAGGAGAGGCGATCAGTGGCGATCAGAGACAAATTCTCTCCTTCTCCTCACTACACCTCCCCCCCCTCTCCCTGCTCCGCAGCTAAAATGCAGAGGAACTTCTGAACAACTGATTTTTATCTTTGCAGTGAAACCGGAGCTTCAATCCGCACATGTGTGAACCCGGGCTGAAGCGGTTAAGGATTTTCCTCTGATGTCCATGCCTCCCACCAAAAAGGGGGAGGAGGGGGAGAGTGCCCATGTTTGCATCCCAGGCATTCCAAGCGAGCCAGAACCCCCGAGATCTGCTCAAGGAAACAAGGAGACTCCATGAACACATCTAAAAATGGAGGAGGATTGTGCCCCTGAAACAGTAGAAATATCAGATAAGGGAAGGGATTAAGAACTAATCTGACCCTTTGGGGAGCCATTGCAGGGCAAACTGTGCAGGCGGTTCTCTCTACCTGACTGAAGGACGTGTGAGCTCTACACCATCCTCCACACCTGTCTGCACTCACTAGTACAGAGGGACGCACCCATCCAAGCTGCAAGCCAACAGGTCCGATTAGTCACCCATTATGACAGGTGCACCCCACAGGGTCTAAAGAGACCCAAATCCCTTTCCAGGACAAACAGAGCATCCTCCCAGTGATGTCATCTGGTACAGTGTATCCTGAAGATCGCAGCCCGGGAGGATACAGCACAGACTTTACAGGCTACCCCCACACACTCAAAGTAGGGACAGGGTACAGTCCCTCTTGACCTTTTGGCCATAGCAACCAATCTAGATAAAGCCCCCCACTACCCCATCAGGGGTGTCAGGAATAGTCCCTAAGTATGGGACTAAGCTCACAGAAAGATTTTCAGAGAGACACCTGTAGATACATCTGCTACAAAAGGATGCTAGTTAAAAAGTGAAGCCTACTGTAGCAAAGCTGGGGAGGGGTTGTGCCTGAGCGGGGATTTCTGCCTTTTCTTGGCCAGGGTTCATTCACCTGAGGATGGCAGCATAACCCAAGTAGTCATGAATATGAAGCCCCTGTGTCCTGTGATGTACAATTAAGAAATGTATTATTTGCCTTAAATTCCTCCTGAAAAAGAGTGCACTTCCTGTGCCTAGGCACCCCAATGACGTAAGCCTCATAGCGGTTTATGTGGGCTGGGAAGTATTCTAAGGCACTGCTGCCCACGACCGATAGTCTCACCAAATTTGGAGTGAGAATTAGTGATGTCACTACTGTGCTGCTCACTCCCTTTACACAGACACCGTGAAGAACAAGATATAGTATGTCAGTAAGGGGGGGGGGGGATACAGGTTTACCAGTCCTTTGACTTTTGTTTACCTTTGGGCACAGCTTCCACAGTTAAGTTACCCTAAAACAAGTCCTCAATAACCTCTGTAGCTGTGTGCACTATGGACTAAATAATCCTCCAAGTTTACATACAGCAGCAAGAACTCTCTGGGTAGCTATACAGATTCTCCTCTCAGCAGTAAGCAGACAGCCTGCAATCTCCAATATAAAAACACAGAGCAGATGCAAAGAGAAAGGTGTGAGCGAGGAGTGAGCAGAGGGCAGACACCTTACTTGAATGGATTTACCACTTCTCTTGTGAACTTTGAGGATGAATTGTTCTTCTGTGTCGTCAACTACAGGAGGTCAGGGAGGGCTTGTTGTAAAGTTTGCTGCTTGCAAAGTATGTTCACTTTCCTAGCCTGGCCACAAGTTCCATTAAAGCTTTCATTATTACTGAACCTAAAATGTAATTTTTTGTGTGATTTTCAGAAACTGATCTTTTACCTGTGTAATTTTTCATTGAGTTCATGTGCTCAGTGAAGACTGGGTTTGCAACATTTTACAAATTCACTCTTAAATAACTATGAAAGCGTACCTGTGAACGAGAAACATAATTGCCTCACTTTGTCCAAGTTTGAAAGGGTGGACCGGCATTGGAGGGGGGGGAAACTACATCTGCTACATTAGTCAAAGAGAATCCTATTAGATTGTAGAGACTAAGGTTTTGACACCTGAAGGGTTAAATGTCGACTTGACTGCTTCATCTCTGACAAATAAATTGCCCCTCTTCATTTTTCCATTACATCGAATTCATTTTATAAACAATATTTTTTATGATATTTATATTGACTTTTTAACCACTTTACGACCAGCGCACGACGTTGTACGTCCCTTTTTTGAAGAGGGATATCTAGGTAACGGCAGCAGCTGCTGCCACAACCGAGATATCCATCTCTTCAGGCACCGGTCGTGTTTACGATAATGGTGGTCTCCGCGGCGGATTTGCCGCGAGATCACCGTTATCCGCGGCGGGAGAGGTGCCCCCACCTCTCCCTCCTCTCTCTCGCGCCCTCCACCGCTTACCGGAGCCGTCGGTAGCGGTGGAGGCGATCCGGACCTGTCAGTTCCTTGGTATGGAGATGAGTGAGGCTAAGATGGCCCCCACCCGCCTCTATACCATAGCAGGGTGGAAGCGACGTCAAAACGTCACTTCCGCCCATACCTCTTAAAAGGAAAATTTTTCTGTTGTAATTTTTTCAAATGACAAATTTTTTATTTTTTTTGGCATTTAAGTCCAAATATGAGATCTGAGGACTTTTTGACTCCAAATCTCATATTTAAGAGGACCTGTCATGCTTTTTTTTTTTTATTACAAGGGTTTTTTTTTTTTTTATTACAAGGGATGTTTACATTCCTTGTAATAGAAATAAAAGTGACCCAATTTTTTTGTGTAAAAATAAATAAAACCAAGTAAAATAAGAAAAAAAAAAAAATATATATTATAATATATATATATATATATATATATTTTTTTTTTTTTTTTTTAAGCACCCCGTCCCGACGAGCTCGCGTGCTGAAGCGAACGCATAGGTGAGTTGCGCCCGCATATGAAAACGGTGGTCAAACCACACATGTGATGTATCGCCAAGATCAGTAGAGCGAGAGCAATAATTCTAGCCCTAGACCCCCTCTAACGCAAAACATGCAACCTGTAGAATTTTTTTTAACGTCGCCTATGGAGATTTTTGAGGGTAAAAGTTTGACACCATTCCACGAGCGGGCACAATTTTGAAGCGTGACATGTTGGGTATCAATTTACGCGGCGTAACATTATCATTCACAATATATAAAAAAATTGGACTAACTTAACTGTTGTCTTATTTTTTTATTCAAAAAAGTGAATTTTTTCAAAAAAATTTTTTACAATTTTATTTTGTTTGTAATTTTTATATAAAACTTTTTAAAATTTAAAATCCAAAACGAGGCTGGTCTTAAAGTGGTTGATTTTTAATGTATAGTTTTAGCACATTTTTATTTTGTATTGTATTATTGATTGTATTTTATTATATTAGTAATGTCTTGAGAGCCATGGATTCCAGAGGATAGCATCGGGTGATTTAATACTGAATATACAATTTTATGGGTGTGATATTATTAGCACCCACATGAGGGCAGTGTCCCAACTTTATTTGTTCCATTTGTATTTAGATTTCATTTTAATATATCCCTTCGCTGTGTAGAAATACACGGTGAGTTTAGCTTATATAATAACCTAAGCTTAGATAAGATGAAGGTCTGAAAAGCTTTTTTATATGGATCGATTTTATTGGCTGCAGAGCTGTATTTGTTGCCGCTCTGCTTGGCGTCGGTCGTTGCCATAACAGCAGCGCATTTGGACTCGGCCGACGGCTTACGTCGTGGCCCTGCTCCGCTGTGTTTGGCATAACAACAGCCTCTTATAAATTGACTGACGGGTGACGCCGTAGCCCGCCGAGGAAGTTCACAAGCAAGTAACGTGTAGGGCGGAGAGCTGCGTATGACGTCACCCGCTGCTGCCCTTCGAAATCAGACTGATACATGCTTGTTCTATGCCTGTACCAAACCGTTTAAAGTGCGAGTAGTCCTTGTTTGGACATAAATACATTTTTAATCAATACACAGTGAGCACTTAGATCTTCTCCCTTTTATCATTTATGGTCTGGCGTTCGTATTTATTTCTGAGGAGTCAGGAAGTGAATGTGTGATCCGGTTCAACCCATTTGGTATATTGGGATCCGCTTGCATGACTACCTGTTAGTTCAGGAGTCCATGCCCTGAGGTGAGAGTAGTTAATAAAACCGGAGGTGGAGGGACTGACACCTAATGTGTATTGTATCATCACTGGTGAAGGCTTTCTGGGACTTGTTGTCCATCAACTCTCTGGACTTTCTCTTATTATACTGCAAATACTTTCTGGGACTTGTTGTTCATGCTTTACTGCATATACAGATTTTACTGTTGTGAGTTTAGTAACACTTTAAAAGCTGCAGCAGGGAAATAATGAGTGATCCAAGAGATAAGAAGAGGACTGGTGATTCGGCTTAGCGTTATCAGTTTAGAGCGGACTGTCTTTCAATTTAAAGGAATATACATCTACCTACCTCTCTAAAGTGTACATGGAGTGGTTTGATTATATTCAGCTCTGCATCTTTTAAAGGTATTATTGCATGAAGTTTAAGCATGTCGTACCAAAAAAAATAAATAAAATAAAAATCAATACATACTAAATTTAAAAACGTCCCGGGGTGTAAAAACAGAGAAATGTGCCTTTTAGCAGCTGCCTCTGGGGTGACAAGCACTGATTTAAAGGTAAACCAGTGAACAGCAATGATCTTGTGATGGTGAACACAGCAGTGAGACTGAATTTTCAAATAATGCATCATACACCTACTCAGTGCTCTGGAATGGTCCGGATTTCTGATGCCTTTCATCTTCAGTTTCTGTAACAGCACTGCAGAGGTCAGCTGTCTCACCAAATACACGGACATCGAGTAGTTCTGAAAAATACAGGACAGACTAATGTAAAAAAGGACAAGACAAAAATGTGAGATCTGCAATAAAAAGATTCTCCTTGTTCTCTTAAAAGCTACACATGCTGTAATAGAGTGCAATAAACTCACCCACCTTTCCGATTTCAGAAGCCCAGGAGATGGAGACCTGGTTGGGCACAGCAGAGGACAGTCGAGCCAGAGATGTGATGTTTAGTGGGCGGCCAGGTCGTTTTTGTTCGACGCCATTTTTGGGTGGTGGCGCACTTCCCTGCAAGAGACCCAGAAGAAGAAGAACATGAATTACAGCAAACAGTTTCAATTGCTAACTCCCGCTCAAAATGTTTTCTGGATACCTCATTTGAGCTTTTATCCTGAAACACACAAGCATTTCCTTGGCCCACACTAAATTTACAGGTGCTGCTCGAGGCTCCACCAGGTCCTCTAATGTATGAACCGCTTGAAGTGCGGACAAGGAGTGCAGTCCCAGCTCTAAACACCTAATGGAAAAGGGAGAAGTCCTGGAAGTTGCACATCCCTATAAAACCTGGTAAGAACCTGTAGCACAGCCTCAGCCTGGGCACCAACCAGGCCACGCCTCCAACATGTTTCACTCCGCCCATGAAGCTTCCCCATGACTAGGGGTGTGGCCTGGTCAGAACCCAGTGCTGAGGCGGTCATACACCTTCTTGCGGGGTTTTGCAGAGATGTGCAACTTCCAGGACTTTTCCACAAGCAAATCTATACTTTATCTAATTTTGGTGACCTAAAGTACTGACATAAGGCAGCCAGGCAACTAACTTTTCCTAGGAGGAGATAAGAAATGGCAGTCCTCTACGCATGAACCATTCCTTTAGAGACCCTGTAACCAAACCATTTCAATAAAAATCTCCCAATAGGACTGTATGTGCACTGAACATTATTTACCTGTGATAGTTACCTGTAAAAGCATCCCTTGTGTAGACATCCCAAAGCCCTGAGACTGCTGCTGGGCCCCGCCATCTTGAATGTGATGTCAGCAACTCCAGTAGACAAAGCAGATACTCAAGTGACACCATATGGTATTTCTTTCTGATCTCGGTGTTCTGTCGAGAAGTGCCCCCCCATCGAATAGTACTGCACAGGACAAAGCTGCACTTCAGCTGATTTGCCGATCAGCTGGAGTGACGTGACCAGGGCGCAAGCGCACATCGTAGAATGCGTCTCTCGATGGGGGATAACATTTGATGGCGACAATTGAAACCTATACAAACAGCGAGGGGAGACCGTAGTTCTCACATTGTGTGCAGCTTTATAGTGTGCCGATGGTCCACTTTTATCTGTGTTGCAGGGCTGGTTTTCTGTGTTGGGTCAGTTATGCTTGTGTGAAAGGGCAGCTTGTAACACGGAAAAAAAAACAGCTCTTTACATGCACTAGGCGCCCTCCAGCAGCAGCGATGCACAATGTGAGACCCACCGTCCCCCCCCTGCTGTTTGTATAGGTTAAAATTGTGCGTGTGAAATGGTATCTCCCATTGAGAGATACCTCCGACGATGTGCGCTTGCGCCCTGGTTACGTCAGCGCAGCTGATCAGGAAATTAGCTGTTGTGCTGTTCCGTTCTGCGCAATACATCCTGGGCACTACTCAATGGGGGGCAGTTCTCGACTGAACCCCGGCAGCTATACAACAGCAAGGTGAGGGAGGGGCAGAGGAGCTCCGGCCGCCCTCCGGTGCTTCAACCGTCTCACCCATGCGATCGGCGAGCCGGAGAAGGAATTTACCGGCGCCGGAAGTTGAGCATAGAGATTTCCGAGGGACAACTCGTCCCTGGCAATCTCTATGACCTTCGGAGGCCCAGGCGCAACATTATGACGTCCCGTCCGGCCCGACGGAAGTCAACATTGCCGTGGCTGAAAAGGCAGAGATAGTTTATTTTTATCTCGGTCTTTCCTGCCTGTCTTATAGTCCCCACATCTCTCCATAAAGAGGACCTGTCATGCACTATTCCCATTTCAAGGGATGTTTACATGCCTTGTAATAGGAAAAAAAGTGATCAAAAAAAAAAAAAAAAAGCATTGCGTCAACATATGTAAATAGGTTTCCAACCACACGTGAGGTATCGCAGCGAACGTTAGAGCGAGAGTAACAATTCTATCCCAAGCCTGTAAAAAAAAATAAAAATAATGAAAGCGTCGCCTATGGATATTTAGTACCAAAATTTGGTGCCATTCCACGAGTGATTGCAATTTTAAAGCATGACAGGTTTGCCATCTATTTACTCGGCATAACATCTTTCACATTATAGAAAAAAATTGGGCTAACTTTACTTTTTTGTTCTTTTTTCATTTGTGAAACAGTTTGAAAAAAAAATCACTGTGTGACATAAAAAGTTGCAACGGCATTTTATTCCCTAGGGTCTCTGCTAAAAAAATCATTTTTGGGGGTTCTGAGTAATTTTCTGGAAAAAAAAAAAAAGATGGATTTTTACATATAGGAGCGAAGTGCCAGAATTGGCCCGGATGGGAAGTGGTTGAACATGGGAGTTTATCTTCTTAGCGATGGTTGACAGAGGTAAATTTTCTCTGAACACTGGGCTTTTATCCCACAACCAAAATGTGTGACAATAAGCTACAATTGGTTCTAGTGTTTGTTGATGCAATATAAATGTGAAGAATAAAAGTGCTTTTTCAAAGAGATCTTAAAAACTCACCGGCAAAGGAAATAGTTTCCCATTCACCTTAATGCAGAGACTGCTGGGAAAGTTGTCCTCCTGAGGACAGCTAGTCTCTGCTAAGCACAACCTGTTTGTGGCAGAGAAAATAAGAATCAATACTATTTGTATGAAGGAAAAAAAAATAAAAACACACACATCCATATTTGAAATGAGACTGTACCTCAGCTGGACCTGCACAGAATAGTCTCTCCTACCTCCAGGCATGTAATCCCTGTGTACATGTAGAACAAAGAGCAGAGATTTCACATATGGACAAAGATTGTTGTTTAAATGACAAAAACTTGTACAAATTGTTTTCAGTTATTTATTTGAGACATCAGGGACGCCCTCCCGGCAATTGGCGTCCACGCTGTAGACGTCTTTCATCTATAGGGCGGGGGCGTGAAGTGGTTAACTAAAGAATGTGACTGCTTTTATTTCCGCCATATCCCCGCTAAAGGTCCGATCAGGTCCGCCTGAAAAACTGACAGGCGAACCTGATCAGACAGCCCGTGTGAAAGGGACCAAGCAGGGAGATTACAAATAATTTTAATTAAGAAAAAAATTAACAGTTTTTTACTTTTAAAAAATAAATAAAAATCAAAGCTATTGTAAAAAAAAAAAAAAAAAAAAAACAAAAAGAAAAAAAAAAAAAACTCTCGGCCATAAATTTTAATAGAAACAAAATAATTTTTTTATTTTTTTTTTTTTACCGAATTTTCTGTATTTTTTTTATTTATAGCGCAAAAAATAAAAAACCCAGCGGCGATTAAATACCACCAAAAGAAAGCTCTATTTGTGTGAAAAAAAGGACAAAAAATTTATTTGGGTACAGTGTTGCATGACTGAGTAATTGTCATTCAAAGTGTGAGAGCACCAAAAGCTGAAAATTGGTCTGGTTAGGCCCAGTGGTTAACATTGCATTAGCATTGTTAGATGTGTTGCAATACCAACGGCTGCCACAAGATGGCGCCATATTACAGAAGGACTTCAGAAGGCAGCAAAGCCGCGGCCTAAATTACTGGCCGGCGCGGCCCTATGCGCCAGGATATCGCAGCTGTGTCGCCCCAGGCGCCAGGATCCCAATTCTAGTTGCAAATGCGACCTGGCAACCGGGGTTTGTCGAGCCCTGCTTTAGGTAGACTAAAAATTACACCACCGCATACTATGCAAACTGACTCTGGGTTGTGCATTGTACTTTTAATTTTATTATAGATTTGACATGTATTTTGGATTATGCCAACTTAAAGTTGTTTGTTATATAACCATCGGCAAGTAGCGATAACATTTTTTTTAAATAAATAAGATTACACCATATGACTTGGATTAACTCTGGTTTTGCTCAGCGGAGGGGGGATCTGCCTGAGCAGATCGGGCGGATGACAGGTCCGTGTCCGCTCCGTTAATGCAGAGCAGACACAAATGCAGCTCGCTCTACTCTATGGACGGCCGGGTGTAAAACAGTCCGGCTGTCCGTTTATACCCAGCTGCCCTCCATTCCGATGGAACGGATGCCGTTCCGATTTATTAGCGGACCAGATTGGAGGTAAACAGACACAAGTCTGTTTACATCCACCGCTCCATAGAAGTGAATGGAGGGTCCGATCATGTGAAAGGGGCCTTATTCAGGCATTTCTTCCAGATCTGTGTGGTAATCCAATAATCTACATCTTATAGGGTTTCACCGATACCAGTGACAGTGCAGGTGCCAATACCAAGCACTCGTACTCATGCAAATGCTCCGATAGGAAATGAATGGGCTAAAATGGCACTGCAAAGAATCGCATGCGGCTTCCCCCATTGTTCCTGTATAAACTCAGACTTGCCATAGTGATTTCAGCCTGGGTTCACACAGGAGCGGCGCGGAAAACTGCATGCAAATCGGACAGGAATTACGCAGCATTCCTGCTCAAATCACATGCGATTCTAGCCCATTCATTTTGCATGGGCTCAAATTGCACCACAAAAGGTATCAGTACTCGACATCGGCGAGTGTATTTTCGGCTAGTCTCGGCTCCTCTCACAGTCCCGCCCACCTCCACTGATTGCGAGAGGAGCGGAGCGCCGACAACATAAAGAAATCCGAGTTCGGCTAGTCTCGGCTCCTCTCGCAGTCCCGCCCCTGACTGTGAGCAGAGCCGAGACTAGACGAACTCGGATTTCTGTATGTTGTCGGCGCTCGGCTCCTCTCGCAATCAGTGGAGGTGGGCGGGACTGTGAGAGGAGCCGAGACTAGCCGAAAATACACACGGCTTTCGGTATGTTGTCACGCGGCGATCATACTCTCCACTAGGTGCAAATTTTAAATTAGCAGCTAGACAGTCACAGAACGAGAAATGTTGCAAAGGCACTGGGCAAAGCTGGACTGGGCAAGGCTGCAAAGACATAGGGCAAGGCTGCAAAGGCACTGGGCAAGGCTGCAAAAGGCACTGGGCAAGGCTGGACTGGGCAAGGCTGCAAAAGGCACTGGGCAAGGCTGGACTGGGCAAGGCTGCAAAAGGCACTGGGCAAGGCTGCAAAAGGCACTGGGCAAGGCTGCAAAAGGCACTGGGCAAGGCTGCAAAAGCACTGGGCAAGGCTGCAAAAGGCACTGGGCAAGGCTGCAAAAGGCACTGGGCAAGGCTGCAAAAGGCACTGGGCAAGGCTGCAAAAGGCACTGGGCAAGGCTGCAAAAGGCACTGGGCAAGGCTGCAAAAGGCACTGGGCAAGGCTGCAAAAGGCACTGGGCAAGGCTGCAAAAGGCACTGGGCAAGGCTGCAAAAGGCACTGGGCAAGGCTGCAAAAGGCACGGCTGCACTGGGCAAGGCTGCAAAAGGCACGGCTGCACTGGGCAAGGCTGCAAAAGGCAAGGCTGCAATGATGGACAAGGCTGCAGATGGACACTGGACAAGGCTGCAATGATGGGCAAGGCTGCAATGATGGGCATTTAAATGTAAGTTTTTTTCCTTAATATTCCCTCCTAAACTTGGGGTGCATGTTATATGCCGATAAATACGGTACTTTCCCGAAAGTATCGGCACTCGTACCGGTCAGTAAAAATATAAAAGGGGATTGCATTTACAACCACACAATATGAGCTATACAAATACCAAAACATGGTTAAATGTACTCCTGATCAAAAATAAAAACACAAATGCCAGAATATGATTGGATTTACCTGGAGATACAGATCTCTCGCACTTGCTGAGGGGTCAGAGCAAAGATGAAGAATTTCTCCTGAAATCGTTGCAGGCTGTTCTGGACTGAAAAAGCACAAACAAATCTGATCTGTATTTGTCCAACTCTAAACATGTATTAGGTAATAAAGTATCTACCAGTACTATTTGCCATGTACATCCTTTTCTTCTACGGTAATCATTTTCAGGGGTTAATTCTCAATCTGTATATGTGTCAGTGCCCAGAAGACAAGGCAAACTGCTAAAAATTTATATTATAAAAAAATAAAATACAAAAAAAAAAAAAAATAAAAAATGTATAGAATTAAAATTTACCTTTTTCTTCTTCAGATGTGGACACACACACAAATTGTAACTACAGTTTATGATATCTATCTCAAAATTAGAAAATCAAATCGTTAAGTGGAAGCTGGAAGACCCCCCCACTCTTGCCTCGTAGCAGAGAATGGGGACCTCAGTGCTCCCCCTCTATAAGTTGACCTATGAAAGCAGACGGTGCCCAGGAAAGTATGATAAAAATCGGGTCCTCTTGGACGGAGGCTCCTGACAGCCTTGGCCCACCCTCCCCCTAGCCGTGACACCAACACCGCCCCATCAAGGGATTCTGCCTCCTACCTGTCGTGCCTACCCCCCCCCCCCCTTCCCCCTCTGATTGTTCTCCCCCTTTCTTTCCTCTTGCCCCCCCCGCAGAAATGTCAGATATTTATCACCTGTAGGAGAGACTTCATTACAGCTGACATGTACCAATGAATGTATGTACCTGATGTTTAGAACACCTACAATGTTGGGAACTTCGCTAAAGTGTGACTGCCAGATGAAGGTGGCTTATCCTTGCTTATATCTGATTACCACTGAAGGATCTATATCACTCTGTATTGTAATGCTGAATTGTCTAATAAAACTTTTAATTTAAAATCAAACCGTTAATTTCAGTAATTCAATTCAAAAAGTGAAACTCATTTTATATAGATGTGTTACACACAGTGATGTATTACACGCATATCTCTTAACCGGTTCCCGACCGGCACACGACGATATAAGTCGGCAGAATGGCACGGACAGGCAGGAGGGCGTATATATAAGTCCCTCCTTAATGCCGTCCGTGCCATCGGGAGCGCGCCGGTTGGGACCCCCGTGAGGCCAGTCGTGGGTCCCGCGGACTCGATCGCCGCGGGGACACCCGCGATCGTCTCACGGGAAGGCAGAACGGGGAGATGCGGAAATAGACAGCATCTCCCCGTTCTGCCTAGCAACTTGTGACGCCAATCTCTGCTCCCTGTGATTGGAGCAGAGATCAGCATTCACTAGCTGACAGCCACGCCCCCCCACAGTAAGAAACACACCCCTAGGCATACTTAACCCCTACACTGGCCACTTGTGGTTAACCCCTTCACTGCCAGTGTCATTTATACAGGAATCAATGCATTTAAATAGCATTGATTGCTGTATAAATGACAATGGACCCAAAAATGTGTCAAAAAATGTCCGATGTGTCCGCCATAATGTCGCAGTCACAATAAAAAAAAAAAAAAAAAAAAAAAAAAAAAAAAAACTTCGCTGATCGCCGCCATTACTAATAAAAAAAAAATTATTAATAAAAATGCTATAAAACTATCCCCTATCTTGTAAACGCTATAACTTCTGCGCAAACCAATCAATAATCGCTTATTGCGATTTTTTTTTAACAAAAATATGTAGAAGAATACGTATCGGCCTAAACTGAGGAAAAAAAAAGTTTTTTTTATATATTTTTGGGGGATATTTATTATAGCAAAAAATAAAAAAAGAATGAGTTTTTTTTCAAAATTGTCGCTCTTTTTTGTTCATAGCACAAAAAATAAAAAAACCGCAGGGGCGATCAAATACCACCAAAAGAAGGCTCTATTTGTGGGGAAAAAAGGACGTCAATTTTGTTTGGGAGCCACGTCGCACGACCGCGCAATTGTCAGTTAAAGCGACGCAGTGCCGAATCGCAAAAAGGGGCCTGGTCCTTTGGCTGCAAATTGGTCCGGTCTGAAAGTGGTTAATGATTATGGTTTAAATCTAGTGACAACCCAGAATTCAATATCCCAGAAAAATAATAATAAATAAAAAAACAAAAAAGGATTTTGAATACAGAAATGTTGGCTTAGTGAAAAGTATGTCCATGTACAGTATAGTATGCACTCAATACTTGGTCGGCGCTCCTTTTGCATGAATTATTGCATCAATGCGGCGTGGCATGGAGGCGATCAGCCTGTGGCACTGCTGAGGTGTTATGGAAGCCCAGGTTGCTTTATTAGCGGCCTTCAACTCTTCTGCATTGTTGGGTCTGGTGTCTCATCTTCCTCTTGACAATACACCACAGATTCTCTATGGGGTTTAGGTCAGGTATTGGTACTTTTGGCAGTGTGGGCAGGTGCCAAGTCCTGCTGGAAAATGAAATCAGCATCTCCATAAAGCTGGTCATCTGAGGGAAGCATGAAGTGCTCTAGAATTTCCTGATAGAGGGCTGCGCTGACTTTGGGGTTGATAAAAACACAATGGACCAACACCAGCAGATGACATGACTCCCCAAATTATCACTGACTGTGGAAAATGTTGCATTTCATTTGGAAATCAAAGTCCCAGAGTCTGGAGGAAAAGTGGAGAGGCACAGAATCCAAGTTGCACGAGGTCCAGTGTGAAGTTTCCACAGTCAGTGATGATTTGAGGAGCGGCAGGACCGGAGAGGCGCTTTGCAGGCGCCATTTTTAGCGCCTGTAAAAAAGAACCTCAGTGTGAAAGAAGCCTAAAGCCTTGTACACACAATCAGACTTGTTGGATGTCAAGCTGTTGTCGGAAAATCCAACCGTGCGTACGCTTCCATCGGACAATTGTTGTCGGACTTTCTGCAGACAAAAATGTTGGCTAGCGTGTTTTCAAAATTTCCGCCAACAAACGTCTGTTGTCGGATTTTCCAATCGTGTGTACACAAGTCCGTCGGACAAAAGTCCAAAGTGCAAACACGCATGCTCGGAAGCAGAAGTGGTCGGTCTTGTAAACTAGTGCAGCGCACAATTTGCTTCTTCTTTAATGGGATAATAATGAAGCTGCTTTGCTGGTGATACTGATGGAGTTATTGCAAAATAATTTTCAAAGGCTTTTTTTTTTTCTAGTGATATCAAGAATATTATTATTATGGTTGTTTTTTTTATTTATTTTTTTGGGCAAGTTACCACAACACCATTATCCCGTAGTTTATAAGATCAAAGATACAACTATGTCGGTGTCCCTTGTCAATTTTACATTGTATTTTTTAAAATGTAGCTGCCGACTCCCAAACTGTCATTTGAAGTAAAACACACAGCCAAGTATTATTCTACACAATTTTTTTTATTGTACATTAAACAAAAAGAAAAAAAAAAAAATTAGACATGCTATCTGCCAATAGAACTTAACCAAAAGTGCATTCTATGCATCCAAAAATATAGAAAATATACCAAATCAAATCATTATTCAACCAAAAAAATGATGTCAAAGCAATAACTCCAAGGCCAATAATAAACAACACGTTATCTCCTCCGATTCCGCAACATGGCTGGTTGACGAACGGCCGTTCAGAAATGAACTGAAAAGCGCGAAAAGAAAAAAGCGCCAATCAACACTCACCAAACTTCTACTAACACAAAATTAGCAGAAGGAGCCCAAAGGGTGGCGCTATAGAGCTGAAAAACCACATAGTACGTCTTGTACCTCACTACGTTCGGAATTGTTGGCCAACATTTGTGTGACCGTGTGTATGCAAGACATGTTTGAGCCAACACCCCCTCGGACAAAATGCCACGGTTTGGTTGGCGGAAAATCCGATCGTGTGTACGAGGCATAAGTGTAGACTAGATATACCATACGCTATTTGATACAGAGACCCAGGCTGGGGGATAAGCCACAGGCACGTTGGATCTCCCTAAAAAGAGATCTAGCCAGCTGGTAAGCTGCAGCGGGTGTTATTGGGGGAGGATTTCCCCTGTCACTACTTTGAGGGTGTTGTGTGCAGTGTCACTACTGAAGATTGGAGATCTACCCACTTACCTGATTGTGGACACCTTATCACAATTGTGGACTACCTATAATATTTTATTTATTTGTTTTTTCACCATTTTCACTTTGGGTATTGACTGTTAAAGGGGAAGTAAAGCCTCCTCCCAAAAAAAAAAAAAAAACACGGAACCTGCAAGGCAAAGGCATAATGAGCTAGTATGCATAACATACTAGCTCATAATGAATAACTTACCTGAGAACGAAGCCCCCGAAGCGGTCCTCATCCACGACCTTCTCCGCAGCCATTAAGCCCAGAGTGACTTCCGGGTCTCGCCGCTCCAGCGCTGTCATTCGCTGGGTCGGCGATGACGTCACTCCCGCGCATGCGCACGAAAGCGGCATATCGCCGTGATCTCGGCATGCGCAGTGCGCCTGCGCGCCGTAGACAGCGATGCCTCTTTTTTTCTAAATATCTCCTAAACCATGTAGGTTTAGGAGATATTTATTGGACCTGCAGGTAAGCCTTAATCTAGGCTTACCTGTAGGCCAAAGTGGTTTGTAAGGGTTTACAACCACTTTAATATTACGTGATTTTTGATTAACTGGACGTTGGTAGTGTTCAATTTACACTACTATTTATAGCACTTATTTATATAAGTATTCATTTATTATTAGGAATATTTTTCTGATTTTCAGCGCAGCCTTTTTTCCTTATAAGTGTAGACTTCTGGGAAAATCAGTGATCCAATCACACAAGCAGGAAATTATGTTTCTGGGGGGGGGGGGGGGGGCATTCTGCACACCATCTGTGTACAGAAAGAACACCTCCAGGTAGCCGCATTGCATTTTACAGAAAATTACAGTGGCTGCAGATTGAGAAGGAAGGATCATTTTTAGTAACATTCAACAATTACAATATGACTTGTGTTGCAATTGTATACGCTTTTTTTTTTTTTTTTTTTTTGCCTCCCCCCACGAATATAGAGAGTTACCCTTTAAATAGTGCATTACACTTGAAAGCGGTGTGCCACCCTAAAAGGGACGTTCCGCTTTAAGCTCTCCTACCCCCACCCCCCTCCTATGGCACATCAAAGCGGGTATCTAGTTTTGACAGGTACCCGCTCCCACTTCCTCTTAAACTGCCTAGACGATCTAAGTGGAAGTTCTCCTCTCCCCCTCCTTCCCTGCAATCTTCGGAGACACATCGCAGGTCCCAGAAGATTGCCCGACCATTCAGGCGGTGGGCAGCACGACTCGCGCAAGCACAGCGCGCAACCGGCTGTGTCATAACCGGGTGCCCACATTATAAATGTCAGCTCTGAGGGGAGGGAGAGGAGAGGAAGGGAGAGGGAGAAAAAAAAATAAAAATCTATTGTTTGGGCAACCACATCGCTGGATCATGGGACAGGTAAGCGTGTTTATTAAAAATCAGAAGGTAGACTTTTTGTAACTGCTGACTTAAACACAAAAACTAAAAACGTACTGGAGATTTTAGTCGACTATAATACGACTAAAAGAATTCAGATGACTATAATACGACTAAAACTAAAATGGCATTTTCGTTCAAAAGACTAAGGCCACTTTCACACTGAGGCGCTTCTAAACTGCCAGTAAAAACACTGAGCGCTTTTGAAGAGCTTTTCAGGCGCTTTTAAAGAGCTTTCCATTCATTTCAATGGGGAGGGGAGTTTTTCCACAGCCCTGCCAGCACACTGCCCCAGTGTGAAAGCGTTCATCGATTTTAATGGAAATAAGTTTTCATGAGCTTTTTAGGCGCTGTTTTTAGCGTGAAAGCGCCTGAAAAGCGCCTCAGTGTGAAAGTGGTCTAAAACGAAATTGAAATTGAACATCAAAACTAAAAAGGGGTTGTAAACCCTTAGGCCCCTTTCACACTGGGGCGTTTTTCAGGCGTTTTTCAGGCGCTTTAGCGTTAAAAAAAAAGCGCCTGCAAAACGCTTGAAAGAAGCCTCATCTGCAATTCCAATGTGAAAAATCAAGTGCTTTAAGAGCCCTTTCACACTGCCAGCGCTCGAAAAACGCTCGTAAATCGCCGCTTTACCAGCGCTTTTTGAGCGCTAGTGGGGCGCTTTTAACCCCTGCTAGTGGCCAAATAAAGGGTTAAAAGCGCCCACAAAGCGCTGCTGCTACAAGCGCCTTTCAGTCGTTTTTCAGGCCATTTTCAGGCGCTTCCTATTGATTTCAATGGGAAGAGGCGCTTTAGGAGCGGTGAATAAACCGCTCCTAAAGCGCCTGCTTGCAGGCGCAAAGCAAAGAGGCTGCTTGCAGGACTTTTTCTGACGTCCTGCCAGCGCAGTGCCTCGGTGTGAAAGCACTCGGGCTTTCACATTGGGATTGCAGTTGCAGCTTCTTTCAGGCGCTTATTTTAACGCTAAAGCACCTGAAAAATGCCATAGTGAGAAAGGGGTCTCAGTGTGAAAGCACTCGGGCCTTCACATTGGGATTGCAGTTGCGGCTTCTTTCAGGCGCTTTTTTTAACGCTAAAGCGCCTGAAATATGCCCCAGTGTGAAAGGGGTCTTAGGGCTTTTCATCTTAATGCATTTCCGGTGAAAAACCTCCTGTGATGCAGCTGCCCCCCAACCCGGTCTTTCCAGCTACGGGGGACGAGCACACCAGCTCCAGTCGGTGTCTCGGGTCCCGATTGGATAGATTGATAGCGCAGCCATTGGCTCCCGCTGCTGTCAACCAAATCCAATTCCGCTGATCCGCTTTTGAGATACACTCCTGAAGGACATTAAACAGGTGTACACACACACACACACACACACACACACACACACACACACAACACTAAATTGACATAACCCCGTACTAATGAGGTTGTCAATGACTGGATTCCTTGCTAGCTACAGGGAAACCGGAATATTTTCTCCACTTACCCAAGCTGGTGGGCTTGATGAGGATATCAAGAACATCATAGAAGGGAAGACTTTTCAGCTGAACATCCGGGTGAACAGGTGGGATTGGAGGCGAGAGCTGCTGGATGTCAAATTGAGGTTTGGTGTCCTGCAGGAGAACCATTCCTAGAGGAGATTGTGGAGAGTGAGGAATTACAGAGGTTGAAGGTAACGAGTGGATACCAGCGAGATCAGAGTCCACTGAAGAATTACTGTCCAAGTTAAAGACATTAGATCTGATGGACGACAGGCCCGGAACGCCGTCTAACGTGCGAGGGAACCTCCTCCGGTACAGCTCCTTGATTTTAATCTGAACAGCGGGACTGCAACCATTCTTCAGCAAGTGGAGGGCCCTCATGAGAAGGTCGTGCTTGCGACCGCTTTTGTTGCGTCCCGCAAAGCCCAACAATACCTGGAGTTCTGACACTCGAAAACTGGACACCATATTCTATAGAGAAAAAAAAAAAAAAAACGGTCAGAAAAGCTGAACATAAAAACTAAAGAAGCCATTATTACAGGTTAAAAATAAGAGACAGAATCGCTTGAAGGAGGCTTATTTTATAGCACTCTTGCCGACCAGCCGCCGTCATACTGCGGCAGGTCGGCACGTTCCCGTGAGCTGTCGTGGCTATACGACGGCTCGTTTAAGTGGGATAGCAGGCGCGTGCACCCGCTGCACCGCGGGGGTGCCGATGCTTGTGGCCAGCGGTTGGGGTGACCGCCGGCGACGAGCAAACGCGGGCACGAGAGGCAGAACAGGTGTGTGTGTGTGTAAACACACAAATCCCTGTTCTGTGAGGAGAGACAGATCGTGTGTTCCTAATAGCTAGGAATCATGATCCATCATCTCCTCTAGTTGGTCCCCTCCCCCTACAGTTAGAACACACAGAGAGGGAACACAGTTAACCCCTTGATCGCCCCCTAGTGTTAACTCCTTCCCTGCCAGTGACATTTATACAGTAATCAGTGCATTTTTATAGCAACGATCGCTGTATAATTGTCAATCGTCCCAGAAATGTGTCAAAAGTGTCCGATGTGTCTGCCATAATGTCCCGATAAAAAAAAAAAAAATATCGCAGATCGCCGCCATTACTAATAAAAAAAAATAATAAACAAAAATGCTATAAATCTATCCCCTATCTTGTAGACGCTATAACTTTTGTGCAAACCAATCAATATACGCTTATTGTGATTTTTATTACCAAAAATATATATAAGTATACATATCGGCCTAAACTGAGGAAAAAATTAGCTTTTTAAAAAAAATAAAATGGGGATATTTATTACAAAATGTTGTGTTTTCTATTGTCGCTCGTTTTTTGTTTATAGGGGGAAAAAAGTAAAAAACGCAGAGGTGATCAAATACCCCCAAAAGAAAGCTCTATTTGTGGGTGGGGGGGGGGCGTAAATTTTGTTTGGGTGCCACGTCGCACGACCGCGCAATTGTCAGTTAAAGCGACGCAGTGCCGAATCGCTAAAAAATGGCCTGGTCATTCAGCAGCCAAATCTTCCGGGGCTGAGGCGGTTAAATGTGTTCCCTGGGGTGTGTTCTAACTGTATGGGGGGGGGGGGATGGGCTGCCAGAGATCACTGTTCTCGATCACTGGGAACAAAAGATCTGTCAAGTCCCCTGTCAGAATGGGGAATCCGCCTTGTTTACAAAGGCCGTTCCCCTTATCCGCCTCTGTACCAGGCGATCGCGGGCGGACAATCGAGTTCCACCTGACCAGTGGGCACGCGCCCGCATAGGGTTGCCACATCATCCCTTTAAACCCGAAAACATATTAATCACACAGGTTCTGAGGCAAATAACCCGTTCAGATCCACGCTATAGCCGAATGACGGCTACAGAGCGGATCTACTTTGCCGGGAGGCCGTCAATAGACGCCCTCCCCTTTGGACGCTCCTCCTGCTGTGATCACCGGAGTCGATGCGACTCGGGTGATCGGAGTAAGGGGCCCTTAAAGAGGAAGTAAACCTTCCTCCAAAAAAAAAAAAAAAACGGAACCTGCAAGGCAAAGGCATAATGAGCTAGTATGCATAGCATACTAGCTCATTATGAATGACTTACCTGAGAACGAAGCCCCGAAGCGGTCCTCATCCACGATCTTCTCTGTCGCCATCATTCCCAGAGTGACTTCCGGGTCTCGCCGCTGCAGCGCTGTCATTTGCTGGAGCGGCGATGACGTCACTCCCGCGCATGAAGGCGGCATATGGCCGTGATCTCGACATGCGCCTGCGCGCCGCTGTCTACGGCGCATGCGCCGTAGACAGCAGTGCCTCTTTTTTTCTAAATATCTCCTAAACCATGTAGGTTTAGGAGATATTTATTGGACCTACAGGTAAGCCTTAATCTAGGCTCACCTGTAGGCCAAAGTGGTTTGTAAGGGTTTACAACCACTTTAACCAGGTGATCAGCTGTCAGCCAATGACCGCTGATCATGTGATGTAAACAGAAGATCAGTAATCTTTTTTTTTTTTCCTCCTCACAAAAAAAAAAAGCCGATCACCGGCTTCTGTGCAAGGGTCCCGAAGAGGAAGATGCACAACCATCTTATCTGTGCCCACCAGTGCCACCCATGAATGCCTACGAGTGCCACCTATCAATGTCCACCAGTGGTGCCAGTGCCCCCCCATCAGTGCAGCCTCATCAGTGTACATCAATGAAGGAGAAAATTACCTGTTTGCAAAATTTTATAACAACAATATATAAAACCGTTTAGTATTTTTTTTTATTTTTTAAATTAACAAAAAAAGAAATAAAAAAAAAAACGCAGAGGTGATCAAACACCACCAAAAGAAAGCTTTATTTGTGGGAAAAAAATGATAAAAATGTAATTTGAGTACAGTGTTGTATGACCGCGCAATTGTCAAAGTGAAAATTGGTCTGGGCAGGAGGGGGGGGGGGGTGGTTAGGTGCCCAGTAAGCAAGTGGTTATTGGGTGTTCGGGTTTAAAAAGGATGAGGTGGCAACCCCCCCCCAACACCCAAACAAAAAAAAAAAAAAAAAAAAAAAAATCAAAACAAAAAAAAAAAATAAAAAACAAAAAAAGCCGCCGTACAGGTATGGCAATTTGCGAAGGAGAGCCGGACCCGCCGCAGTGCGTGAGCAAGCGGTTAAACTCACTTGGCGCCCTATCTGCATTAAATGAGCCCCAGAACCTGTGTAATTCATATATGTCTGGGTTTAAAGGGATGAGGTGGCAACTCTACTCCATATAGTGCCACAGATTACTACCACCCCCCTTTGCGGCGCAGATTACCGCCCCCGTCAGTGTCTGTCAGTAGAAGACAGTTACCCCTCCCCCTGGCACTGTGACATGAATTGCCCCCCCTCCTCCCCCTCTGAACCAGACACCATGACAGATCCCCCCTCCCCTCAGTACACAGCACACTCCCCTCCACCCGTATCCCCGGTACTATCTCTGGGCCCGGAGAGAGGAAAGACGTCACACACACACCGGGCCGCCTCCGTCACTGCACCACCGGCGGCGGCGGCGGCCGCCCTGCCCCCCCTGCTTCGCCGCCCCTCCTTCGCCGCCCCTCCCCACTCTCACCCTCAGCTCCTCGGGATCCGCCATCTTCTCCCGGTACCATTCCTGCGCTCGGCGGGGATCACGTGACCTTGGGGCTATAAAAGCTCCGTGTGTGGGGGATGGGTTGCGCCGGGCACGCGCATATGCGCGCTCCCGCTCGTCTAAGTCCCGCCCTCCAAAAAAAAATAACACGGCCACGTTCGATCAAATTCCCTGTCAGACGGAACGGCTGAGCGTGTCATCCAATCAGCTCCCCCCGAGTGAAAAAAAAAAAAGGCGGGAAAATGCGCCTCAGGCAGGGCCGCTGGGGCATGAGGCAAATATGAGCACAGTGTGACAGAAAATACTGTAATCAAGGAACTGCACCCCCTTCTTACCTCAGAGGGGTTACATACATTCAAATAAAGAGTACCTCACATAACCAAAATCATACACTTCTATCTTAAGTAGTATGCCCCGTACACACGATCGGAAATTCCGCCATCAAAAGTCCGATGAGAGCTTTTGGTTGGGAAATGCGATCGTATGTATGCTCCATCGGACTTTTGCTGGCGAAATTTCGGCGAGCAAAAGATTGGTACCATTCCTGCGCTTAGCGGGGATCACATGACCATGGGGCTATAAAAGCTCCGTGTGGGGGGGTTTACGCCAGACACGCACATATGAGCGCTCCCGCCCTCCAAAAAAAATAAATAACATGGTCACGTGACCCCCTTCGATCAAATTCCCTTGTCAGACGGGACGGCTGAGCGTGTCATCAAATCAGCCCCCCCCCCCCCCCCCCCCCCCCCAGGGAAAAAAAAAAAAGGCGGGAAAATGCGCCTCAGGCAGGGCCGCTGGGGCATGAGGCAAATATGAGCAGACCTGCGTGTGACAGAAAAGACTGTAATCAAAGAACTGCACCCCCTTCTTACCTCAGAGGGGTTACATACATTCAAATAAAGAGTACCTCACATAACCAAAATCATACACTTCTAGTATGCCCTGTACACACAATCGGTAATTCCGCCAGCAAAAGTCAAATCCGATCGTGTGTATGCTCCATCGGACTTTTGCTGGCGGAATTTCGGACAGCAAAAGATTGAGAGCATGTTCTCAATTTTTCGGTCGGAAAAAGTTCTGATTGTCTGTACAAATTCCTACGCATGCTCGGAAATCTTGACGGTCGAAAGGTCAGTGAACTTTTGTGTGACCATGTGTATGCAAGCCAAGCTTGAGCGGAATTCCGTCGGAAAAAACATCCAAGTTTTTTTCAGATGGAAAATCCGCTCGTGTGTACGCGGCATAAGCTTAAAAGAAACTGCTTTAGAAATGTTGAACAAAAAAACACTAACGTTTTAGCGTTTTTTTTTTGGCCAGCGTTTAGCAGTGTTTTGCCACATTTAGCAGCTTCAGAGTTAAGGAGGCTGCCGGTGTCCTTAACAAGCAGTGAATAGCCAGCCGTTGCATCCTTAACAACGGATGAGTCATCACCTGTCAGTGAGATTCCCCCACTGACATGAATGTAAAAAAAAAAACATTTCCAACTGTAAAATAATGTGAAAAAAAGCGGCGTGGGGATTCCCCTCAATCCATACCAGCCCATTTGACTCATGCTTGGATAAGGGCCTGGTATGGATTCAGAGGGAACACCACGCCGTTTTTTTTTGGTCTTAATTTTGGCATTGGGGTTCCCCTCAGAATTTATACCAGACCTAAGGGTCTGATATGGATGTAGGGGGGACACCACACCTTTTCTTTTTCTTAATTTTGGCATGGGGTTTCTCTCAGAATTTATACCACCAGACCTAGGGGTCTGATATGCACCTAGGGGGGGACACCACACCGTTTATTTTTCTTAATTTTGGCATGGGGTTTCTCTCAGAATTTATACCAGACCTAGGGGTCTGATATGTATGTAGGGGGGGACACCACACCGTTTTTATTTTTCTTAATTGTGGCATGGGGTTTCTCTCAGAATTTATACCAGACCTAGGGGTCTGATATGGATTAAGGGGGAACACCACGCTGTATTTTTTATTTTTTTCTTAATTTTGGCATGGGGTTTCTCTCAGAATTTATACCAGACCTAGGGGTCTGATATTGATTTAGGGGGGACACCACGCTGTTTTTATTCTCAATTTCTGCATGGGGGTTCCCCTTAGAATTTATACTATACCTAAGGGTCCGATATGGATCTAGGGGGAACAACACGCGTTTTTTTTTCTTAATTTTGCCATTGGGGTTCCCCTCAGAATTTATACCAGACCTAAGGGTCTGATATGGATTTAGGGGGAACACCACGCTGTTTTTTTTTTTCTTAATTTTGGCATGGGGTTCCCCTCAGAATGTATACCATACCTAAGGGTCTGATATGTATTTAGGGGGGACACCACACTGTTTTTATTTCCTTAATTTTGGCATTGGGGTTCCCCTCAGAATGTATACCAGACCTAAGGGTCTGATATGGATTCAGGGGGGACACCATTTTTTTTTTTATTTTGGCGTGGAATTTCCCTTAAAATCCATACCAGGCCAAAAGTGCCTGGTATAGATTGACGTTAGACCCCACGCCATTGTTTTCACATTTTTTTTATTGCTGGCAATGGGGAAGCCTGCTGACAGCTGATGACTCATCTGTTGTTAAAGTGGAGTTCCACCCACTTTTGAGAGGTGGCACAAAACCCAGCCAAATTACCCCATTTTGGAAAATAGACACCCCAAGCTATTTGCTGAAGGCGGTGCTTGGCTTTTGGGGTCCTGTACTGCGGCTAGGCTCACAAAAAGTCTCACACATGTGGTATCTCCGTACTCAGGAGAAGCAGCAGAATGTATTTCGGGGTGTAATTTCACATATGCCTATGGCATGTTTGAGCAATATATAATTTAGTGACAACTCTGTGAAAAAAAATATATATATATATTGTAATTTTCCTGAAACTTGTGGCAAACAATAAAATATTCCAGGGACATTCACAACATTAGAAGCTTATGTTACACATCACCCACTCTTCTAACTAAGACAAAGCCCTTTCTGACACTTTTTGTTTACATGAAAAAATACTTTTCTTTTGCTAGAAAATTATCTTGAACCCCCAAAACATTATATAGATTTTTTAAAGCAAAGGTGGGTGTTTTTCACATAGTATTTATGCAATTTTTTTTGAAATTTTTTTTTTTTTTTTTACATTTGAATGCACTAAAATACACTATATTGCCCAAATGTTTGGTAAAATATAAAAGATGATCTTATGCCGAGTAGATAGCTACCAAACACTAAAATGGACTTTTTTTCAACCTGACTAACTATGTAACTATGTAAAACACGACATGCTTTAACCACTTGCCGCCTGCCCTATTGTAAAAGGACGGCAAAGTGGTTGTCAAATCCTGACCGGACGTCATAGGACGTCCTCAGGTTTTGAGCCGCTGCGCACCCCCGGGGGCGCGCATCGCGGTGATCGTTGTTGCGGGGTGTCAGTCTGACACCCCGCAACTACGATCTTGGTAAAGAGTCTCCGACGGAGACTCTTTACCACGTGATCAGCCATGTCCAATCACGGCAGATCACAGTGTGAATAGGAAGAGCCGGTAACCGGCTTTTCCTCACTCGCGTCTGTCAGACGCGAGTAGACGAGAGCTGATCGGCTGCTCTTCTGACAGGGGGGGTCTGTGCTGATCGATTATCAGTGCAGCCCCCCGAGGATGCCCACACTGGACCACCAGGGACGCCACCAGACCACCAGGGATGCCCAGCACAAGGTATGCCACCCTAGACCACCAGGGATGACACACAGTGCCCAGAATGGATGCCAATCAGTGCCCACAATGGGCATCACTTCATTGGTGCCACCTCACCGGTGCCCATCAGTGCCGCCTTATCAGTGCCCATCAGTGCCACCATATCAGTGCCCATCAGTGAAGGAGAAAACTTACTTATTTACAAAGTTTTGAAACTGAAACAAAAAAAAACATAGTTTTTTTTCAAAATTTTGGGTCTTTTTTTATTTGTTTAGCAAAAAATAAAAACCGCAGAGGTTATCAAATACCACCAAAAGAAAGCTCTATTTGTGGGGAAAAAATTATACAAATTTCATTTGGGTGCAGTGTAGTATGACCACGCAATTGTCATTCAAAGTGCGACAGCGCTGAAAGCTCAAAATTGGTCTGGGCAGAAAGGTGTTTAAGTGCCCTGTATTGAAGTGGTTAAAATTGTGCACAACCGTGCAGCGGCGACAAACTACATACATTTTTAAAAGCCTTTACAGGTTACCACTTTAGATTTACAGCAGATCTACTGCTAAAATTACTGCCCTCGATCTGAGGTTCGCGGTGATACCTCACATGCATTGTGACAGACCTAGCCAGAACAGAGGCTTTTGGAGGGGTCTGAATGCTAGCCTCTTGCCTACCGATCATGGGCCCTGGCATTTGGGGTAATGGTGCTCTTTGTGAGCTGTATGCCTGGGGACCCTTGAGGTGGTGTTACTTTAGATTCAGGTCCATGTCCCCCAAGACACACAGACTCTGGGAACCCTGTATATGCCATATTATAAATAGTGACTGATTCATACTGTTGGGACACATACTGTTAGATGCTAATGTCATCAACTCCAGCCACCTGTCTGTTGTCTTCTATAATGTAAATGAGTCTAGTCTGGCTTGCCACAGCTTCTAAGAGTATTTCACCCATTGTTGTTTGTGCTAATTAACCCTGAAATTGTATGAAAGAGTTCTGTGTTGAGATGTATGATAATGTATAGTGTAGTTAGGGAGTAAAATAGGCTGCTTTAACCGCTTCCCGACCGGCCACTGCATATATACGTCAGCAGAATGGCAGGGGCAGGCAGAATCACGTACCTGTACGTGATCGTGCATGTGCCTGCCCGTGGGTCGCGCGCGCGCCGCTAGCTGCGCGCTCGCGACCCGGTCGGGAGCTCCGTGACCCCGGCCGCGGGACCAGCGGACCCGATCGACGCTGGTATCCCGCGATCGGGTTACGGAGCTGAAGAACGGGGAGAGGTCTATGTAAACAAACCTCTCCCCGCGCTTCCTACACTGACTGTCAGTGATCGGCGGTTCCCTGTCATCGGGAACGCCGATCAATGATGTCAGACGTACAGCCACGCCCCCCCTACTGTAAAAAAAACACAACACGTCACACTGACTCCTCCCCGCCCCTAGTGGTTAACCCCCCTAACTACAACTGTCATTTACATAGGATCAGTGCTATTTAAATAGCAGTGATTGCTGTATAAATGACAAATGTCCCAAAAATGTGTCAAAAATGTCCGATGTGTCCGCCAAAATGTCGCAGTCACAATAAAAATCGCTGATCGCCGCCATTACTAATAAAAAAAAAAAATATTAATAAAAAATGCTATAAAACTATCCCCTATTTTGTAAACGCTATAACTTTTGCGCAAACTAATCAATAATCGCTAATTGCGATTTTTTTTACCAAAAATATGTAGAAGAATACGTATCGGCCTAAACTGAGGAAAAAAAATGTTTTTTTTATATATTTTTTGGGGATATTTATTATAGCAAAAAGTAAAAAATATTGCATTTTTTTCAAAATTGTCGCTCTATTTTTGTTTATAGCGCAAAAAATAAAAACCGCAGGGGCGATCAAATACCACCAAAAGAAAGCTCTATTTGTGGGAAAAAAAGGACGCCAAATTTTGTTTTGGAGCCACGTCGCATGACCGCGCAATTGTTAGTTAAAGCGACGCAGTGCCGAATTGCAAAAAGGGGCCTGGTCCTTTAGCTGCAAATTGGTCCGGGGCTGAAGTGGTTAAGGGATTAGTTAATTAGCTCATGTTAATTAGGTTTCTGGTTACAGTTGTATTGTTAGAGTAATATGATCAGGAGGGGGGAACCTCCTCTTCTACTGTATATAAGACTGTATTCTTGTTCTAATAAAAGGGTCCATGTTCGGCAGCTAAACAAGTATCATCTTGTTTTGTGCTTGTGAGCAGTTGGAATATCTGATATCTGTATTCTGACTGGGAGGAAGCGGTATACGGTATGATGAAAGCACCCAAGCGGAGTGTGAGACGTTTCGTCACGTGCATGGTGCAAATGCTATTTACATATGACATTCGCCATTACGTGCAAGCACGGGGGCAGGGGGTGCTAGTCACTACCTAGCAATAGGTAGTGACAGGTACTCTTTTCTTTGAGGTCTATTAGACTCTAGATCTCTCCTCTGCCCTCAAAGTATCTGACCACACCAAGATCGGTGTGATAAGATGCTTTCCCAATCTCCCAATGGCGCTGTTTATATCCAGCGAAACCGAAGTCATGAAATGCTTGTAGCTTCCGATTTCTTAGGCCATAGAGATGATTGGAGCTGTACTGTTCTTCAATCAGCTCTATGGTCAGCTGGCGGAACCACCGGCTGCTTTCTCAGGTTCCCAGTGGTACAGGAGAGCCAGAGAAACCCATGGAAGACGGAGGGAGGGGAGGCGTTCCCTCCCACTGCTTGTAAAAGCAGTCTAGAGGCTAATTATCTGCTAGGATTGTTTTTACATGAAAGCTGACTGCTGGCTGAAAAGAACAATACCAAGATGATACCTAAACGGTCCATAGCTTCCAACTGTACCTGATTTCGAGGGACTGTCCCTGATTTGGAGCCTCTGTCCCTCTTTCCTCCTCTTTTGTCCCTCATTTTGGTCTGATCCATATAGCTGTATATAAAATGCACTTTTTATCCTTCAAAAAAGTGTTTCCCAGTGCTAAACCTTTCATCCAATTGCTAAATTGCTGCCTTTGTAAATTTTAAAAGTCAATATAAAGGAATAGTAGTGGTAGAAAAAAACCCTTGTGGATTTAATTAACCTTTTTTTTTTGTTAATTCTCTGTTAAAGCGGGAGTCCCGCAAATTTTTTTTTTTTTTTAAAAAGTCAGCAACTACAAATACTGCATCAGCTGACTTTTAAAATAAGGACACTCACCTGTCCCAGGGTCCAGCGACGTCGGCACCCGAGGCCGAACCGTCCCTTGGTCCTCGCATGTGCGAGTCGCGCAGCGCAATCTGATTGGTCCCTGCTGTCTCTGGGACCTGTGTGTGTCCCAGCAGACAGCGCAGCGGGACGGGAAGAGGCATAGACTCCCTTGGGAGTCTATGCCCGTAAGTGGGTGCAAATACCTGTCTTAGACAGGTATCTGCACCCCCCTCCCCCCTGAAAGGTGGCAAATGTGACACCGGAGGGGGGGGGGTTCCGAAAAGCGGAGGTTCAATTTTTGTGTGAACCTCCGCTTTAAGGGGGTGTGCCTACATTTGTTTGCTAGTAGGTGTCCCTCATTCCCATCTCAAAATGTTGGGAGGTATGTGTAGCATAGTCGGTCAGACAGAAGCCAGCCATTTGGCCAGATTTTGTCAGACAAGCATGCTGGAAAACCAAAGGCTGAGAGTGCTGACTGGAGTGTTCTGGTTGAACACAAAAGAACAGCAGGGGAGATAGCTGCACTAACGTTGAATCGTTAGTACAGCGGTTCAGTCAAAAAGTAGTGGTGTTTACCAGGCTTAGGTCTTCCTTCTTCTCTTTTGGAAGTTCCTCATGGCAGACATTAGTCTGTTGGGCTGGAGTGGAGTCCATAACACCTTGTCTGTGCAAGGGACTTTTGGAAAGAATCATGCCTCCTGAAGCATGGGTCGTTGCCCGGATTCAGTTGGACAAAGCCATAATAGCACATACATCAACAATCAGGAAGGAACCAAAAGTCTGGCTGAAGCAAGAGAGATAGGTCAAATCTTGTTCTTATGGCAACACCCCTGCTAACCCGAGGCATGGAGTCTAAGCGCCAGCCGGTTTTCACCAGAACTTCTGATCCTGGAGATGGGTTTCACTGACAATCTGTTTTGGGGAAAAAAAAGGCAGCAGATGAGAGGTAAGCTTTTGCCGACCCCCAATGGCTCCACTCCTGACCCCACCCCCTTTTCCCTGCCCATGTATACCCCACCTTTTTAATGAAGTGCCCATCAAATGCAGCCTCACCAGCGCCCATCAAATGCAGCCTCACCAGCGCCCATCAAATGCAGCCTACGAGCGCCCATCATCGAATGTTTGCTTGCTTCCATTCATTCGGGACACAGACACAGTCCTCTGCCGCCACTGCGCCTCTGACACTATGTGCAAATGGAGCGGCGGCTGCCTGCTGATGCTGAGACTTAGTTGCTTACTGCAGAGAGAAGAGAGTAGGAACACCAGTGGCCGGGCGCCCTAAGCTGCAGTGCGCCCTAGGCGGCTGCCTAGTTTGCCTAGTGGTAGCACCGGTCCTGGAGGTGTAATGTTCAATCAGAGGTAATGAGAAAGGCAAAAAAGCAGTCAGGTCAGCAATGAAAAAGACAGTAAGCATTATTGCTCTGTTATAAAAAGCAGAGTAGCCAACAAGAAGACCCAGCACCAGCATGCCCAACAAGGAGGACGACCACTCCATCACACTTCAAACTGCCTCTGCTCACATTTGACACCCAATGCGGGGCTACACCTACTGCATACACCTGATGACCACCTCTAAAGAGACCATGGCAATAGTTCGCTAGTTAGAACTTGTCCAGGCTTGCACAGCAATAGTCCACGTGAACTGCACATGTTTGCTTCCTGATTGGCTCCTGCAGACATCCAACATCAGATTGGTGGATGTCCTGGCAGGAGGTGTATATAGCAATAGGACCCAGGAACAATGATCAGATGCTCCACGGGCATTGCTACCAGACACTATGGCCAGTCATCAGCTTCCGTGGAAACAGGTCCCTACAGTCTGCGATATCGGAGCCCGGTATCAACTGGTCTACTGATTAGCCCTTTGCCATTTTGGCACCCGAGAGGAATTCAGAGTCATCTGTCCCACCTGCAAGAGGCACCTGGCTACCCTGATTCCTCAGGCTTGCTGCCACATGTGCAACCCACCTCTGTTCCAGTGTTTCTTTGAGGAAGAACCCTTTGGTGACCTTGGCCTTGATGACCTTCCTAAGTCTACCACCGCTGCCAGAGATGCCGCCTCAGCTGAACCTCTGGTAAAGTGAAGCACTGACCAGCTAACAGGGATGGTCTCCCCCGCTGCTTCTGGGATTGAGCTGCCGCCCTGCCCCGCTTCTGTAGAATCTATGACCCCCCGGAATTAAGATTAGGGTTCCCATGAGCTCCTGTTGGATGAACTGCCACCCCTGCCAATCCCTAGGCCACCAACTGCGGATTATCCAGACAGCACCAGCTCGATCCTCCTGAATTCTCTTCTTCTGGACACCTCCACTGTTCGACTACTCCCCGGCTAATGAGGCCCTGATGGTTATGCAAACCGTGCATTCCCAAGACCGCCCTAGGGGTATCTCTTATATTCGACCTAGAGGAGGACCTGCTACTACCCATAGAGCCATGCCTGCCATGTCCTCATCCCCCTTCTCCTGACCCAGTAATGGTGGAGAGAACTGGGCATAAATATGGCCAATTGACGCATACCTACCTCAGGCTCAGATAACCTAATTAGCTCAGCTACAACTCTACATGCAACATTATATTTTGCGGACGTATGGACAAGTGTTCCCCTACGTCCCTGAACAATTTTTTCTGCAGCTTGAGAAGGAAAGACCCAAACTGTACAGTAGAGCTGTTTAGGAAAAGCTCAATGTTCCTGAATACCGGAGAAGCTTCAGGCAACAGAATGCTGTCGGAAAACTGCTGCTCTCCCGATCCAGTCTTTGTTGTTAACATGAGTGAAAGCCTCAGCCTGTATCGATCTACAAGCCACGCCCTCTGATGCGTTTCACCCCGCCCATTGGGCCTTAGTCATAGAGGTCTAAAGTGCCCAGAAGAACCCACCACGGGGTAGACCTCTAATGTGACCCTTGCTTGGTGCCCAACGAGGAGGGAAACATGGAGGACATCGACGACCGCCCCATCACTCTACAACCTGCCCCTGCTCACAGATGTCCTGAAGATAAAAGACTTTCTGTGTCCTTCAATGGTTGAGAAAGAAAATAGGGTTTTTGTACTCAACGTAAAATCTTTTTCTTGGTGTCCATTAAGGGAAAATGGTCCCATCCCTCTTTCCTCATGATCATCGTCTCAGTACTGCTTTGCTGCAAAACTGATTTCAGTATTTTGTGTCAGAGAATACTTGATCGCCGCGGCGATACCCGCGATCGTGTCACGAAGCTCAAGAACGGGGAGATGCCGATGTAAACAGCATCTCCCCGTTCTGACTAGTGACAGCACACTGATCGTCTGCTCCCTGTTATCGGGAGCATATTAATAAAAATGCCATAAAACTATCCCCTATTTTTTGTAGACACTATAACTTTTGCACAAACCAATCAATAAACGCTTATTGCGATTTTTTTTATTTTACCAAAAAAATATACGTATCGGCCTAAACTTTTTTATAATTTTTTGGGGGTTATTTTTTTTTACCAAAAATATGTAGAAGAATTTTCAAAATTGGCACTCTTTTTTTGTTTATAGCTCAAAAAATAAAAACCGCAGATGTGATCAAATACCACCAAAAGAAAGCTCTATTTGTAGGAAAAAAAAAATGCCAATTTAGTTTGGGAGCCACGTGGCACGACCGCGCAATTGTCAGTTAAAGCGACGCATTCCCGAATCGCAAAAAAAAAAAAAAAACGCTCTGGTCAGGAAGGGGGTAAATCCTTCCGGGGCTGAAGTGGTTAATCTCCACAAGACATGTGCAATTAGTTTCGTTCCGAATTTGTTTTTTGACTAAATTTTACAAATTCGTTAAAGTGGAGTTCCACCCATAATTATAAGTTTATTTCGATCTGCATACAATCTCATAATAAAAAAAAAATGGATAAAAAAAAAAAATGTCACTTACCTATTTCTCCCTGTTGCTATGTGGTCCCACGAAATCTGCCTCTGCACTAGCCCGGGCTAAAAACGTCACTTCCCTCGGCGGCAAGGCTCGCTAAGGCTCCTGGGAGATGTGTGTCACCATTTCCCAGGAGTCTTTGAGCAGCGCCGAGGGCTAGAATCGCGTTACTTCCAAACCGCAGATGTGGACGGCGCTCCGATATGAGTCTACTGCGCATGTGCGAGATTTGCGCTACAACGCTCGTTGCATGATGGGAAAGCAACGTCAGCGAATCCCGGAAGAGAATGCCTGTGGGTTTCACATGCCCACAGGCAAGATGAAAGCCCTGGATGGAGATTTTAAAACTACATATTTTAGTAAGAAATATTAACGATTAAAGCACCAAAAATGGAAGAGGTGAGTAACGATTTCATACCTGATTGAGATTTGAATTGTACACAAAAAAAAAAAACGTCTCAGGCAGTGGAACCCCACTTTAATTTGGAAATATTTAAATTAACGAACACCCGTTTAACAAAATTTTGCTAAATTTTGAAAATGTGAAAATTTGAAAAAACTAAAACTCGAAAATCTGAAAATTGAAAATCAGAAATTCAAAAGTTTAGAAAATTTAAAAATCCAAAAATTCAAAAATCCAAAAGAACGAAAATCTGAAATTCGAAAATTCGAAAATTCGAAAATCTGAAATTCGAAAATCCTAGAATGCGAAAAATAAGAACGGAAATCCTAAAATTTGAAACCTGAAAATCCAAAATAACTAATTAACTAATAATAACTATTACTATTAAATTATAGGTATTGGAATTTAATTTCAATTTTGGCTGTTAGTAAATGTAACGAATACAAATGTATCCAAAGTTACGAATTATCCAAAATAACGAATGGAATGTAACATAATAATAATAATAAAATAATAATAATAATTAAAAAAATATATATTATTATTTATTATTCATTTGTTAAGTTCCATTTGTTTAGAAGCAGCATTCGTTATTATGAATAATTCGTAACTTCAGATAAATGCGTATTCGTCACGTAGTGAACGTAACGAATACGCATTTATCCAAAGTTATGAATTTTTCAGCCAATTTTAAAACGAAATTCCATTTATTTAATAGTTATTATTAGTTAGTTAGTTATTATTTTGGATTTTAATTTTTTTTAATTTTTGTATTTTTGTATTTTCGTTCTTATTATCGGATTTTCATTCTTTCGAATTTTCGGAATTTTGTTCTTGTTTTAAAATTTTTCAGATTTTCGTCCTTATTTTCGGATTTTAGAATTTGAGAATTTCGATTTTTTGTTCTTATTTTTGGATTTTCAAATTTTTCGGATTTTTGAAATTTCGGATTTTTACAAATTTATTGAAATAATACATTTCGATCATAAGGAATGACCCGAAAAAACAAACAAAAAAACCCAGAATGAGACGAAAATGAAAACGAACAAATTTTTTAGTGCACATGTCTACCTGCTTCTTTTGCTAGTTGCTGACCCGACTCGTTCCTGATTTCGGCTCTGCTCTTGATTTGGTACCTCATTTCCCTCCTGCTGATGACCCTGGCTAATCCTATGACTGTGTTTCTGTCTCTGATCCTGGCTTACCGCCCCGTTCGAGTGTCTGCCCAGGTGTGCTTCTGTCTCTGATCCTGGCTTACGGTCCCGTTCGAGTGTCTGCCCGGCTGTCTGCTGTTGCAGTTCTGCACCCTGCTGAGTGTTCCTGCTGCAAGTCTGCTGAGAGCTCTGACCAACCACGCGTCCCGGCCCTGCAGTGCCTCCTTAACCGCTTACCGACTGCCCGCCGCCGATTGATGGTGGCAGAGTGGCACTCCTGTGCGAATAGCCGTTTACATTGACAGACCTCCTTTCTCTCCCTCTCAGGAGCAATCGCGGGTAGCCGACAGCCATCGCGGCTGCCAGGCACACTCACAGGCTCCTACATCACGCCGCGGGCGCGCGCCCTATACTCCTTAAAGCGCCCGCCGTACAGCTACGGCTATTCGCACAAGAGTGCCACTCTGCCACCATCAATCGGCGGCAGGCGGTAGGTAAAATTTATAGCTCCAATCGCTGTATAAATGTCAATGGTCCCAAAATAGTGTGACGAGTGTCCGATCTGTCCGCTGCAATGTCGCAGTCCCAATAAAAATTGCAGCCGGCCACCATTACTAGTAGAAAAAGTAACAATAATAAAAATGCCATAAATCTATCCCTTATTTTGTGGATTTCTTATTTCTTTTTAACTGATTTGCCATAAGTGTTGTTTTCCCACATTTTTGTGCCCGTTATTTAACTCTTAAGTGAATTGACTCCAGAATCTGGACCAGCTGTGCATGGGCAACCAATCAGCTACTTTCCTCAGCTTGTTCAGTTAAACTTTGATATAAAACATAGAAAGTTGAACGGTTGCCATGCACATCTGCTTCCGTTTTCTTAAATTCCCCTCTATGCACACAGTGCGCTGGTTGGCAGGTGTTTCGTCAGATTAGGCGACCCGTCAGAAAATTGTCACGGAAGTGACGTTCTGTCGCCGCCATCTTGCTACACCCTGCACTCGCAATGGTTGGCTGGTTGGCAATGGTTGGCAAGATGGCCGCCGCTTTCAAAATATCGTCTCTCGCGAGAGTTGGCGCCGTGATACCGTTCCCAGAGTGCTGTGCGAGCCCTCTTCCTTTGCGGCCTGAGGTGAGTGAGACATGGCGGCGGCAGTCTTCTCCCGATCTTCGCTTCCAATCCGTGCGATATCTCCGCCATCGCTGGCCCCTGTGTGCCGGGACTGTGCGGGGGGATGAGTGCGCGGGGGGATGAGTGCGCGGGGGGATGAGTGCGCGGGGGGATGAGTGCGCGGGGGGATGAGTGCGCGGGGGGATGAGTGCGCGGGGTGAGGAGTGCGCGGGGTGAGGATGAGAGGATGGATGATATGGGTGCGGAGGAGAGTCCGGGGATGAGGCCTGTAGTCCGGAGATTTAGGAGGGCTCAGTGTAATGGAGTGTGTTGTCTCCTGTGTGCAGGCCTGTCATTATAATGAGAGCCTCACAGGGGAGCATGGGGTTTTCTCTGCTCTGTATATGTAAGGGTGTCACTAAACACTAGGGGCCCCGTGTGTGTCTCTCTCTCCAATTCAGGGGCCCTCTGGTGTGTGTGTGTGTGTGTGTGTGTGTGTGTGTGTGTGTGTGTCTCCAATTCAGGGGCGCCCGGGGTGTCTCCAAGGGGGGGTGGTCAACAGGGGCGCTCGGGGTGTCTCCAATTCAGGGGCGCCCTGTGTGTCTCCAAAGGGGGGGGGGGGGTGGACGACAGGGGCGCCTAGGGTGTCTCCAAAAGGGGGGTGGGTGACAGGGGCGCCCTGTGTCTTAAATTAAGGGGTGCCTAGGGTGTCTCCAAAAGGGGGGTGGGCGACAGGGGCGCCCGGGGTGTCTCCAATTCAGGGGCGCCCTGTGTGTCTCCAAAGGGGGGGGGGGGTGGACGACAGGGGCGCCTAGGGTGTCTCCAAAAGCGGGGGTGGTGCCCGGGGGTGGGTGTCTCCAATTCAGGGGCGCCCGGGGTGTCTCCAATTCAGGGGTGCCTCCAATTCAGGGGTGCCCTGTGTGTCTCCAAAGGGGGGTGAGCGACAGGGGTGCCTGGGGTGTCTCCAATTCAGGGGTGCCCGGGGGTGGGTGTCTCCAATTCAGGGGTGCCCGGGGGTTTCTCCAAAGGGGGGGGGGGTGGGCGACAGGGGTCCCGTGTGTCCAATTCTGGTGCGCTGTTTGTCTCCAAAGTGGGGGAGGGGGACAGGGGCCCCCGGTGTGTCTACAAGGGGGTGATGTCACTTTTGCGAATGTACACGGGTAACGTCACCACAGCAAGGAGCCATCTGCTACGTTCATTATTATTATACAGGATTTGGGGTACATGGCCCTCTGCACCATGGTGTCATTGGATGAAGCTGATGTAAATGCTCTCTAAGGTGGGGGGGTAGGCAACCTCGGCCCTCAAGCTGTGGTGAAACTACAAATCCCATCATGCCTCTGCTTCTAGGAGTCATGCTTGTGATTGTCGGGGGTCTTGCAGTGTCTCATGGGACTTGTATTTTTCAAAACAGCTGGAGGGCCGAGGTTGCCTACCCCAGCCCTAAGGGCTCATTTGCACTGGGCACGTTACCTCGTCCTTTGAGGATACAGAATCTGTACATATTGGAATTGTATGCTGTGACCCCCCTGATTCCCCTGAGCCCCACTGCAAGGGAAGACCTTTTTATAAATTTTAGACCCCTTTTACACGGGGGGCGGTGCAGGAGTTACTACTGCTCTTTACCGGTAGTGGGGTGCTTTCAACCCTCGCTAGCGGCCGAAGAAGGGGTTAAAAGCACCGGTCCAAATAGGCTGCTTGCAGGACTTGGACCACGATCTGATACTAATCTATCTAGCCCTGTAAAGACGAAATCGCTATACGTGCCTTCTCTGAAGCCGCTCCGGTCTCCAGCGGTGGAAGCTCTGCAGAGGAGACAACGGCTTGGAAGTGACGTCACCCGTAGATTTACTATGGGGCTTCCGTTGTCGGCTGCCTCTCCTGCAAACGCACCGTAAAAACGACTGCGGAAACAGATCTAAAGCAATCTGCGTGGGTGTGAACCAGGCCTTAGCCATAATTTGTGTTGAAAGCTGCTATGATGACCTTCTTAGGACACCTTTGGAATTAATTATGAAAAAAAAAAAAAAATTGTATCTGAGCAGCTGTGATAATCCATATAAACATTCTGATAGTATCACCACATTTACCTAAACTCTGTACCCCCCCCTTTTTTTTTTCTTCCAGGTAATATCTCAAAATGGTCCGCTACTCGCTTGACCCCGAAAACCCAACAAAATGTAAGTAATTCACGATGTTCCGTCTCATTTCCATTTATTGTGATTGTGGTGTTTTTGTTGACTGTAATTGTATCTTATAGCGCAGCGCCACCAAAAAAGGGGAAGCTCTGCTTGCTGAGCAATGGAGTGCAAACAATCTGAGCTGGAAGTTTGGACCCCCCCCCCCCCTCTTTCCCCTGCAATCTTCTGGGACACACACAGGTCCCAGGAGACTACAGGGCAGTTCACAAGGCACAGCATGATTTGCCCGTGTGCCGTCTGAAACGGGCTGTAATACCGCAAAGCTTCACTTACTTTTTCCCCTTCAGATGCCGGTGCCTGCACCGAAGCCGATCGAAGAATCGGCTCAGGTGAGGACATCGCTGGATCATTGGACAGGTAACTGTCCTCCTATATTTTAAAGTAAGCACCTACAGTGTTTGTAGCTGCTGACTTTAAATTTTTTCTGAAGGCGCCTGGGGCTGTTCTTTAAAGCGGAGTTCCACCCAAAAGTGGAACTTCTTTAAGCACTCCTCGCCCCTTACATGGCACATTTGGCTTTTTTTTTTTTTTTTTTTTTTTTTACAGGTACTTCCTGTCCCACTTCCTCCTTCTGGCCACCTAGGTGACTCCTCCCCTCCCCGTAGTCGGCCCCTCCCTCTCTGCAATCTTTTGGGACACGTCACAGGTCCCAGAAGATTGCCAGCCCACTAGGAGAGCGCAGCGCGACTCGTGTATGCGCAGTGCGTGCCAGGCTGTGAAGCCACAAGCTGTCACGGCTTGGGTGCCCACAGTAGTGATGCTGGCGAGGGGGTAGAGGAGCAAGGCCTCTGGCGGCCGCATTGCTGGACCGTGGGACAGGTGAGTGCCTGTTAAAAGTCAGCAACTACGCTTTTTGTAGCTGCTGACTTTTAATAAACTGAAAAACAAGTGGAACTCTGCTTTAAAGAGGTGTGTGTGTGTGTATGTGTGTATGTGTATGTGTGTGTGTGTGTGTAATTTTTTTTTTTTTTAAATAAATCGGAAGCTACAAATACTGTAGCTGTTAATATGAGGACACTTATTTGTCCAAGGATCATGCGATGTTGGCAACCCAGTTTGTTAATCGACTTCGGGGTGCAGGCGCCGGCATTGTAAGTAATGGAAACCAGCAGTTTCCTACTGCACATGTGCGAGTCGCGCTGCATTTTTCTAAATTATCCCAACCTGTGTGTGTCCCAGAAGGAGGGGTCGGAGATCATGGATCTTGCCTGGAAGTTGGAGCGGGTACCTGTCTAAACCCCCCCAAAAAAGTGCCAAATGTCAGTGGAGGGTGCGAGCAATCGAACCTTTCCCTTTTTGGGAGGAATTCCGCTTTAAGTATTCTGAATCTTTTTATAAATATTTTGATGACAATTAATTGCTGTATGACTAATACTTTTTCTATAACATTCTCTGTAGCATGCAAGGCTCGGGGTTCCAACTTGCGAGTGCACTTCAAGGTAAGATATCTTTGTTTTTATTTTTAGTAGGTGGTTGGTAATCTTTCTTTGCTGCTGTGATGTTTTCTTAGGACACCTTTGATATATTTGTGAAAGTAATCAAGAGTTCTGAGCAGCAAATCTTATTTATATTTCCAGACCTTTTGAATTGTAAGAATATGGGACCCATAGTCATTTTCACAACATAATCTATTTCATGGTTTATAGCTGTGTACATATGCACTGTATGCTGAAGCAGGGTTTTAAAAAAACTGTCTACACTAACAAAGTTTACATCAAGTTTTACGTAAATATCTGAAAAAAATGAAAGCTTATATGGGGTTGATTTACTGAAACTGGAGTGTGTAAAATCTGGTGCAGCTGTGGTAGATGGTAGTCAATCGGCTTATAACTTCAGATTGTTAAATTTCAGCTTTGACAATTAAAACCTGGAAGCTGATTGGTTTCTGTGTAGCCCTGCTCCCAGATTTTGCACTCTCCCAGTTTTAGTAAATAAGCCTATTTTCTTTAAAGGGTAACTTCACTTTTTTGGAGTATGTTGCACATTGCATCCATATTTGGGGTATACCATGCCCAGGAACCTGCCCTCGCCCCCATGTCCCCCCCTCCCTGCACCAGCTGTCGCATTTTGAGGACAGCGCAGCTCTCCGCCTGCAAAGCCGCGCCATTCAATCACAGGAATCTGTGAATGAATGGCACCCGTAAACAAATGCGAAACGTGTCAGCCATTCATCTGTGACTCCGTATGCTGTTTTGTACTGCTTTCTAGTCAATAAAGAAATCACTTGGAGTGCGGCTATCCCCATATCTTTTTCTGTTTTTGCTTGTATCTTGCATACAGAGCCAGTGCAGGGGAGGTTAATTCCCTGGATTGCTTCCTGGAGCAGTATTTTACCTCTAATTATTTGGTAGATGGCTTGTAGTTCTCAATTAACTGCGAGGGCTCTGATAAATGCAACTCAGTTCATTCACAAGCCCTGTAGCTTTCAAACTGACAGCCTGTATAGGGGTACAAGCTGATTAGTTGTAGGGCTTGTCTGAAGGAGCCTGATGTTGCACCCCTGATAACGGGTTCAATGCTTTGCAGGCCCCTGTTGGGCAAAAAAAATGTGCAGGGTGCGAGCAAGCACTTATCCTTACTAACCTGTAAAAGTAAGATGTGTGTACTTGTTTCCTGGTCGCTCCAGTCACGTTTCCCCTGTATCGGCTTGCTGTAGGGGAGAGGAAAGAGTGCTATGACGATGGCTGGTAATACCAGGAGCAGTGATGTCACCCTTGGGATTCAATGGTGCATACATTGATGGCACTCCCTCCTATCCCCTGACAGAGGTGACTGGACCAGAGCTGCCTGAAAATGGGTAAGTATCCACAGGGTAGTTAAAGCGTTTGTTACCATGTACTCGTATGAGAAAGCTGCTTCATTTAAATGAAATCCCTAATGTTCCTGCCAGTGCCTCTGCTTTCCTACTGCAGAAAACAGCATGGCCAGTTCTCTAGCTGTGCCGGGAACTCAGCCTGCTCTCCTCCAATGATCAGACTTGTCCTGACATGCCCCTGCTGCATAGCCATTCACTGGGAAGCTCAGTGTACTGCGTCTTCTCCCCCCAGCTCTTAAGCAGCTGAGAACAAAAGCAATGTGATCACTTATAAAAATACATTTATAATTATTTTTTTTTTTTTTATTATCTATAAAAGACAAGTTGGAATTCTGTTAAGTTTGAGCTTAACTCAAACAGATAAAACGGCTATGATCTTGGCTCCTTCTCTACAATGCATTAAGGTTAAATGCCCAAATTTTTGGGTTTAGTATCACTTTTAAAAAGTAACCCAGTTGTTGACCCTCCTGAAGACTCTTGGGATGTCTGACGTAATTTGCCTAGGCAAGAAACCAGGAAGTAACTGGAAAATTTTAACACAAAAGGTTTAAAACAAGTAAATGATATACTTTCCTATTTACTAACGTTGGCAGCATGATGATTATTTTTAATCAATGTTGATTGGGAGAGTGAAGTGTAAGGCCCCTTTCACACGATCGGACCTGTCAGTTTTGACATCTGAACGGGCGCTCCATGTTAGTCTATGGAGCGTCGGATGTCATCGGAGACATGTCTGTTGACATCCGATCCGCCAAAAGCAGACGTATGGCTCTACGTCCAGATCCGTCGCTATCGGATCGGGTGAGATATGATGAAAACAGACACACTGTCCGTTTTCATCCGATCTCTCCATAGAGACCAGCGACGCTTGCAAGCCCCTCCCCGCTCAGTAAGCAGAGAGGGACTTGTCATCCGCCGGTTCAGCGGAGATCAACGGAGAGATCTCCTGTGGACAGAGGCGGGCTCCGTGGAAGCGGAGTCCGCCTCGTGTGAAAGGGGCCTAAGGTCCTTGTTTTAGGTGCTTCCTATTATGGTCTGACAGCTCTATTTCAACTGCACCTCATGTGTTACCCTGAAAATTGACAGACCAGTACACCTAACATGCAGTAAAAGCCTTTCTTTGAGGCATAGCCGAAAATGGAATCTTGCATAGGAGGTGGAGCCCTTTGTGACGGTGATGAACAGATGTACCTTTTTATGTTTCATAAAGAGGTCTCTATGCACCCACAAAACATTGGCGCTTTCCTTCACAGCCTTTACTGTAAGTTATCAGTGTGCTGGTTTCTTAGGCTTTTCCTAGATACCAGGGCTCCTGCGGAAAATACATGTGGTGGTGCCAACACATGCATGGTCAGCAATACCGTCCAAAGCAGTTATGTGCCATTGACATGTGTAGACTAGAATTGGCAAGAGAAGATTGGTAGAACTGAGATGGGGGGAAAAGATGAGATGATAAGTGCATTAAAAAAAAAGTTGAATAGTTTTACTACCCAGTAAACAAATTGTTTTCTTGTTACATTTTTAAAAGTAAATTTAAACCCTAACTGCTTTCCTTCAAGAACACTCGTGAGACAGCTCAAGCTATCAAGGGCATGCACATTCGTAAGGCCACCAAGTATTTGAAAGATGTCACCTTAAAGAAGCAATGCGTTCCTTTCCGCCGCTACAACGGAGGTGTTGGCAGGTGTGCCCAGGTTGGTTTACAGGAAACTTTACCTTTTTTTGATATTTGAACTTGTGGGGCTCTGTTCTATTAGAAGTTGCAATGATGACTCTTAGGACACCTATGAAATAACCATGAAACCAACTTACCGTCTGAGCAACTCTTCAAAATCGTTTGGAACTTTTTTTTTTTTTGTCTTAATACTTTTGAGTATATGTAATTTGTACTATGCATTTCCACTATTTTCTTTGTACATATTGATTTCCCTAATCTTCAATCTGAACAGCAGCCGAAGATTTTTTTTTTTTTTTTTTTTTTTTTTTAAATGCCAGTACAGCGAACATGACATTTTCTTTCACTTCCAGTACAGCAGCCCTACTTCTAGGTTGCTGTCCTGGAAGAATCCTGCAAATACTACCACTGTTAGGCTTAATGGGGAATTTTTGCAATTTTGAATTATGAACTTATGAATTTTTGGCTGTTCTTAGTACAATTACAGACCCTTCCAAACAGACGGGGACAAGCCTTCCCGAAAGTTAGGAGCTTTCATCTGACTTATGCAGCCTCCCCATCACAACAGCCATAGTTCTGATATTGTGATCCTATCTGAAGATGAATTTGGTTATCTATAGTTTTATTCCAGAGAACTTATCTATTCATGGTCCTCTGAGAACTAGCTTTTTTTTATTTGGAGGAGAACTTCCACTTCCCGCCTAAGTGACCTGAATGGTGGTGGGAGCGGGTGCCTGTGAAAACTAGGTTTTTGCTCACCCCCCCCCCCCCCCCCACCAAACAAAGCTTTAAACAGTCCCCTAAGACCCAGTATGTACACTTTCTTCCATCATAAAATTTTAGTTAAATTGGAGTGAAACAGTAAATGTGACGTGATATAATCTTTAAAGTTGATTGCATATTAATTACACATACACCCTACCTAATGACAAAAAATGTACTAATCCATCCTCACCCTACAGGCCAAACAGTGGGACTGGACACAGGGACGTTGGCCTAAGAAGAGTGCAGAATTCCTCCTGCACATGCTGAAGAATGCTGAGAGCAATGCAGAACTCAAGGTGCGTGCGCTACTTTAGTCCGTCTCCATATAGTTTAGTGGACAGAAATTGCCTAAAGTCCAGAAAAGAACTTGTATGGGCTGTTTGAGTTACAGAGCTTAAAACTTAAATCAAAGCTTTATTTTATGATGTATGTAAAAAAAGTTTTTGCCTTCACTTTTTGTATCAATAGGACAGGTGAAGAGAAACTCCTCCAGTAGGAAAACAAAATACAAAAAGCACATGTCGGTTTCGAACTGCCTGTTTTTTTTTTTTTTTTTTTTTTTTTTTTTTTTTTTTTTTTGATCAGCATGATTTAGATCTCTTCAGTAGAAGTGTAAAGCAAGAAATAAAGATTCTAACAATTCCCTACAACATCCTAAATTGAGAGGGGACAAAAACGCAACTTGCTAATGGAGTGTTTTCCATGCATAATTGCTATTCAGCTCACCTATTAAATATTGAATCTTGGCTTCATGCCCCATTTATCGTAAACACATTGGTGATGACTTAACACCTATGCCCTTACTGGGAGGAATGCACAAACTACCGTGGGGATAAAACTTATTTCCCCCACTTGAGGTACCCAATGCAGGATTTTCTATTGATTTTCAATGTTTAAAACTTAGTTGCATTTTTTTCTTTCTAAACAAATTCTGTAATTATTACTGTTCCATTATATGCATTGCTGGTGGCGATGATGACTCTTAGGACACCTTTGGAGTCAAAACATGAAACTAACTTTATATCTGAGCTACCGGCACTCTTTATGCACAATGGCAAGATTTTTATTTTTTCTGTTCTTAACAGGGTTGTATATCATTTTTTTATTTTTTTCTCCCCAGGGTTTGGATGTTGATTCACTGGTCATTGAGCACATTCAGGTGAACAAGGCTCCCAAGATGCGCAGACGAACCTACCGTGCTCATGGGCGAATCAACCCTTACATGAGCTCCCCTTGCCACATTGAGATGATCTTAACTGAAAAGGAGCAAATTGTCCCCAAACCAGAGGAGGAAATTGCCCAGAAGAAAAAGGTACGTACACTTCATAGGCAGCATGTGTGTGTCTCCTCTAATTGCAATGATGCCAATTCCTTTGGGATTACTTAAATGTTTTTTGTTAAATCACCACCTGCTCGTATCTCTCTAGCAATTGGTGCAATAGTTGTCAAGTTCTCGTTAAGTTTTGGGTGGTGAAACTACTAGCTATCCCCACTCATCCATAACCACCTCCCAACCGTAGGACATTCATTGATGTCCTTTGGTTGAAGTGGGTATACCAGGATGATGACTGCAGCTACAGGTGTCATCCCAGTACAGGGGGTCCCCGACTTGCAAACATCCGACTTACAAACGACTCCTACTTACAAACGGAGGGAGACAACAGGAAGTGAGAGGAAATCTACCCCTAGGAAGGGAAATTCACTCCTGTAAGAGTGAATATGGGAAAAAGGTGTCTCCACTGATGCTTTATCACCAGTCCATCCTTCCCTAACAACCCAACATTTTCAAAATCCAATTTTCATTGGGACAGAAGGTTAGGTGAAATCTTCTGAACAGGGGCAAAGACAGCAAAACAAATGTTACAGGGGTGATAACCCTTCTCTATGTTCTCCAAAAAGCTTAAAAATAGATTTTTTTGGCCTGGAGCTACACTTAAAAAAATTACCTGTTCCGACTTACAGACAGATTCAACTTAAGAACAAACCTACAGTCCCTATCTTGTTTGTAACCCGGGGACCCCCTGTCTTCTTCTCCTTCTCCGCCTTCTCCTCCTTCTCCTTCTCCTTCTTTCTTCTTCCATAATGGTTTTATTAGCCGTTGGATTGCTTTTACAAGCAGCGGGAGACAACGTCCGCCCACTGCAGTTAACAGATGGCTGTGGACCAGACAGTCCCCAGCCATCTCTAGGCTCCTGGGAGGCCGGAAGCAGATTCATGATGTCCCTTCCAGTTTTGGCAGATGTAAACAATGCCTTTTTTTTATTTTTTTTCCCCCTCTATCACAAGGGATATATGTGGGGGCTCTGTTTTCTTAGAAGTTGCAATGATGACTCTTAGGACACCTTTGTAATAACCATGAAACAAACTTACCGTCTGAGCAACTCTTCTAAATATTGTTTGGAACATTTTTTTTTTTTTTTTTTTTTTTTGTTTTTTTATTATAATACTTTAATGTGATTTGTACTATGCAATTTGACTAGTGTGTGTGTGTGTGTGTGTGTGTGTGTGTGTGTGTGTGTGTGTGTGTGTGTGTGTGTGTGTGTGTGTGGCTTTCCCTAATCTTCAAATAGAACAGCAGCCCAGGAAGTGAAGCTATGCGGCTTCACTGCCCAGTTCCCTACTGTGCATGCGTGAGTCGTGCTGCGCATCTTCACTGGTCCCCATTGTGCATTTCCCAGAACACAACGTGTCTCATTGTGGAGATTTCCTATCCCATAGCCAATCGGGCAGCAAGGAAATCCCTGCAAATTAGGTGAATTCCTTGGGGGGGCCCCCATGTAAGATTCCCCCTCTTTTTTTTCTGAGGACAGACCAAAATTTGGTGTTCCCTTTTTTTTTAAAGTGGTTGTAAACGGTTACACCACTTGTACCTACAGGTAAGGCTTACCTGTCGGTAGTGTAAATATCTCCCAAAACTTGCACAGCTTAGGAGGTATTCACGATATGCGCTGCTGCCGACTTCATTGGTGCATGCACACACTGAAAAACTGGCCGCTGGTGCAGTTTCTTCAGTACCTGTGCCGTGACTAAAAAAAACCTGCCTTTTTACCTTCACTTTAAGGAAGAACTGCAGAAATTCAGTCACTTTTTTTTTTTTTTTTTTTTTTTTTTTTTTTTTTTTTTTAATAAAATGTGCAGGCTTAAAATGTGGGTTAAGTCCAACAAAGTGTTTGCCACCTCATGGACTTGCATTTTTACTGTGTGCTGGAAGTACAACTATATATACTTCAGCGCTTTGATCCTGGACCAGAGTCTCAGATCCTGAAGCTGTGAGAGCAGTATTACTCCTATTGGAGTACTGGGAGTATATCAATAGCTGTACTCCCTTCGGTCCGCTAAATTTTGTAAATGGGATATCCACAAGGTGACATACATCTTGTTGGACTTGACCTATTATAAGCCGGCACACTTGAAAAGGTGAATTTCACTTTAAAGCCAGTGCTTGATTTTCATGCAGTATTCAGGCAGATTACTTAATTGCCACTTTGTGATGCATTAATGCTGTTATAACATCAGTGTAGCTTGAGGAATAACCTTTTTGCTTTTATTCTTTACAGATCTCTCAGAAGAAATTGAAAAAGCAAAAACTCTTGGCTCGGGACTAAAAGCAATGTACAGAAATAAATTACATCCTTCTAAATCTTGTTTGTCGCGTCAGTCTTTAAAACTGTAAATTGTAAACCTGGGCTCTTGTCTGCTCATGTTCATGTAATGTTTCCCATAGACATGAGATGACTAGTCCTGGCAAAAGTCATCTCTGGAAACCACTGGGCAACTGCTGCTGAGGAAAAGTTTGGAAATGCTCAATCGCCACCACCGCTGAATTCTATTTGAAAATGAGGGGATATAATTACTACTGTTTCATATAGCCAAGAAAATGCAGGGAAAGATTGCTCGTTCTTTGATTTAACATGGGCTTCTACTCTAACCATTGCACCACTTTTTTTTTTTTTTTTTTTTTTTTGAAAAAAGTTAATGGGGAAAATTGCTTTTTTTTTTTTTTTTTTTTTTTTTTTAACCACTTGTCGACCAGCAACCCTGTACGCTGCTGGACTTCAAGTTGTTTTACTGGGATGATGCTTGCAGCCCCGGTACGGTTTGAGAGCCAGCGGTTGGCTCTTGTAAAAGCTATCCTAATTAGCCACTGATTTGCTTTAACAAGCATCAGGAGGGGGTGCCACTTCCGTGGTGTTCTCTGGCTCTATCAAACCAGCCGGCACGCTAAGCAAAGCCTTGATCAGATATGGTAACCTAGCAGCGATGACCCGACCTCGCTTACGGTTTGCCCGAATGTCAACGGCACCATTTAAAAAAAAAAAAAAAAAATCCATAAAATTTAATGCTTTTAAGGGCAAAAGGATTTGATGGACTTGTAGACCACAGATCTCTCCATAGAATGTATCTGTCAAATGTCTGATGCTGTCGCAGTCCCTTTAGCAGAACAGTTTTTAGAGGTTTTACTCTCCCAACTTCCTGTTTTTCAAAAAACAAAGTGGGCATCTGTGCCTCATCTTGGCTTAGTGTCTTCATTCAGGTCCAGGAATTTTTAATGGAATCCACCAAATGTGGTGTTGCCTCCCTTCTGGTTTTGTAATGTTAGTCTTGCCAATCTTTCCAGCACATCAGATTGCAAGAAGTCAAGAATTCCTGATTTGCATACTGGATTGGAAAATGGGGAAAGTCTTAAAAGAGAAGTTTGGCTTTTTTTTTTTTTTTTTTTTAATCGCCTAGATAGCTGCATCTGTCCCCCACCTCCTCAAAGACTGAGAATTGAGCGATCAAACACCACTGCTCAGATCTCGGGTCTTAAAGTGATTTTAAAATCTCATTTGTTATGTTTATAGGAAAAAAAAAAAAATACGTGTTATACTTACCTGATCTGTTGCAGTGGATTTTCACAGAGCAGCCTAGATCCTCCTCTTCGCTGGTCCCTCTTATATGATCATGGCCCCTCCCCTCCTGTTCAGTGCCCCCCACAGCAAGCCGCTTCCTATGGGGGCACCCAAGCAGAGTCACAGCTGTGTCTGTTCAGACACAGCCCTTGCCCCACCCCCCTCTCCCCTGATTGGCTGACAGCAGCGGCAGCCAATGGCGCCCGCTGCTGTGTTTCAATCAGGAGGGAGTATCTTGGACGGCTGAGATACTTGTGGACAGAGAGGGACCTCGAGTAAGTATTAGGGGGGCTAAGGGTTGCTGCTGCACACATAATGCTTTTTTTTCTTAATACTTAGAATGCATTAAGATAAACACCTGCCTTTTGCAATCATTTTAAGCCTGCAGTCGCTGGGCTGTGGAGGAGCAGGAGCGGTTTGCTGAGTGGCTGAGCCAGCTTGCTAGTCCCAGGCATCTGGGTGGATCCTGACTTTAGGACCGGTTCACGCCTATGCGAATTTGATGCGGCTAACACTGCATCCAATGCGCATAACATTTTAAAATCTATTAGTTTGAATGCATCTAGTTCACATATGTGCGTTTTGAATTTGCACTCCGCATTGCCCAAAAAACTTGTGTTTTCTAGGCGAATTTAAGGCACATTTATTCTTCTATGGGAACGCATCTGATTCACAGATGCATTCCGTTGTGAACAGGCATTTTCTCCTTCTCACTACACCTCTCCCTGCTCAGCTGATCTGCCCTCCTGTATTCCTCAGAAGAAGCATAGCCATAATGGCTTTGGCTATACTTCTTTTTAAAGTCGTTTTGAAGTGTGCATTTTGCTTTTTTTTTTTTTCTTCCCCCCCCCCTCGACCTAAAACGCACTGATACCAATTTAAAATCCTGCCTAAAATATGCTGGCCCTTACTTGACCCAAATGCTTTACCTGACACTGACTTGGCTCAAACCTTTTGACCTAGGTATTTTTTTTTTTCTAGAGATGCACTGAAATTTCAGCAGGCCAAAAATTTGTGTTTTCCGCATTTTGCAGATGAAGAAAAAGGTGCTAATTGTGCCAAAAATGCACACCGCCATTTTTGCGGTGCTTATGGTGTTTTTTTTTTCCTCCCCATAGGTCCAAAATTTTATCAACGTGTGGTATTGATGCGTTTTCAATGCATTTCAACAGGGAGGTTTTTTTAACTGACCAAAAATGCAGCGCTTTGGTTGAAATGTGTGTCCAACGTGAAATAAATAATTGATCTCTTATATATTCACACATCCACCATCTTTAAGTATAAGAATTATAAATATATAAAATAAATATTTCTTAAAAAATAAAATAAATATTTCCAAAAATATATATATCAATAAATATTGTAATAATCCACGTCCATATTAATGTGAATATTTTAATCAAATTAAAAATTAAATAGTGTCCATAAATATGTGAAAAAATATTATCAATGAATGATATGATCAAAAATTCATAAATAATGTCCATAATCATGTGACTTATAATCAAAAAATAAATGATCAAGTTATTTTTCCAGCAGAGAAGGTAAATGAGGTGGAGCAGAACAATTCTGTGCAGTTGCTACGGTGTTAAATTCTGAGCCATCCACCAGAGATTTCACCCAAAGTGATATTCGTCCCCTTTTGGGGGTGCACTCACCAGAAGTACAGATATTACAAGCCTGTAATAATCACTAATATCGTCAAATCCAGATGCCCAGAATATGCGAGCCTGCTGTCATCAGTATCATCTGTTTCTCCAATGGCACCACCTCTATTTTCCACAGCTCAACACCACTCCTCCACAGTGTGCAAGTATATTACATGTCACAGGGAAAGAAATGGCTACATAGCGTAATACTGTAAAAATCAATTTATTCAAAAAAGCTTTTCCCCCAAACAATCTCCCTCTGTACAAGAAGCGTACCATAAAACAATTACTTTGAGGCAAATGTAAAGCTAGTACTGTGCCTGGTGCTGTCTCACCGCCGGAAATCCAAGTTCTTCCTGGTTCGGCTTGGTGGAACGCACTGTGGACCGCACGCGCTTTGACGTCACTTCCTGTTGACCTACGTCCTGACGCGTTTTGTCATTTCCGACTTCGTCTCGACGTCGGAAATGAGCAAGTAAACAATTTTGAAGTTGATGTGCTGACAGCAGGAAAAAAAATGGGCATTGCAGTTTGTTGTCTATGGGGCTGCATAACCACAGCCTGGTCAGGGTGCCCATACTGACTAATGTCCACAGCCAAAAGTGCCTACAATGAGCATCAGAACAAGACCACAGAGGAATGGAAGAAGGTGGCCTGGTCTGATGATTCCTGTGGATGGCTGGCGGGTGCACGTGTGCTGCTTACCTGGAAAGAGATGCCACCAGGATGCAGTATAGGAGGAAGACAAGGTGGTGGAGGTGGTGTGATGGTTTGAGCAATGTTCTTATGGGAAACCTTGGGTCCTGCCATTTTATATGGATTTTACATCGATACTTACCACCTACCTAACCCAAGTAAAATTTCTTCATGAAAACACTATTCCTTGATGGCAGTGGCCACCTTCAGCATGATAATATGACATGACACTGCAAAAATGGTTCATGAATGCTGTGAGCAACACAAGTTTGAGGTGTCGACCTAGCCTCCAAAGTTAGATCTCGAACCAATTGAGCTGGAAAAAGTCTGATCCATGGAGGCACCACCTTGCAACTGTGAGGCCTATTTCACACCTATGCATTTTTAGTGCATTTTGCAGATATGCACTACAGTCCATTTTACCATGGTTTCTTATGAAACGCATTCTGTAGTACAAATCTGCAAAATGCACTAAAAATGCGTAGGTGTGAATCAGGCCTTAAAGGACATAAGGGATTTGCTAGGGACTGCTTGGTGCCAGTTACTACAGCATACGTTCAGAGGTCTAGTGGAATCCATGCTGAGACGGGTCAGGGCTGTTTTGGCAGCAAATGTGGGACCTACTCAATATTGGGTGGGTCGTCATAGTTTTGGCTGATTGGTGTATACTGGCTCAATGTAATTATCCTTTATTTGGTGATTGCTGATTCACGATTCCTTGAATACAAGGTGTCCTCTAATCGGGCGAGGTATAGAGGCGGGGCAGATGATGGTAAGATCTACCCTTATCCAATCAATGAACACATTCACTGAAAAATGTAAAGCGTTCTCTGATCATGGCGCTAAGTGAGCGCTCAAAAAGCCATAGAGTCCACGTAATCAACAGTTCTTCAGTGTTTGTTTCAAAGTCCTAATCGTTGAAACCTTTTCACATGAGCGTAACAGAAGTGGCCACTCGCCAGAAATAAATGCAGTGTCAATCCAGAGAATAGCATAATCGCTTGGGCTTCATTCACACCTGAGCATATCGATTTTACTGGTGTTTTTTTTTTTTTTTTGCAGCTTTTTACAAGCTTTTTTAACCACTTGCTTACTGGGCACTTAAACCCCCAACCCCCCCTCCTGCTCAGACCAATTTTCAGCTTTCAGCACTGACGCACTATGACAATTGCGCGGTCAGACAACACTACCCAAATAACATTTTTATCATTTTTTTTTTTTTTTTTACACAAATAGAGCTTTCTATTGGTGGTATTTAATCACAGCTGGGGTTTTTATTTTTTGCTGAACAAAAAAAGATGGAAAATTCAAAAATTAAATAATCATGTTTCATAGTTATAAAATGATGCAAACAGGTAATTTTTCTCCATTGATATGTGCTGATGAGGCGGCACTGGTGGGCACAGATAAGGCGGCACTGGTGGGCACAGATAAGCGGCACTGGTGGGCACAGATAAGGCGGCACTGATAGGCACAGATAAGGCGGCACTGATAGGGACAGATAAGGTGGTACTCATGGCCACTGGTAGGTGACACTGATGGAAGCACTGTTAATGAGGCACTGATTGGTGGCGCTGGTGGACACTGTTGTGCACTGGTCGTGGGCACAGATGAGCTGGCGGCAGCGCTCCTTGATCGGGACCGATGTCCCTCTGACAGCTGTCGGTGATCTGCTTTTTTCTTTTTCCTCACGCTTGTAGCGTGAGGAGAAAAAATAGCCGATTGCCGGCTCTGTTTACATCCCATGATTAGCGGTCATTGGCTGACAGCTGATCACGTGGTAAGGGATTGGATCGACCCCTTACTCTGATTACCTGCGTCTCATAGACTTGCTGATCACAGAGTGTGCCCTGCAGGGGGCGCTACAGCATGGACCTTCTTTGCTGGGAGGGCGTCAATAGACGTCATCCTGGCAAAGTAGGTCCGCGATGTAGCCCTCATTCGGCTATAGCGCGAATCTGAAGAAGTTAAAGTGGTTTAGAAGCGTACTACAAGTGTTTTACAGCTTCAGGGAAAGGAAATTAGGGGTGGAGGGCTGCTATTTGAGCAGAAAACGCTCAAGTTCAAGTGTCTCTATTGACGCTTGTCATCTGCCCCCCCCCAAAAAAAAGCCCATACTTTTTTTGAGCGACAGGTATTTTGCGTCGGGCAGGGGCCATGGAAACTAATGAAAATTTTGCTTGTTGAGCGTTTTAGAGCTACAATCTTCAAGCAGCAATTTGCTCAGGTGAGAACGGGGCCTTGGGCGATTTAAATTGTTGCGATTCCAAATTGCGGGACACGTGTGCGATGCCATTACATCTTTATGGAACCTCAATCGTACCAAATCGCAATGCGAAGCAGCAGCTTCTTTTGGGCGACAGCGGTGCGATTTTGCCGCACTTGCATCGCGATTTATCGGCTGCAAATCGTGGCAAAATCTCACCGCAATTTCGGTGCCATTAAAGCGGAGTTCCGTAGTTTTGTAAGTTTATTAACAGTCAGCCGCTACAAAAAGTGAAGCAGGCTGAATGTTAATAAACGGACAATCGACTGTCCCCGCGGTTAGTGATGCGGCCGCCCGAACCCTCGCTCCTCTCTGCGGTGCTGTCACTACTGCAGGCACCCGACCGCGACAGATTGCGGCATCACAGCGATGTGCGCAGTGCGCTCTCTTAGTGGCCAGGCAATCATCTGGGACGTGTCTCACAAGATTTCAGAGAACGGTGCCGCAGCTCCGTGTGTCTATTTAGACACTGAGCTGCGGCTTGACCCTGCCCCCTCTCTCTCCTCATTGGCTCCTGCTGCTGTCAAAGTCAGTAAGCCAATCAGGAGGGAGAGTCCCGGACAGCTCAGTCTCTCGTACAACATTGCTGGACAGAGATGGAGCTCGGGTAAGTATTAGGGGGGCTGCTGGACACACAGTTTTTTTTTTTTTTTTTTATCCTAACGCATTAACCACTTGCACTTAGACCCCTTTCACACTGGAGGCATTTTTCAGGCGCTAAAGATAGTGCCTGCATAGTGCCTGGAAAAAAAGCCTCAGCTGCAAACCCAATGTGGAAGCCTGAGTGCTTTCACACGGGTGCTGCGCTGGCAGGGCGTTACAAAAAGTCCTGCTAGAAGCTTCTTTGCAGGGGTGAATACACCGCTCCTGTTCATTGAAAACAATGGGGCAGCGATGCCAGCAAAGCACCGCTGCAGCGGTGTTTTGCGGGCAGATTGAACCCCTCTTTGGCCGCTACCAGGGGGTTAAAACCTCCCCACTAGCGGCTGAATTGCTAAAAATAGCGCTGCTTTACCGCTGACGCCTGTGGTGGCCTAAGACCCCTTTAACACTGAGGTGCTTCTAAACTGCCAATAAAACATTTGAGCCCTTTTAAAGAGCTTTTCAGGCGCTTTTGAAGAGCTTTCCATTAATTTCAAGGAGAGGGGTGTTTTTTCATCGCCCTGCCAGCCCACTGCCCCAGTGTGAAAGCATTCATTGATTTTAATGGAAATATGTTTTTCGTGAGCTTTTCAGGCGCTTTTTTTTTTTTAGCGTGAAAGGGGTCTTAACCACATGCCGACCGGGCCATAGCCGAAAGACGGGGGACCCGGCGCATCACGGTAAACGGCCGTTGATCATGTGATCGCTCCGTCAAAAATGCCATAAAACTATCCCCGATTTTGTAGACGCTATTACTTTTGCGCAAACCAATCAATAGACGCTTATTGCGATTTTTTTTTTTTTTTATTTTACCAAAAATATGTAGAAGAAACTAGCCTAAGCCTAGTAGCCTAAACTGAGGGGAAAACATATTTTTTTAATATATTTTTGGGGGATATTTATTATAGTAAAAAATAATGCGTTCAAAATTGGCGCTCTATTTTTGTTTATAGCGCAAAAATTAAAAAACCCCCAGAGGTGATCAAATACCACCAAAAGAAAGCTCTATTTGTGGGGGGGAAAAAAAGGACGTCAATTTTGTTTGGGAGCCACGCCGCACGACACCGCAATTTAAAGTTAAAGCGATGCAGTGCCAAATCGCAAAAAGTGCTCTGGTCTTTCGCCTACAAAATGGTCCGGGGCTTATGTGGTTAACACACTGACTGATCAATGTAGATCTGATTTTATAGTGGATAATAGCTGGACGCAATTACTATTATACAACTGATAACAAAGGGGGGTGAGATAAACCCCCAAGTATTTCAGGTGATTACTGCACCAAGTGAAGGCGAAAGAGGATTGCAACCGTGTACTCAAACTCGGGGAGATGTTTAAGGACAGGACCTCCTACTTAGACCGCTTTCACGCCGAGGGTGTTTTGCAGGCGCTATAACGCCTAGCACTGCACACGCACAGCACCGTGACTTTTACATAACAGCGCCCTGTAATCTGTAGGAGGGGCGCTAGTACAACCCGAGCCTACTACCACTGGACATGCATAGTTCCATTTACGCCGTGCAGTATGTGAAACGTCCGCTAGGGGCGCTGGTGTATCCCCATGTTTTGTCACATATGGCTACCCGCTGTAGTGCGCATGCGCGACACCGGATTCCCCGACCCGTCAGAATGTGTAATGGAGGTGACGTTCCGTCGCCGCCATCATCTTGCTACACCTTGCACTTCTCTACAGTAAGCATACACTGAGAAGGGGGAAAGCGGACATCTTGTTACACCCACCGGAGTTGTGCATTTTTAACTTATTTTTAACAGTACAGTGAGTTTATATAGTGAAATACAGTACTTGGAACTCCGTCTGACTGGTTAGATGTTGAATTTTTTTAAAGCAGCGGCAAGCCTGTGTCACGTCACATTCGGCTACTCCATCATATTTTGCTACCCGCTGGAGTGTGCATGCGCGACACCGCCATATGCGTTCCAACAGAGGGCTTCGCTCGGCATAAATATAATCAAACTCTATGTCCACTTGGATGGTGGGGCTTGAATTTGGACTCAGGGGTGGAACGCATACGGCGGCCTCGCGCACGCGCAGTTCAGCGGGTAGCCAGCTGTGATGGGTCGCCATATGTGACGAAACACCCCCCAACTTTCCCCCTTCTCAGTTTATCCTTACTGTAGAGCAGTGCGGGGTGTAGCAAGATGGCGGCCATTAAAGGTCACTTCTGTTACTAATTCGCTTAAAGCGGAGGTTCACACAAAAATGGAACCTCCGCTTTTCGGACCCCTCCGGTGTCACATTTGGCACCTTTCAGGGGGGAGGGGGGTGCAGATACCTATATAATACAGGTATTTGCACCCACTTCCGGGCATAGACTCCCACGAGAGTCTACACCTCTTACCACACCCCCCCGCTGTCTCCTGGGAAACACACAGGTCTCAGGAGATAGCGGGGACCAGTGAGGACGCGCAGCGCGACTTGCGCATGCGCAGTAGGGAACTAGGAAGTGAAGCTGCAAAGCTTCACTTCCTGATTCCCTCACCGAGGATGGTGGCGGCAGCTGCCGAGAGCCGAGCGATTGATCGGCTTCGGCTGCTGACATCGCTGGACCCTGGACAGGTAAGTGTCCGATTATTAAAAGCCAGCACCTGCAGTATTTGTAGCTGCTGGCTTTTAATATTTCCTTTTTTAGGTGGACCTCCGCTTTAATCTGATGAATCATATGGGCAAGTTACGCATGCGCAGTGCGAAATTTCTCAGCGGAACCTCCCTTCCGTAGCCAAATGTGATGGGTCCCCGAATGTGACGAAACACCGAGCCTGGCAATGGACATGCACAGTGCTTTTAGCAGCTCCTTCTTAGTATGTGAGAGGACAATAGTCCTGACAGCGTCCTGCATTATGTAAGATTGCCTCTAGGGGCGCTAGTGCACCCCTGGACTGGCAAAAGACATGCAGGTGCGTGTTGCTTGCTTTAACAGCGCTCTGCTGTATTTAAGATCGCCACTGGGGGCGCTGGTACATCTCTAGCCTGGCAATAGCCATGCAGGGTGTCTTTTACAAAGCAGCGCCCTGCAGTATGTACGATTGCCGCTGGGGGCGCTGTTACACCCCGAGCCCTGATGACAGAACGTTCTAGTGTAGCGGAAGCGGAAGTGGCGGCGATCCCGGTGATTAGAAGGAACATAGAGGCGGAAGGTTTGTGTGGGGTCGCGGGGGAGGGGGGTAATTCGTGTGTTCTGGTCATCAGAAGGGGGAGAAAAGCTGGAGATGATTAGTGTAGTCATGGCGGACGTCTTAGGTAGTGTTTTGTATGAGATACTTTGTACATAGTGTGTATTGTGTCATCAGAGAGAGCAGAGGGTACATGTGACGTCATATTACAGGTCAGAGGGCAGTGTATGATGTCATATTACAGGTCAGAGGGCAGTGTATGATGTCATGTTACAGATCAGAGGGCACCATATGTTGTCTTATTACAATCAGAGAGCATGAATGGTGCTGTCACAGATCAGGGGGAGCGTGTGATGTCATATTGCAGATCAGCGGGTGCGTATGATGTCATATTGCAGATCAGCGGGTGCGTATGATGTCATATTGCAGATCAGCGGGTGCGTATGATGTCATATTGCAGATCAGCGGGTGCGTATGATGTCATATTGCAGATCAGGGGGTGCGTATGATGTCATATTGCAGATCAGCGGGTGCGTATGATGTCATATTGCAGATCAGGGGGTGCGTATGATGTCATATTGCAGATCAGGGGGTGCGTATGATGTCATATTGCACATCAGCGGGTGCGTATGATGTCATATTGCACATCAGCGGGTGCGTATGATGTCATATTGCACATCAGCGGGTGCGTATGATGTCATATTGCACATCAGCGGGTGCGTATGATGTCATATTGCAGATCAGCGGGTGCGTATGATGTCATATTGCAGATCAGGGGGTGCGTATGATGTCATATTGCAGATCAGGGGGTGCGTATGATGTCATATTGCACATCAGCGGGTGCGTATGATGTCATATTGCACATCAGCGGGTGCGTATGATGTCATATTGCACATCAGCGGGTGCGTATGATGTCATATTGCACATCAGCGGGTGCGTATGATGTCATATTGCAGATCAGGGGGTGCGTATGATGTCATATTGCAGATGCATAATCCAGCTGCTAATTAGAATGCTTTCAGAAATGGAAGGGGTAATAGTTTATTATTAACAAAATAGAAAGTAAATTAACAGAAGAGAAATCCAAATCAAATCGGTATTTGGTGTGACCACCTTTTTGTACACAATTTTTGAAGGAACTCGGCTGATAGGTTGTTCCAAACAACTTGGAGAACTAAGCACAGATCTTCTGTGGATTTCGGCTGCCTCAAATCCTTCAGTCTCTTCATATAATCCCAGACAGACTCCAGGATGTTGAGATCAGGGCTCTGTGGGGGCCAAACCAACACTTCCAGGTTTCCACACTTCTGTACACGGAAGATAGCTCTTAATGACATTGCCTGTATGTTTGGGGTCGTTGTCCTGCTGCAGGATACATTTGGGGCCAATCACACGCCTCCCTGATGGTACGGCATGATGGATAAGTATCTGCCTGTATTTCTCAGCAGTGAGGACACCATTGATCCTGACCAAATCTCCAACTCTATTTGCAGAAATGCAGCCCCAAATGTACAAGGAACCTCCACCATGCTTCACAGTTCCCTGCAGACACTCGTTACTGTATCTCTCTCCAGCCTTTCCCTCAACAAACTGCCTCCTGCTACAGCCAAATATTTTACATTTTGACTCATCAGTCCAGATGCACCTGCTGCCATTTTTCTGCACTCCAGTTCCTATTTATTTTTTTATTTTTTTTGCATGGCTGTGTCGCTTAGCCTTATTTCCATGTTTTTGGCCAAATTCTTCCATGAAGATCACTTCTGACCAGACTTCTCCATAGATGGGTGTACCTGGGTCCCAATAGTTTCTGCCAGTTCTGTGCTGATGGCACTGCTGGATATCTTACGATGTGGAATGGAAGTGAGCATGATGTGTCTTTCATCTGCTGCATTAAATTTCCTTGGCCGACCACTGCGTCTACGATCCTCAACGTTGCCCGATCGATGGTGTCCTCAATTCTGAGAAATATAATAAATTACTTGCGAGAAGAGAGAGCTGATGTGATATGGGTAGAGGTATTGCTCAGTCCCCCAATAATATGCACACAACAAAAAACTAAATAGCCCATGGGACTTTTGCAGAGTCACACCTCAGACGTAATGGGTAAAATTTATAAAGAATTTATTAACATGTAAATGTTTAAAAACGACACATAATACAAAAATAAACAGTTAACATTTAAATGGGGGTCCTAGTAGATGATAGGCTCAGCAATGGCATGCAATGCCAAGCTGCTGCTAACAAAGCAAACAGAATATTGACATTAAAAAGGGGATTCCAGAGATAAAATGATAATTCTCCCGCTCTACAAGACTCTGGTCCGGCCGCACCTGGAGTATGCTGTCCAGTTCTGGGAACCAGTCCTCAGGAAGGATGTACTGGAAATGGAACGAGTACAAAGAAGGGCAACAAAGCTAATAAAGGGTCTGGAGGATATTATGAAGAAAGGTTGCAAGCACTGAACTTATTCTCTCTGGAGAAGAGACGCTTGAGAGGGGATATGATTTCAATATACAAATCCTGTACTGGTGACCCCACAATAGGGATAAAACTTTTTCGCAGAAGGGAGTTTAACAAGACTCGTGGCCACTCATTAAAATTAGAAGAAAAGAGGTTTAACCTTTAAACTACGTAGAGGGCTCTTTACTGTAATGCCCCGTACACACGGTCGGATGTTCCGATGGAAAAAGTCCGATCGGATTATGTTGTCGGAAAATCCGACCGTGTGTGGGCTCTAGTGGGCTTTTTCCGACGGAAAAAATTTGAGAGCAGGATCTCCAATTTTCCGACAACAAAATCCGATCGGACTTTTTTTGATGGTGTGTAAGGAATTCCGATGGACAAAGTGCCACGCATGCTCAGATCAAATTACGAGACCAAAGCTATTGGCTACTAGCCTCTACGTAGTTCCGTCGTATGCAACGAACGTCACCACATTCGGAACGATCGTATTTTCCGACAACTTTGTCCGACCGTGTGTATGCAACACCATTTTTGGACAAAATCCGTCTGAAAAAAACGGACGGATTTTGTGGTCGGAATTTCCAACTGTGTGTATGGGGGCTAAGAGCGATAAGGATGTGGAATTCCCTTCCACAGGCAGTGGTCTTAGCGGGGGGGGAGCATCAACAGTTTCAAGAAACTATTAGATAAACACCTGAACGACGGCAACATACAGGGATATACAATGTAATAATGGCATATAATCACACACACAGGTTGGACTTGATGGACTTGTCTTTTTTCGACCTCACCTACTATGTAACATCAATACAAGGGTGAATTTGCATAAAACTATATATATATATATATATATATATATATATATATATATATATATATATAATCTAAAACCTTTCCATGGAACCCAGATATACCATGAGGATATCTGCCAACAGGCTTGGGACAACTGTGCTGTAGGGTCTCGACGCGTTTCGTGAGAGAGATTTTGCTTCTTCGGGAGAAGCACAGGCCAGTATAGTTGATGGAAAAAAACCTCAGTCTACTAATACCGGATAGGCGGTAGACTGTGAAGTAAGCGAGGGATTGATGTATTCCAATACAAATAATCACTGAAACAGGTATCAAAGTATAAAAATGTAACAATATAAAAATATGTGGTACAATGCCACCGGTATCACCAGTCTAGGTGCGGGGTTTAACCCCCTTTTTTGGTTTGACACCCATTTTTCTGATTCCGGTCTCTGATCCCTTCACTGTTATACATCTCCCCGCCCCCGTTACAGCTCCCGGGGGGAAGACTGTGAAACCGGTGGCATTGTACTGTATCATTTTATATTGTTACATTTTTATACACGTCTGAGGTGTGACTCTGCAAAAGTTCCATGGGCTATTTTGTTTTTTGTAGTGTGCATAATAAATTGCTTATCCATCATGACATAACATCGGGGTATGATTGGCCCTAAATTTATTCTGCAGCGGGACAACGACCCCAAACATACAGCCAATGTCCCGGTTGGGAAGGTCCCGCCCCGTTGTTATGACAACGTAACGCGATTACAACCCTCGGCGCTCGCCCAGTGACTCCTGGGAAATGATGACAGACATCTCCCAGGAGCACGGGCACCGAGGGAAATGACGTCAGGCGCCTTGAAGAGGCAGATTACGAGGGACCCCCTAGCAACAGGCCTGAAGAGGTGAGTAAAAAAAAGTTTGTTCCAAGTATTGAATGGAGTTGAATAATGTAAAAAATAAATTCTGACTGGAACTCCGCTTTAATAACTATCTTCAGTGTAAATAAGAACAAGGAGTCCTGGAAGTGATGGTTTGCCCCGCACAGAGCCCTGATCTCAACATCATGGAGTCTGTCTGGGAATACATGAAGACAGAAGGATTTGAGGCAGCCGACCTCCACAGAAGATCTGTGGTTGGTTCTCCAAGATGTTTGGAGCAGAGCTCAGACTGGGACAAGGGGAGGCAGCTATGCCGTTGTGATGCGGTACTAAGGAGCATTCAGTTAGGAGGAGATGGCAGAGTGACCGATGATGTTCTCATTTAACTGTTAAGTCACAGGCTAAAATAAGACCTGTAAGTTTTACTTAACCGCAGCAGTGAAAAATCAGGTCACCTGCTCTGCCAGAGAGGACAATTCTGTGTGACAGAGCTGTGCAAATCTCAGAACTGGATGAACAGGAATAGAAACCCGTTGGGAGGTAAAACGGCCCGTGTAGCTCTATTACATCTCTGTATCCTGTTTGCCTGGAGTTCAGCTTTAAATCAGTAAAGGGTTTTTACTGAAGTTATTCCCCGTGTTCTTTATATAGCTGTCTGTGAAGATGACTGGTGACCCGGCCGTGTGTTTTCCTTTACAGATCGTCAGCCATGGTGTGCATCCCCTGCATCGTCATTCCAGTTCTCTTGTGGGTCTACAAGAAGTTCTTGGAGCCCATCATCTACCCCTTCATAGCGCCCTTCATCAACCGGATTTGGCCAAAGAAAGCTGTTCAAAGCATCCCGTCCTCGGAGAACACAGGCAAAGTAGAGTGCAATGGCAGCAGTAAGGTATGTTGAAGTATATCCACTTATAGAGGAGTTTCGCCCCCCATTAAAAAGTCAGCAGCTACAAATACTGTAGCTGCTGACTTTTAATATTAGGACGCTTACCTGTCCAGGGTTTCTGCATTTTCGGCACCCCAGACGATTTTCCGATTGGCTCTCAGGTGCGGCCGCTGCCATTCGGGGGTTCACATCCAGTTCATTCGTGCGCATGTGCGAAGCGTGCTGCGTTTTCTAACTGGCCTTATGGGGGGGCTAACTTCGGAGGAATATTGCCACGGCGAGGTCTCCCGGAAGTTGGGACAGGTACCTGTCAAAAACAGGTACCCGCTCCTTCCTCCCCCTTCGAAAGGTGTCAAATGTGGTACCGGTAAACATCTCTTCTGACAACAATAAAGCATGAGCGGTCCTCTTTATGGAGAGATCTGAGGTCAATAAGATGCCACCTCTCTGGTCAATAAGACGCCACATCTCTGGTCAATAAGACGCCCACCTCTCTGGTCAATAAGACGCCCACCTCTCTGGTCAATAAGACGCCACATCTCTGGTCAATAAGACGCCCACATCTCTGGTCAATAAGACGCCCACATCTCTGGTCAATAAGACGCCCACATCTCTGGTCAATAAGACGCCCACCTCTCTGGTCAATAAGACGCCCACCTCTCTGGTCAATAAGACGCCCACCTCTCTGGTCAATAAGACACCCACCTCTCTGGTCAATAAGACGCCCACCTCTCTGGTCAATAAAATGCCACCTCTCTGGTCAATAAGATGCCACCTCTCTGGTCAATAGGACGCCCACCTCTCTGGTCAATAGGACGCCCACCTCTCTGGTCAATAAGACGCCCACCTCTCTGGTCAATAAGACGCCCACCTCTCTGGTCAATAAGACGCCCACCTCTCTGGTCAATAAGACGCCCACCTCTCTGGTCAATAAGAAGCCCACCGCTCTGGTCAATAAGACGACCACCTCTCTGGTCAATAAGACGCCCACCTCTCTGGTCAATAAAATGCCACCTCTCTGGTCAATAAGATGCCACCTCTCTGGTCAATAGGACGCCCACCTCTCTGGTCAATAGGACGCCCACCTCTCTGGTCAATAAGACGCCCACCTCTCTGGTCAATAAGACGCCCACCTCTCTGGTCAATAAGACGCCCACCTCTCTGGTCAATAAGACGCCCACCTCTCTGGTCAATAAGACGCCCACCTCTCTGGTCAATAAAATGCCACCTCTCTGGTCAATAAGATGCCACCTCTCTGGTCAATAGGACGCCCACCTCTCTGGTCAATAGGACGCCCACCTCTCTGGTCAATAGGACGCCCACCTCTCTGGTCAATAAGACGCCCACCTCTCTGGTCAATAAGACGCCCACCTCTCTGGTCAATAAGACGCCCACCTCTCTGGTCAATAAGACGCCCACCTCTCTGGTCAATAAGACGCCCACCTCTCTGGTCAATAAGACGCCCACCTCTCTGGTCAATAAGACGCCCACCTCTCTGGTCAATAAGACGCCCACATCTCTGGTCAATAAGACGCCCACATCTCTGGTCAATAAGACGCCCACCTCTCTGGTCAATAAGACGCCCACCTCTCTGGTCAATAAGACGCCCACCTCTCTGGTCAATAAGACGCCCACCTCTCTGGTCAATAAGACGCCCACCTCTCTGGTCAATAAGACGCCCACCTCTCTGGTCAATAAGACGCCCACCTCTCTGGTCAATAAGACGCCCACCTCTCTGGTCAATAAGACGCCCACCTCTCTGGTCAATAAGACGCCCACCTCTCTGGTCAATAAGACGCCCACCTCTCTGGTCAATAAGACGCCCACCTCTCTGGTCAATAAGACGCCCACCTCTCTGGTCAATAAGACGCCCACCTCTCTGGTCAATAAGACGCCCACCTCTCTGGTCAATAAGACGCCCACCTCTCTGGTCAATAAGACGCCCACCTCTCTGGTCAATAAGACGCCCACCTCTCTGGTCAATAGGACGCCCACCTCTCTGGTCAATAGGACGCCCACATCTCTCTTCTACAATGGAAAGCATCAGATCCAAAAAAAAAAAAACATTGATCTAATGCTTTCCAAAAAAAAAATGGCCTTGTTTACATTGGCCGTGAATCAGAAGTGACGTCATGATGTCGCTCCCAGCTTCTTAGGTCACAGAGATGAGCGGAGGCCATCTTTCCTCTTCTAATTTCTATGGCCAGCTGCCGCTATACCAGCCAGGTAAGCCCGGGAACCACCGCAAAAAGCGGAGTGGGTGGGTAGGGGGGTCATATACAATAATGTTCATAGTCTTCCACAGTGTTCTGGTGTCCTGCTATTTATGTGGTTGGTGATTGGTGCAGCTAAATATCACCTCCCCTGTTTTAACGTGCCATTAGAACCTTTTGATTCGGTTATGTGAGGCACAATGATGGCCCAATAGGTGGTTTTGTTTTGTAAACAAATCCATGTGATTCTTGTGATTGGCTGTCATATTGACCACCTTATGGGGGAACCAGTCAGAGTAGTCCCCAAAGGTTAGATCCCATTGCTGTCAATATTGGGACGTTATTATTATTTTTTTTTTTTCTTTAGCATAGGGCTTTTAGGGCGCATTCGCATTTATAAAGGTACTTCATCCAGGTGTCTGAAAAGTAATATAAAATACAAATACTGTAGCTTCTAACTTTTACAAGCCTCTTACTTTCTAGCCTAAGAAGTCCAGTGCTGTATTCCCTGCAGCCGATACTTCTCAGGATTTCAGATCAATGCGCTGCCATTATTGCATTACTTGCTGTGATTTCTTGATGACTTCACACCTGACCCTCCACTGAGTCTTGTGCAAGGTGAAGGCATGCAATGTGATTGGTCCTGGAGCCTCCCTGGGATCCTGGGATATGTGTTGTCTACCCCAGGAGGCTACAGGTGGGGCGGCCCAGGGCAACATCATCCTTGCTTAGTCAAGGATTAACCACTTAAGGACCAGCCTCGTTTTGGAATTTAGGTGTTTACATGTTTAACCACTTTGCATTCGTAGGCCGTCATATGACGGCCTCTACTTTCCGGGGGTATATCTGAATGATGCCTGTAGTTACAGACATCATTCAGATATTGCCGGTTTCAGTCGGCGATTCCCTGCACCATAAGAACGATCATAGCGGCTGTTCCGCCGCTTGATCGTTCTTACGGGCGGCGGGAGGGGACGCCCTCCGGTGCTTCTACCGACTCACCGCTTCCATCGGTGAGTCGGGCACCGGATCCGCCGGCCCCCGGATGATGACCATAGAGATTTCCGGCGGACCAGATGGTCGCTGGCGTCCCTATGATCGTTTGGAGGCCGGGCGAGATGTTATGACGTCACGCCTGGCCTCTGCATTCAAATAACGGCGCCGCCTCGGCTGGGAAGCGGTGATCGTTTTTTTTTATTTTTATTTCAGGCTTCCCAGCCTAGAGGTGAGATGTGGGGTCTTATTGACCCCATATCTCACTGTAAATAGGTCCGATCATGTAATATTCCTATTACAAGTAATAGGAATAAAAGTAATCAATTTTTTTTTTTTTTAAGTGTCAAACTCAAGAAATAAAAGTCAAATTAACAATAATAAAAAAAAAAAATTTTTTTTTTTAAAGCGCCCCTGTCCCCGTGAGCTCGTACGTAGAAGTGAACGCCTCCGTAAGCCCCGCCCACATATGAAAACGGTGTTCAAACCACACATGTGAGGTATCGCCGCGAACGTTAGAGCGAGAGCAATAATTCTAGCCCTAGACCTCCTCTGTAACTCAAAACATGTAACCAGTAAAAAATTTTAAAGCGTCGCCTATGGGGATTTTTAAATACCAAAGTTTGGCGCCATTCCACGAGCGCGTGCAATTTTGAAGCGTGACATGTTGGTATCTATTTACTCGGCGTATCTTCATCTTTCACATTATGCAAAAAAAATTGGGCTAACTTCACTGTTTTTTTTTTTTTTAAGCATGAAATTGTTTTCTTTCTGAAAAAAAACGTGTTCGAAAAATTGCTGCGCAAATACCGTGCGAGATAAAAAGTTGCAACGACCGTCATTGTATTCTCTAGGGTCTTAGCATAATTACATTATATATGTTTTTTTAGCAATGTAATTTTCGAGCAAAAAAATTATGAATTTTACATGTAGGAGAGAAATGTCAGAATTGGCCTGGATGCAAAGTGGTTAAAACATTTTTTTTTTTGCTAGAAAATTACTTAGAACCCCCAAACATTATATATTGTTTTTTTTTGGAAAAAATTAGTTTTTTTTTTAATAAAAAAAAAATAAGACAACAGTAAAGTTAGTCCAATTTTTTTTTTTTTATATTGTGAAAGATAATGTTATGTCGAGTAAATTGATACCCAACATGTCACGCTTCAAAATTGCACCCGCTCGTGGAATGGCGTCAAACTTTTACCCTCAAAAATCTCCATAGGCGACATTTTAAAAATTCTACAGGTTGCATGTTTTGCGTTACAGAGGAGGTCTACGGCTAGAATTATTGCTCTCGCTATACCGATCGTGGCGATACCACACATATGTGGTTTGAGCACCGTTTTCATATTCGGGCGCTACTCACGTATGCGTTCGCTTCTGTGCGCAAGCTCGTCGGGACGGGGCGCGTTAAAATTTTTTATTTTTTTTTATTTTTTCTTTTACTTATTTTTTTTATTTTTTTTCACAGTTTTTTAAAAAATTAATAAAAATTGGGTCACTTTTATTCCTATTACAAGGAATGTAAACATCCCTTGTTTCAATTATTTTTATTAATAGATTTTCCACATATACAAAAAACAATCCACATTATTACAAATTCTTGTATATACACATCCTTGTACAATACTTATACATACATATATAACAAATAACTAAAAAACACATGGATCAATCTCAATATACTTTCCAAAAAAGTCAAGAGTAGTCCACAGTCCCCCCCCCCCCCCTCTTCCTGATATGATTCATTACCCCTACGCACTTTATTTTGATAATATTTTATTTATTACTGTTTTTTTTTCTTTTCTTTTCCCTCTCCTTCTCCATCCCCCTTTCCTTCTTTTAATTAATTAATTAACCCCCAGCTCCCCCCAGTTTATTCCCCCTCATAGTTCCCTTATATGTATACATCCCTTGTAATAGAAAAAAAGCATGACAGGTCCTCTTAAATATGAGACCTGGGGGTCAAAAAGACCTCAGATCTCATATTTACACTAAAATGCAAAAAAAAAAAAATAATTTAATTTGAAAAAATGACAACAGAAAAATTTTAAGACGTATGGGCAGAAGTGAGGTTTTGACGTCGCTTCCGCCCTCCTATGGTATGGAGACAGGTGGGGGCCATCTTCCCCTTACTCGTCTCTGTACACAGACAGGGAAAGGTCCTGATCGCCTCCGCCGCTACCGACGGCTCCGGTAAGCGGTGGGAGGGGGTGCAACCTCTCCCGCCACTGATAACGGTAATCTTGCGCCGAATCCAGAGACCACCATTATCCTAAACAGAACCGCCGGCTCTAAAGATGGATACCTCGGTTGTGGCAGCAGCTGCTGCCGTCACCAACATATCCATCTTCAAACTGACGTATATATACATGAGCCGGTCGGTAAGTGGTTAAGGAAGTACTTTGTTAAACCCCCCCCCTCCCCACCAAAAAAAATATTTCCATGTCCTATATTGCACAGAGCAGTCCTTCACCTCCTCTTTGGCAGTTTCCTGCTGGCGCTGTCCACTCCTGCTGCTGCCTCCTTAGCACACTCCCACACTAGGCTGTGTGCGTCCATAAACACGCACAGCGCCGGTAAGCCACACCCACCACTCCCTCCTTCTTGGAGTTTAACTGACAGCAGCAGGCGCTCATGACTCAGTAAAGTTAGAGGAGTAGTGCTGCAGCTGGGACAGCACTGGAGGGAAGACAGGGGGTCAGGTAAGTGTTTAGGGAGGTGGGCAGGGGTGGACTGACAACTCATGGGGCCCCCGGGCAATAGGAGATTATGGGGCCCCCGGGCAATAGGAGATTATGGGGCCCCCGGGCAATCGGAGATTATGGGGCCACACAGTATACACACACACAGTATACAATCACACAGTATACACATACATGTACACACAGTATACACAGACATGTTTCTATTGGCTGAGAAGGTACTGGAGAGGTGGGGCAGCTATAATCTTGGGATTTTTAGACCAAAAGGATGTCGGTAAGGGACATTTCAGAAACGGATGTAAAAAAAAAAACACAGATTTTTACATACTGTCCCTGGTTTTACTGAGGCTGGCAACCCTAAAGGGGCCCCCTAGTGGCCCGGGGGCCTTCGGGAAGTGCCCGAGAGGCCAAATGGTCAGTCCGCCCCTGGAGGTGGGTGGTTAGGACAGTTAGGGCAGAGAATGCATTAAGGTGGACAAATAAAAAGTAGACTTTAGGAGCAGTTTTACTCATACTCGTTGTTCTGGTTGCAGCCCACCGATAATGGAACCATTAATGGAAGCGTCAGTCAAGCACATGAAGAATCGTCCAATAAAAAGACAGACTGAACAATCCCCGACGTATGGAAAACAACCCAAGACCTAAATCTCCTAGGCTGAAAATAGGACCTATCTCTCTCTCTATCTATCTCTTTGCTGATCATAAGGACTTTCTATTTATTGACCATGTAAATGTTAACACATCATTGTATATATTACATTCCAGAGTTTTAGAAATTGTCAAAATATGACTGATTTATCAATAATAAAATATAACGGCCTTCGGGTCATGTTTGGATCCCATTTCTTCTGGTTATTTTATGGGGGGGGTGTATTATCTGAAAGTCCAACACAAAACTGCTGGGTGTGATTGCAGCAACTATAGAAATATCTTGTATCTATACTATATTATCTATAGAGTATCTTGTAGTGGTCTGATCTAGTGGAGTTAAGGCCCCTTTCACACTTGTGCGACTTCAAAGTCGCCCGATTTTTGCCGTACTAATATGAATGGCTGTCATTAGAAATCATGGGGAACGACTTGTCATGCTACTTTGCAGTCCCAAAATGTGGGACAAGTCGTATAAGTGTGAAAGGGGACTAAAGGCTTAAGCCGGCCATAGAAGTGATTTTCAACCACGGTTTGCAGGAAAGAAAATCGCTTGATTTCCTCATCAACACGGTCGGTATCGATGGGGGAATCCCTCCTACGAGGGGGGGGGAAGCCGACCCAGCCAGGAGAACGCACAGTGATTATTGCCGCTAGCAAGAATCGCATGAAAAGTCCAACATGATGGTTGAACACAAGTTGATCCCTCAACTTGGGTATAATCAGCCTGCCCATACATGCTCCAAATCTCGGCTGGTCCCTGCTGAACCAGCTGAGATTTGAACTGTCTATGGCCGGCTTCACTCCAGACAAAAAAAAGTTTACCCTTGCATAGCCACAGTGGGGGATGGGTGACTAAGAGTTTTGAGGTTAGTTCACCATTTTATTTCTTGAGAAAAGGTGAACTTGCACTTTAAAGGGTAAGTTCACCTTGTGGCCTGGTTCACACCTATGCATTTTTTTGGGGCTTTTTGCAGAAAGGCACTACAGTCTATTTAACCGCTTCCCGACCGCCTCCTGCACATATACGTCGGCAGAATGGCACGGCTAGGCAAAAGCACGTATATATACATCCCCTTTAATTGCCTAGCCGTGGGGTCGCGTGCCGCGGGACCAGTGGACCCGATCGCCGCTGGTGTCCCGCGATCGGGTCACAGAGCTGAAGAACGGGGAGAGCTCTGTGTAAACAAACCTCTCCCCGCGCTTCCTACTCTGCCTGTCATTGATCTGCTGTTCCCTGTCATCGGGAACGCCGATCAGTGACGTCAGACGTCAGCCCCTCCCCCCTACTGTAAAAAAAAAACACAACACGTCACACTAACTCCTCCCCGCCCCCTAGTGGTTAACTCCTTCACTGCCACTGTCATTACATAGGAATCAGTGCATTTAAATAGCACTGATTTCTGTATAAATGACAATGGTCCCAAAAAATGTGTCAAAAATGTCCGATGTGTCCGCCATAATGTCGCAGTCACAAAAATCGCTGATCGCTGCCATTACTAGTAAAAAAAAAAAATATTAATAAAAATGCTATAAAACTATCCCCTATTTTGTAAACGCTATAACTTTTGCGCAAACCAATCAATAATCGCTAATTGCGATTTTTTTATTTATTTACCAAAAATATGTAGAAGAATACTATCGGCCTAAACTGAGGAAAAAACATTTTTTTTAATATATTTTTTGGGGATAATTATTATAGCAAAAAGTAAAAAATATTGCATTTTTTCAAAATTGTCAATCTATTTTGTTTATAGCGCAAAAAATAAAAACTGCACAGGGGATCAAATACCACCAAAAGAAAGCTCTATTTGTGGGAAAAAAAGGACGCCAATTTTGTTTGGGAGCCACGTCGCACGACCGCGCAATTGTCAGTTAAAGCGACGCAGTGCCGAATCGCAAAAAGGGGCCTGTCCTTTGGCTGCCAATTGGTCCGGGGCTGAAGTGGTTAATAAATGACCTTTTCCTTCTTCTGATCATACAGTAAAGCATTATTATTGTATATAAAATCGTTCGGTCTATGGCTGCCATAAGGATGACCTTACACTATACAATCTGATTGTAAAATCTCCTTTAGATCTGCCATCCGCTGTGCAATACAAAAGCCAGCCTGGTTTGATACTAATTGCTTAGGTTTGTCCTCCTAATACATAGTTTTGGTAAATCCAGTGATTGTACAATCCTATAATGCAGTGGTGGCGAACCTTGGCACCCCAGATGTTTGGAACTACATTTCCCATGATGCTCCACTACACTGCAGAGTGCCAGAGCATCATGGGAAATGTAGTTCCAAAACATCTGGAGCGCCAAGGTTCGCCATCACTGCTATAGTGTATAGGGCCAGGTGAAGAGGGGGGGGGGGGGGGTTCTCTCACATTGGATGCAAAACCTCCTCACTTCCTATTGAATCTACAGGATTGGAAGTGAAGGAAAATTTCCCTGATGGGACACAGACGGCAGAAAAACAAGACGGTTTTAGTCCTCCATTACACTATCCAAAAATAAAAACAGTTTTGGCTTTATATATAGAAACATTTTTTCCTTTTCTACGGTGCACCCGGAAAGTATTCACAACGCTTCACTTTTTCCACATTTTGTTCTGTTGCAGCCTTATTGCAAAATGGATTAAATTCATTTATTTTCCTCAAAATTCTACAGACAATACCCCATAATGACAGCGTGAAAAAATTGTGTTTGAAATCTTTGCAAATTTACTAAAAATAACAAACAAACAAAAAAATAAAAATCACATGTACAGCGCCTTGAAAAAACGGAGTTACTTACCGGTAACGTCCTTTTCCGGGAGTCTTTCAGGACAGCACCATAGAGAGACCCTGGCTCCTCCCCTTTCAGGAAACACCGCCTTAGATTTTGAAATTTAAGCCCCCACCTTCCTGCCAGTCCCTCAGTTCTTCAAGAGTACCTCCGGCCAGCTGGGGAGACACAAGAACACGTCATAATAACTTATATCTCTTACCTGACGGTCTCATGCGATGACTTCTTCCATGTCCACAAATTAGGGTGGGTAACTTGTGCTGTCCTGAAAGACTCCCGGAAAAGGACGTTACCGGTAAGTAACTCCGTTTTTCCCCATCCGTCTTTCAGGACAGCACCATAGAGAGGATAAGCGAGCACCTTACCTTAGGGTGGGACTACTGCCTGCAGAACTTTACGCCCAAAGGCTTGGTCCTTCGCTGACAGCAGGTCCAACCTGTAGTGCCTTACGAACGTATCAAAGCTGGACCATGTTGCCGCCCTACAGATCTGCTCTGGAGAAGCACCAGCCCACTCAGCCTGCGAAGTCGCCACTGCCCTGGTGGAATGCGCTCTAATCCCATCCGGGGGCTCCACTCCCCCCGCTACATAAGCCTGTCTGATGGCTAACCTAATCCATCTGGCTATCGTCCGTCTAGAGGCCCTAGACCCTTTTTTAGCTCCTGAAAACAATACAAAAAAGGAATCAGACTTACTATAATCCTTTGTACTCTCCAAGTACTGGAGGACGCACCTCCTAACATCCAACTTATGAAATGTGCGTTCCTGTTCCCTCACAGGGTTTACACAGAAGGTAGGCAAAATTATTTCTTGGCCTCTATGAAAACTTGAAGCCACTTTAGGCAAAAATGCCGGATCAGTTCTAAAAACCACCCGATCCGGAAATATCTGAAAAAAAAAGGTGCCCTAATGGAAAGGGCCTCGAGTTCACTTACTCTTCTTGCCGTGGTGATCGCCACCAAAAACACCGTTTTGAGGGTGATCGACCTCAACGTACAAGCCTCCAATGGTTCAAACGGTTCACCAGTGAGGGCTTGTAACACTAAAGAAAAATCCCATACTGGAAAAGAGGATACTCTTACTGGCCTCTGCCTGTTCAGAGCTTTAAAAAACCTAGATATCCAGGGATCTAAAGCTAACTGTTTTTCCAAATATACACTTAAAGCAGACACTTGTCCTTTCAGTGTGCTAACAGCCAACCCCTTGTCTGCCCCCGCTTGCAGAAATTCCAGTACCGCTACCGGACTGCTTGTGTCGAAGGAACTATCCGCACACCAACTACTAAAGCGTTTCCACACTTTCAGGTAGATAGCTTGCGTCTCCTTTTTTCTGCAACTTAGTAGGGTTGACACCAACCGATCTGAGAACCCTTTGCCCTTCAGCAATTCCTCCTCAGTAGCCAAGCAGCCAGGTTCCACCGCTCCACCTGAGGACAACAGATTGGACCCTGGGACTGAAGATCTTCCTGGAATGGCAGAATCCACGGGGGTTCCACTGCCAGACTCGTCAAGATGGAAAACCACGGCCTCCTGGGCCAATGAGGTGCTATCAGAATGAGAGTTGTGCTCTCCAACTGTAGCTTCCTCAGTACTGCTGGAATTAGTACAGGAGGGGGGAAGGCATAGCACTTGGAGAACTCCCAGCTCTGAGCCAGTGCGTCCACTCCAAGTGCTCCGTCCCATCTGCTCAGGGAGAAGAACAGAACTGTTTTTCTGTTTTCCCTTGAAGCGAAGAGGTCTATACAAGGCATCCCCCACCTCTGGGTAATTGCCTTGAAGACATCCTGGTTCAAAATCCAGTCGCCTTCTCTCAGCTTTCTCCTGCTGAGAAAATCCGCAACCTGATTTTGATCCCCTTTTAGATGTACCAAGAGCAACATCGCCCCGTCCACCTTCTGGATTTTTTCTTCCGGAAGAAAAACTTTGTTTTGTTGAATCCAACCTGTAGCCCAGGAAGATGATTTTCTGCGATGGGGTCAGGCTGGATTTTTTCCAGGTTCAAGAGCCATCCTAGATTTTCGAGGATTTCCCTTTTTACCTGCAGATCTCTGGACAGCTGCTCTGGGGAAGAAGCAAATAGGAGCAGATCGTCTAGATATGCGACTATTACGATGTTTCTGAGTCACAAGAAGGCCAGAACCTCCACCATGACTTTGGTGAATATACGGGGGGGAAGAAGATAGCCCGAAGGGAAGAGCCCTGAATTGTAGATGCACTATCCCTTCTGGGGTCTTCACCGCCAACCTGAGGAACTTCTGGTACCCCTCTGCTATGGGGATGTGCAGATAGGCATCCTTCAGGTCTATGGACGCCATGAAGCAATTCTGGGGAAGAAGTGCTTTTACCGAATAGATCGAGTCCATTCGGAACTTCCTGTATGTAACCGAGACGTTCAGGGGCTTCAAGTTCAGGATAAGTCTGAACTTTCCCGATGGTTTGCGGACCACAAAGATGTGGGAATAGAAGCCCCTGCCTGTCTCTTCCACCGGAACTCGGGTTACCACCTCTTGTTCCTCCAACTCCTGTAGAGAGGAAAGAAGAGCTGAAGCCTTCTCTGCACATTTTGGTAGCGTGGTGACCAGAAGCCTGAGAGGTGGGGGTTTTGAAAATTCCAACCTGTAACTCCTCCTTATAATCTCCAAAATAAAATGGTTGGAGGTGATCAACTCCCACTGTGGGAGGAAGTATCCCAGTCTTCCTCCCACCTTGGTTCCGTCATTTAGACTTTTTGGGCTGTTCAGGAGGGCGAAAAATAGCTCCCCCACGCCCTTTGCCCTTCTGCCAAACTTTTTCCTGTTGCTCATTTTTAGGAGGTTCAAACTTCCTCCTGGGTTGAACCCTCCTTTTGGCTTCTGCAAATTTCTTTTTGAGAGGAAAGGCCTTTTTCCTGTCGGCCGTCCTATCCAAGACGGCCTCCACGCCAGGACCGAACAACAAGTCCCCTGTGAGGGGAATACCGCAGAGCTTGACTTTTGACGCGCTATCTCCTTGCCACGTCTTAAGCCAAAGGGCCCGCCTTGCTGAGTTGGACAAGGCTGCTGACCGTGCTGACATCCTTACTGACTCCGCTGAGGCGTCAGCCAGATAAGCAACTCCATTAAGGAGCATAGGAAAGGAAGACAGGATTGTTTCCTTAGGAGTTCCTGCCTCAATGTGCGCCTTAATTTGCGTCAACCAGTACTCCATGTTCCGTGCCACCACTGTGGACGCCATGGCGGGTTTGAGGTTGCCTATTGATGAATCCCAGGATTTTTTCAATAAAGAGTCCATCCTTTTATCCATAGGATCTGGGAGGGCTCCCATATCCTCAAAGGCAAGGTCGGTGTGCCTAGAGACCTGCGAGAAGGCCGCATCTAGTTTAGGAATTTTATTCCACACTAGAGCTTCCTCCTCTGCAAAAGGAAACCTCCTTTTCAAACTTCTTGAAAAGAATGGTTTCCTTTCCGGGTCCTGCCATTCTTTTTTAATGGCGTCGACCAGTACTTCATGGACCGGAAACACTTTCCTTTTCTGTTCCCCTAAGCCCCTGTACATTTGGTCATGGAGCGATAGCTTTTTCCTTTCTTCCTGGATTCCCAAAGTGGTGTGAATAGCTCCCAAAAGCTCTTCCACTTCCTCCAGAGAAAGCTTGTAGCGAGAGGTTCTCGTGGACTCGCCATCCACCTCCTCTCCCTCGGATTCCCCTTGGGAATCAGAAGCAACGCTATCTGGCTCCTCCTCAATCTCTTCTCTAGAGCCCCCCGGATTCTCACCACTCGCCGAGGGAGCATCCGTTAGGCTTGGCGCAACACTCTGCTGTGCTGGTGGAGGGTTAATCTGAGTCTGCGGAAACTGAAAACTAGAGAAGAGCGTTTTAAAAGATTGTACGGTGTTTGATAGTTCCTTGACGGACGCAGCTAACTCCGTATTTTGCTCCGCTGACTGCTCCCTCACTAGACCCTCTATACATTCCCTACAGAGTGCTTTGGACCACGATTCCCCCATTGTGGTTCTGCACGAAGGGCATTTTCTCTTTGAATTGTGGGGCGATTTGGTTTTTTCAGCAGACTTGCTCTGAAAAAAGACAAACATAAAAGAGAGCAGTCAGACTCCCCTTAACCACCATCAATACACACAGAGGGCCACCAGGGGTGCTATAACTTTGACCACCACCACCAGGGTCCTAGTTACCCCCCATCTTCCCCACCACCAAGGGAGACCAACACACCTGTGGAGCTTACAGGTTGTCTAGTAAGGGAACACCACCCCAGGGTTCCACTTACCTTAGAGTGGCTGGTGCAGGCATCTCCAGGAGCCGTTCGGGAAGCCTCTACTTCCGACATTTCCCGCTGAGGATCGGTGGTGCCTTCGCTTCCGAACGCTTGTCGCTACAGGCCGAAAAATGAAGCAGCACCAGCCAAAACGCTCGTTCCGCTTTTCAAATCCCGCGGCCGGAACCGGAAGCCGCAGAACGAACGGAAGCACTGACCTCCGTCGGAAATGACGTCACCCGCCATCCGACCCGGCGCACTGAGCTCCACGCCGAACATGGCGGCCTCCTGTGCTTCCGTTGGCGTCCCCCTGGACAGGAGAAGAGCGGAACCCTCCGGCTTACAGTTTCCCCAAAAGAAGCCGGAGGTGCGTGAAAAAAAGGTCAGTCCAGTCCCCGGCTTCCCCAGCCTGACGGACCGCACGATAGGATGGAGGGAGGTAGAGAGACCCCTGCTCCCCCCCCCTTCTCTGGAAACGATCGGCTTTAGCCTCCCTGGCTATTCAGCCCTTGGCTCCATAGCGGTGTCTCCCCACCGGAGGAAACACCATAACTGGGGGACTGGCAGGAAGGTGGGGGCTTAAATTTCAAAATCTAAGGCGGTGTTTCCTGAAAGGGGAGGAGCCAGGGTCTCTCTATGGTGCTGTCCTGAAAGACGGATGGGGAAAAAATATTTATACCCATTGAAATTTTCCACATTTTGTCATGTTACAACCAAAAACGTGAATGTATTTTATTGGGATTTTATGTGATAGACCAACACAAAGTGGCACATAATTGTGAAGTGAAAGGAAAATGATGAATGGTTTTCAATTTTTTTTTTTTTTTACAAATATCTGAAAAGTGGGGGGGGGGGGGGCATTTGTATTCAGCCCCCTTACTCTGATACCCCCAACTAAAATCTAGTGGAACAAATTGCCTTCAGAAGTCACCTAATTAGTAAATAGAGTCCACCTGTGTGTAATTTAATCTCAGTATAAATACAGCTGTTCTGTGAAGCTCTCAGAGGTTTGTTAGAGAACCTTAGTAAACAAACAGCATCATGAAAGCCTAGGAACACATCAGACAGGTCAGGGATAAAGTTGTGGAGATGTTTAACCACTTCAATACAGACACTTAGACACCTTCCCGCCCAGGCCAATTTTTAGCTTTCAGCGCTGTCGCAATTTGAATGACAATTGCTACACTGCACCCAAACAAATTTTTTATCATTTTTTCCCACAAATAGAGCTTTCTTTTGGTGGTATTTGATCACCTCTGCGATTTTTATTTTTTGCGCAACAAACAAAAAAAGACCGAAAATTTTGCAAAAAAACAAGGTTTTCTTTGTCACTGTTCATTTTTTTTGTAAATAAGTGCGTTTTCTTCTTCAACGACGGGCACTGATATGGCTGCACTGGTGGGCACTGATAAGGCGGCACTGATGGGCACCGATGAGGTGGCACCAATGAGGCGGCACTGATGGGCACTGATAGGTGGCACTGGTATGCGGCACTGATAGGTGGCACTGATGGGCACTCATAGGCGGCACTGGTGCATATTTATAGGTGGCACTGATAGGTGGCATGGATGGGCACTCATAGGTGGGCACAGATGGGCACGGATGGACACTGATAGGTGGCACTGATGACACTGATAGGTGGCATTGCTGGGCATCCCTGTTATATAATGTATATATGAGGTGCCAGTCAGTGCCCATTTGTGGGCACATTGGCATATTTTGGGCATTTTTTTAAACATGTGGATGGCCATGGGGGATGTACCTGGCCATCCACATGCTGGGGGCTTCCCTGGTGGTCCTGGGGGCTTCCCTGGTGGTCTAGTGTGGGCATCTGAGGGGGGGCTGCGCTGATAAACAATCAGCGCATACCCCCCCTGTCAGGAGAGACGCCGATCGGCTCCCCTCTACTCGCGTCTATCAGACGCGAATGAGGAAAAGCCGATCAACGGCTCTTCCTGTGTACATCGCGATCAGCCGTGATTGGACACGGCTGATCACGTGGTAAAGAGCCTCCGCCGGAGGCTCTTTACTTAGATCGGTGTAGCAGTGTGTCAGACTGACACACCGCTCCACCGATCGCCGCGATGCGCGCCCCCACGGGCGCGCGGCGGCTGTTATCCGGAAGGACGTCATATGACGCCCAGTCTGGATAACGAAACCACTTCCCGGACGTCAATCTGCTATTGACCGGGCGGGAAGTGGTTAAAGCAGGGTTAGGTTATAAGAAATGTTCCAAGCTTTGAACATCTCACGGAGCTCTGTTCAATCCATCATCCAAAAATGGAAAGAGTATGGCACAACTGCAAACCTACCAAGACATGGCTGTCCACCTAAACTGACAGGCCGGGCAAGGAGAGCATTAATCAGAGAAGCAGCCAAGAGGCCCATGGGAACTCTGGAGGAGCTGCAGAGATCCACAGCTCAGGTGGGAGAATCTGTCCACAGGACAACTATTAGTCGTGTTCTCCACAAATCTGGCCTTTATGGAAGAGTGACAAGAAGAAAGCCATTGTTGGAAGAAAGCCATAAGAAGTCCCATTTGCAGTTTTGTGAGAAGCCATGTGGGGGACACAGCAAACATGTGGAAGAAGGTGCTCTGGTCAGGGGGGCGTGTCCGGATGTGATCGGCGGCGGACGTCTTTGTGCATAGCTCCGAGCATCCTAAACCCAATCCTTAGCCATCCTTGCCTACCATAGGGAAAAACTACCCAGATTGCCTGCCTTTGTGTTCCCCTGACCTACCTGTTGCAGCAGGTGGGTCTATTGCAAGACTCCGGCCCGGGATTGACTGGGAAAACAACGATACCGCACGCCTGTGTCTGCCGCCATCTTCCGGGCCGGTGCCCTGCCGGATCAAGCCTCTCCTGGACTGGTACTGAGGTAGGGGGCCCATCTGGTCATCTAGCTTGCCCCCTCATGCTCCTGGTGAGGCCCGGTGGTCCGTGGGGCCGCTGATGCCGCCCATCCAGGCCGCGGCCTAGTGAAGCCTCCAGCCCACCGCATTTTCCTACGCCGCCGGCCGGCGGACGAGCGCCGCGGCCGGCCTGGACTCGGGACCACAGCAGCTGTTCCCCTTAGCCACTCCACCAGCCCTCCCAGCCCCCCATCATCCATCCATCCTCCTGCAGGGTCTGCAAAACGACAGGCCGAGGCTCCGGCCCTGCTCCCGGAGCGGCGGCCATCTTGGTGCACCCAGCTGAGGCCTTGGTGCTCACTCTCAGCCCTTCTGGACCCAATTTCCTCCCTTTTTGATGCTCTGACCCATCCACTGGCTGATTGCTACCCGCAGCCCACGCTGTGGCTCTCCTGTACAGTTTTCTGGAGGACAGGTTGAGGATCCGGCCTGGTGAGTGGCGACCATCTTGCTTCACCCAGGCGAATATCTGGTCCTCCTGTGCACCTGTTCCAAGCCCCTGCTTACAAAGTTTTGGCTTGTCCACAATGCGAGCCGACCACCCATTGTTTGCAAATAAGCTGATGCCCTAACCTCTGCCTCCAGTGCCAAGTATAGCGGCCATCTTGCTTCGCCCAGCTACAGGGTACACGCCAAATTTGCTTCCCCTGACTCCTTTACGCCTAGCTCACTGCCACCAGAGCTGCCCCCCTCGGCCAGACTGCCACCTACAGCCTCCAGGTCAGCACTCCTCCTTTTTGTAGCCACCTGAAAGACTATCCACAATACCAGCATTACACTTAGCGGCCATTTTGCTACCTACACTCACTCCTGGCCCTCTGTCCCCGTGGTCCCTGACTCTTGCTTTACCCCAGATCCAGAGATCCCTGCCGGACAAGGAGCCGTCTGATGCCTTCAAAGAAGCAACCCAAAACTAAGCAAAAGCCTGGGGCACAGGCTGCAGCCCCACTCACACGTGGGGACTCCAACTTACTCCAGAAACTACAGGCCTTGTTGGTTGACATGGAGGACAGTTCTCCTGCTGACGTCCCCGCATCCCCCTCACCTTCAACCCAGACCCCCACAGGTGACACCAACATGATCTTAGCAGCAATTGAAAGCAGCAAGACATCTCTACTGGTACGGATAGACCATCTGGCAGAGGAGTGCAATCTTATCCGCAATGATTTGGAAAAAATGCGGGGGCGCCTCTCTGAATCCGAAAACCGGATCTCAGAGGTGGAGGATCGAACCGGACAACATGCCGACCAGCTCACTAATATGCAAAACACAATCAAAGCACTAGTGGCGAAGTCCGATGATGCCGAAAATAGAATGAGACGTAACAATGTCAGAGTGCTGGGCCTCCCCGAGGACTTCGCGGAGGCCTTCTTCAAAGATTTACTGGGACTGGCTGATGTCCCCCTACATATGTGGCAGAACGCGCTCATCGTGTTCCGATGGGTCGATATGTTCCAGGTGCACCTCCGCGTCCCTTCCTGGTACGTTTCCTAAACTACCGAGACCGGGATCGTATACTCTCAGAGGCCAGGAAACACCCGAATCTGAAATTCGGTAATGCACATATCATGCTCTTCCCTGATTTCTCTCCGGAACTTCAACGGAAACGGCAGACCTTCACTGATGTTCGGCGCAGACTACGAGATCGTAACATTAAATATGGAATGCTCTATCCTAGTCGCCTGCGAGTTCAGCATGAGGGTACTGTTAAATTTTTTGACACACCGGCTGGGGCTGATGCCTGGCTTAATGGGCTGCGTTGAAAACACGTGTCATGCTCCACCGTATGGGCCCCAGGGGCAGCTGGGGCTCATGGGGGGGAGGAAAACAAGAAACAAAACCAGACTCCCATGTTACCTACGTATTAGTCTATCATCCTTACATGTCTGAGAGATCCTACTTGAGCGAGCTATGCACATGGAACTCTACAAGACAAGTTCGTTACTTCCCTCACTTGGCCTGCCTTGGACGCACGTCAACGGGAGTGGCTACCCTACAAACTTAAGCCACAAACTGACTCAGGGAGCGCTGTGACTGCACTCCAGGGTTGTGATCCACTCAGGTTTATGCCCCTTGGCTGCTATTAAGTCACTGAATTGTTTTCAAAGGTTTTTGGGATCAAGCTACAAGCCAAGTTATGTTGGGGAATAGGCTGCGTGGCAGGGAGTTTTTTGTCCTGTGTAGGGTTGCTCACTCGCCCTACAGGCTTAGTTTAAGTGTAAGTGTGCTCAATAGTTTTGGGAATACGCTGCGTGTATCAGTAAATGGTTTATACAGCAGCGGGAATTGCAATTGTCTTTGGGGGGGGGGGGTGTTCTATGTGCAATGTTCCAGAATTTACCCAGGGCTACGTAAGATTTGTGTTATGAACCAGAACTGTATTGCTCATAGGTCAGTAGCAATTGTAATGAGGTTATGCCATTTATTGCTGTACTCTTTAACGTATTTTTATGGCAGGAATTGTATTTGATATACTGTCTTGGAACGTTAGAGGCCTAAACGATAAATTTTGGCATGCCCTAATGTTCCAATACTTGCAACCGCTCAAACCACACATCGTTTTCCTACAGGAAACGCATTTAGATGGCAATAGGATTCTCGCTATAAAACGCTCCTGGATCCAATGTGCAATACATGCTACATACTCTACATACGCCAGAGGCGTGGCGGTGCTGATCAGCAAGGCAGTCCCTTGTACTGTTCACCAAGTTGTCACGGATCCAGGGGGCCGCTATGCAATTGTTGTGGCGGACATTCATGGGCATAGGATGGTGCTAGTTAATGTATATGTTCCTCCACCATTCCACATTCAGGTACTATATTATTTGTTGGGTAGATTGGCTCCCCTCATGCATCTGCCTATTATTGTAGCAGGGGATTTTAATGCCATTTTGAATACTGCCCTAGACTCTTCTAATTCTAGGAGAGGGGCGTCTGTAGAGCTGGCAGCGTGGGCGGCGACGGCTGCTCTCACAGAGTTGTGGAGATGGAAAAATCCCACCACCAAAAGTTACTCACACCTATCAAAAACACACAAGTCCTCATCCAGGATTGATTTAGCGTTTGCTAATGCCCCTATGTTGCAGCTGGTGAGGGGAGCTAATTACATTGCCGGGGGCCTGTCAGACCATACCCCCCTACGGGTTCATATTGGTATACCTTCGCAGGTTAGAGGGGGCGCGTGGCGATTAAGCCCAGGCTGGTTGGAGGTAGAATCGGTTTCTTCTCAAGTGGCGCCAACTTTTACAGGTTACTGGGAAGATAACCTGCAGTCAGCCCCACTGCCGATAGTATGGGACGCCTTTAAGGCGTGTATGAGAGGTCAATACATCTCGGCAATCAAACAAGCACGTAAACACTTTAATCACCAATCACAAGAACTACAAGATAAAGAGAGAGCATGTGAGGCGGCCCATGCGGCCGACCAGTCAGATGTTACTTACAGGGAACTGCTTGAGGCGCGCCGTCTCCTGACGTTGCACTTTACTGAATTGACCCACACTTCCTGGGCGAGGAGGGCAGAGTCCCTCTTCGAACAGGGAGATAAAAATGGTAGGCTTTTGGCCATGTTGGTTGCAGAGCAGCGATTTCAGACTAGTATACCTTGTATCACTGACTCTCAGGGTACCCTATTGACAGACCCAAGTGACATCCTTGATACCTTTGTAGATTATTACAGCACTCTTTACATGCCTATACCGACATATAACAAACAGGATCTTGAATCCCTGCTTAATTCCCTATGTATACCAAAACTGTCAGAGTCAGATCAACATAGTCTAGAAGGGGAGATCACTGAACAGGAAATAGAAAAAGCCATTAGATCTTTTCCTCCACACAAATCACCAGGGCCGGATGGTTTTTGTATCGAATGGTACAGGTCGCACTTGGATGACTCTGCCAAGGCTGCAAATGACGCTGCAAATGACGCTGGGCAAGCTGCAAATGACACTGACTGTTTCACTTTTGCTTGGAACACAAGACGCTACCGGATTCTCTTATGGAGGCTCAGGTGGTCTTATTGCCAAAACCGGGCAAGGATCCTTTGACTTGCTCCTCGTACAGACCTATAGCTCTCCTTAACCAGGACCTTAAAATTCTCACTAAAATATTGGCCACAAGATTGTCAAAGGTAATAACCACACTGGTAGACATAGACCAAACCGGGTTCATACCCCAGAAGTCCACTGATACAAATCTCCGCAGGCTGTTTGCGCACCTACAGATCGACCATGCTAACCCCGGAGCCAGGGTGATTGTTTCCCTAGATATAGCTAAAGCCTTCGATTCGGTGGACTGGCATTACATGTCCACTGTATTACGGCATATGGGGTTTGGAGAGGTGTTCCTTACGTGGATATCCCTCCTATACAGCTCACCCAAGGCAGCAATTAAGATAGGCACTCAAGTTTCCGCACAGTTTTCGGTGGGGAGGGGAACGCGGCAAGGTTGCCCCCTCTCCCCATCTTTATTTGCTCTGGCCATAGAGCCTATAGCCATTGCTCTGAGAGCATCCACAGAGGTTAAAGCCCTTCAGGTTGGCGGCATTCGAGAATGCACGGCCCTATATGCTGATGATATGCTCCTCTTTTTAGAAGACCCGGGTCCATCCTTGGAGGCAGTGTTTGAGATCTTAAGCACATTAGCAAATTTCTCAGGGCTGCGGGTGAATTGGGAAAAGTCCAATATCATGGCCATTGATGATGGGGCTCAGGCACGGGCATCACCTTTGGTGCCCATTGCCTGGGTTACGGAGCTAAAATATTTGGGTATACGTATATCCCCCCAGGTCACAGACTACTTGACACTTAACCTAATGCCACTGATCACGAAGGTAAAAATACAATTGGAGGCTTGGAAGCATCTTCCACTCTCCTTAATTGGTAGGGTGAATCTACTTAAGATGAAGATACTGCCAGTGTTCCTCTATTTTTTGCGCAACACTCCCGTGTGGGTCCCCTGCTCCTTCTTTCGGCGCATAAACAGCCTCTTTAGCTCGTTTCTATGGAGCTCTGGACACCCCAGAGTGAGCCTCCGTACATTACAGGAGCCCTATGGACAGGGAGGACTGGCCCTTCCTGACTTGTTCAAGTATTTTATTGCAGGACAGATGGTATTTGCCAGACGGTGGTTAACAAGGGATGACGGGGATGCAGCGACAGTACTGGAGGCTGCTCTAGTGGGATCCTATGAGAGTCTCTACTATTTAGTGTTTAGAGGGCCACAGGCAGCGGCGCCTTTGACTGGCTCCATGCGTGTTACTATTCGCGCGTGGGACAGGGCAAAAGTACTAATGCACACAGACACAGAGGCCTGGTCACCTGACACACCATTGTGGCTCAATTCCAGGTTATCCCATTTTAGCGATATCCCAGATCCAGTAATATGGGCCAGAGTTGGCATCAAACAATTAAAGAACATAGTAGGGGGGGGGGGGGAAACTGCTTTCCTTTAATCAATTTAAAGATAAACATGATCTCCCAAACTGGTACTTTTTCCGTTATCTGCAGCTGAGGCATGCGTTTTCTGCACAGTTTGGCACAGGAGCAGTGTTACTCCAATCCTCACCTTTAGAACAGTTGCTCTGTGATGAATCTGTGCGGAAGACGCTGTCGGAAACATATAAAGAGCTATTTGCAGAAAGGCCTGCGGCACTCAGTAAATGTAGAGAGAAATGGAGCTCACTTGTTCCCAATCTCCAAGGTGATGACTGGGACGATATGTGGGTCCTAGTATCGGCCCGTGACAGGTACATCCAATTTAAGATACTTCACAGGGTATATTATACCCCAGCGAGACTAGCCAGCATCTATGGTTTGAATGGCGCCACCTGCTGGCGTTGTAACGCGGCAGGGGCGGACTTCGATCATGTATTCTGGCAGTGTCCGTCCATACAGGTATTTTGGACAGGGGTCACAAAGACCATCCAGGAGCTGATCCTCCTACCTGTCCCCATGACGATATCAGTATGTATGTTGGGCCTGGTGGAGGAAGTAGCACCACTTAGGGCACAAAGAACCATGATCTCTCTCACCTTATTTTATGCACGCAAAGCCATTCTTTTATGCTGGAAAAAACCTGAGGCCCCATCCTTGGCCTTCTGGAAAGGCATAGTGAATAGAGCACTACCCTTATATAAAGCCACCTACTTAAGCAGGGGGTACCCCAAAAAATTTGAGAAGGTATGGCAGTGCTGGCTGTCTTCGGATGGTACTGTATGAGTTACTGCATGAGTAATGGGTTTAATATTATACGAAAGAAACATGCACTGCTTGAAATGATGAGACAGGCGGTATAGCTACTAGGTGATTGTGATTATTGTTTTACCTGAGCATGTACTGTAAAATGATTTGAGTAGCCCGGAGGGCACGTGATTGTGTTTACCCTCCTGTTATACTTGGGACATTGCACAACGTGGAGGGGGGAGGGGAGAATTCATGGGGGGGTTCTGTTATTGTTGTTTATTGCTGTTTTAAAAACTGTGAATAAAAAGAATTTTCCAAAAAAAATAAATCTCAGTTTGGAAACATGAAAACTGGCATTGCTGACCTCTGAAAAAAATGGCAGTTGCCTGACTGCCATGCTGACCCAGAACAATATGAAGATAAAGACTTTAAAGACCTGCATAACTAAATAGGGTGACCAGACATTCCCGGTTTCCGGGGACAGTCCCCGGATTGAGGACACTGTCCCCGAACCAAGTCTGTCCCCAGTTTTGTCCCCAGATTGGATTCGAACAGGGGCTGGGGCAATTTTCAAAGACAGTGCAGAATTAAAAAAAAAATCTCTGCCGCTCCTACTAGCTTAGGGGTGGGGGTGTATTTTTTTTTCATTATCTGTGCCCCTTTTTGATGATCATGTGCTGGTCGGAGCGGAGAGAATATTTCTTCAGTTTCGGGTGCATGCCCGCTCCTGCTCGCATGCATGTTCTTCTGCCTTGGCTCAAGTCCCTGCCAGCCACCTGCCCATCTCCTTGCCTTCCCTGGCAGAGTGATCTTCTTCCGCTCCCCACCCAGTAGTAGCCGGGGCCCGGAGCGTAAGACTTGACAGGCTGTGAGGCGGGCGGCGACGGGCAGAGAGACGCTAATTGCCACCATTACTAGTAAAAAAATATGTCCCCATATTTCATTTTAAAAATCTGGTCACCTTATAACTAAAGAGACATGATTACCTAAAGCTGAACTCGGATGAAAAAGAAAAAAAATTCCCCCTCTCCAGCAGTCCCATTGTCCAGATAGTAGGACATAGTCAATATGGAACTACAAGTCCCAGTATACAGATGGGTAGCATGCAGCCAATACTGAACTACAAGTCCCAATGTCCTGATAGCAGCACACCGCCACCACTACAGGTCCCAGGGTCCAGGAAGTAGCATGCAGCCAATACTGAACTACAAGTCCCAATGTCCTGATAGCAGCACACCGCCACCACTACAGGTCCCAGGGTCCAGGAACTAGCATGCAGCCAATACTGAACTACAAGTCCCAGTATACAGATGGGTAGCATGCAGCCAATCCAGAACTACAAGTCCCAATGTCCTGATAGCAGCACACCGCCACCACTAGGTCCAGAACTACAAGTCCCAATGTCCTGATAGCAGCACACCGCCACCACTACAGGTCCCAGGTCCCAGAGTCCAGGAAGTAGCATGCAGCCAATACTGAACTACAAGTCCCAATGTCCTGATAGCAGCACACCGCCACCACTACAGGTCCCAGGGTCCAGGAAGTAGCATGCAGCCAATACTGAACTACAAGTCCCAATGTCCTGATAGCAGCACACCGCCACCACTACAGGTCCCAGGGTCCAGGAACTAGCATGCAGCCAATACTGAACTACAAGTCCCAGTATACAGATGGGTAGCATGCAGCCAATCCAGAACTACAAGTCCCAATGTCCTGATAGCAGCACACCGCCACCACTACAGGTCCCAGGGTCCAGGAACTAGCATGCAGCCAATACTGAACTACAAGTCCCAGTATACAGATGGGTAGCATGCAGCCAATCCAGAACTACAAGTCCCAATGTCCTGATAGCAGCACACCGCCACCACTACAGGTCCCAGGGTCCAGGAAGTAGCATGCAGCCAATACTGAACTACAAGTTTCATTGTCCAGGTAGTAGTACACAGCCAATACAGGTCCCTGGGTCCAGATAGTCACACTCAGCCAATAGAGAACTACAAGCCCCAGCAGACTTAGGCCACGTACACACGGTCGGACTTTCCGACGGGAAATGTTCGATGTGAGCTTGTTTGTCGGAAAGTCCGACCGTGTGTATGCTCCATCCAATATTTGCTGTTGGAATTTCCGCCCACAAATTTTTTTTGAGAGCAGGTTCTCAAATTTTCTGCCAACTTTACTTTGTTGTCGGAAAGTCCGATCGTGTGTACACAAGTCCTTCGCACAAAAGTTCACGCATGCTCGGAATCAAGCAGAAGGAGCCGCACTGGCTATTGAACTTCCTTTTTATCGGCTCGTCGTACATCTTGTACGTCACCGCACTCTCACGTACGGAATTTTGGGCCAACATTCGTGTGACCGCGTCAAGACAAGTTGGAGCCAACAACCTTCGGGAAAAAAAAACACGGTTTTGTTGGCGGAATATCTGATCGTGTGTATGAGGCATTAGTGTACAGCTGGTAACACAAGGTTGATATGAAACTACTACAGGTTCCAGCAGCCCCAGTGTCCAATTAGCAGCAGGCAGCCAATACAGAAGTAACTACAAGTCTAAGTAGTCCTATTATCCAGATAGGAGAACACGCTATTACGGAACTACAAGTTTCAGCAGTCCCAGTTTCCGGATAGGGGGATGCAGCCACTACAAATGTACAAGTCCCAGCAGTCCCAGTGTCCAGCTAGCAGCACACAGTCAGTATAGGACTACATGTCCCAGTGTCCAGATAGCAACATGGCCAATAGAGTACTAAAAGTCCCAGCAGTCCAATTAGAAAGACAAGGTCACTAGGGAACTACAACTCCCAGTGTACAGATCGCTTACAGCTACTATAGAATCACTAGTCCCGGCAGTCCTGGTGTCCTGGTAGTAGCAAGAAGCTAATATGGAGCTACAAGTCCCAGTGTCCAGGTAGCAGCACATGGCTAGTACAGAATCTCAAGACCCAGCAGTCCCTGTATTCATCTATCAGCAATAAGGAACTACAAGTCCCAGCAGTACTAACGTCCAGACAGCACTGCCCATCCATCCCTCAGACTACCAACATAAAAGACTGACGCCTGCTCAACCCCAATTACTGACACCACAGAGTGATGCCCACCCTCACCACTGACACCAAAGACTGATGCCCCCACTAAACTACTGGCACCCCAGACTGATGCCCACACACAGCTATTGACATCCCAGACTGATGCCCACCCCTTGCATACATCCACCTACTGACTGTTCAGACTGATGCCCACACCCAACTAATGACTCCCCAGATTGATGCCAACCCACAACCACTGACACCCCAGACTGATGCCCACACCCAAGTAATGACTCCCCAAATGGATGCCCACCCCCACCCCCCCAACCATTGACACCCCAGACTGATGCCCACACCCAACTAATGACTCCCCAGATTTATGCCCACCCCCAACCACTGACAACCCAGACTGATGCCCACACCAAGCTAAGGACTACCCAGGTTGATGCCCACCCCCAACCACTGACACCCCAGACTAATGCCCACACCCAACCTCTGACATCCCAGATTGATTTCCACCCTCAACCACTGACATCCCAGACTGATGCCCACACCCAAGTAATGACTCCCCAAATGGATGCCCACCCCCCCCCCCAACCATTGACACCCCAGACTGATGCCCACACCCAACTAATGACTCCCCAGATTTATGCCCACCCCCAACCACTGACAACCCAGACTGATACCCACACCAAGCTAAGCACTACCCAGGTTGATGCCCACCCCCAACCACTGACACCCCAGACTGATGCCCACACCCAATTAATGACTCCCCAAATGGATGCCCACCCCCCCCAACCATTGACACCCCAGACTGATGCCCACACCCAACTAATGACTCCCCAGATTTATGCCCACCCCCAACCACTGACAACCCAGACTGATGCCCACACCAAGCTAAGGACTACCCAGGTTGATGCCCACCCCCAACCACTGACACCCCAGACTAATGCCCACACCCAACCTCTGACATCCCAGATTGATTTCCACCCTCAACCACTGACATCCCAGACTGATGCCCACACCCAAGTAATGACTCCCCAGATTGATGCCCACCCCCCAACCACTGACACCCCAGACTGATGCCCACACCCAACTAATGACTCCCCAGATTTATACCCACCCCCAACCACTGACACCCCAGACTGATGCCCACACCCAACCACTGACACCCCAGTCTGATGCCCACACCAAACCACTGACACCCCAGACTGATGCCCACACCCAACCACTGACATCCCAGATTGATGCCCACCCCCAACCACTGACACCCCAGACTGATGCCCACACCCAACTAAGGACTCCCCAGATTGATGCCCATCCCCAACCACTGACACCCCAGACTAATGCCCACACCCAACCAGTGACATCCCAGATTGATGTCCACCCTCAACCACTGACACCCCAGTCTGATGCCCACCCTTAACCACTGATACCCCAGACTGATGCCCACACCCAACTAATGACTCCCCAGATTGATGCCAACCCCCAACCACTGACACCCCAGACTGATGCCCACACCCAAGTAATGACTCCCCAGATTGATGCCCACCCCCCCCCCAACCACTGACACCCCAGACTGATGCCCACACCCAACTAATGACTCCCCAGATTGATGCCCATCCCCAACCACTGACACCCCAGACTGATGCCCACACCCAACCACTGACATTCCAGATTTATGCCCACCCCCAACCACTGACACCCTAGACTGATGCCCACACCCAACTAATGACTCCCCAGATTGATGCCCATCCCCAACCACTGACACCCCAGACTAATGCCCACACCCAACCAGTGACATCCCAGATTGATGTCCACCCTCAACCACTGACACCCCAGTCTGATGCCCACCCTCAACCACTGATACCCCAGACTCATGCCCACACCCAACTAATGACTCCCCAGATTGATGCCAACCCCCAACCACTGACACCCCAGACTGATGCCCACACCCAAGTAATGACTCCCCAGATTGATGCCCACCCCCCCAACCACTGACACCCCAGACTAATGCCCACACCCAACCTCTGACATCCCAGGTTGATTTCCACCCTCAACCACTGACACCCCAGTCTGATGCCCACGCTCAACCACTGATACTCCAGACTGATGCCCACACCCAACTAATGACTCTCCAGATTGATGCCAACCCCCAACCACTGACACCCCAGACTGATGCCCACACCCAAACACTGACACCCCAGACTGATGCCCACACCCAACCACTGACATCCCAGATTGATGCCCACCCCAACCACTGACACCCCAGACTGATGCCCACACCCAACTAATGACTCCCCAGATTGATGCCCATCCCCAACCACTGACACCCCAGGCTAATGCCCACACCCAACCAGTGACATCCCAGATTGATGCCCACCCCAACCACTGACACCCCAGACTGATGCCCACACCCAACTAATGACTCCCCAGATTGATGCCCATCCCCAACCACTGACACCCCAGACTAATGCCCACACCCAACCAGTGACATCCCAGATTGATGTCCACCCTCAACCACTGACACCCCAGTCTGATGCCCACCCTCAACCACTGACACCCCAGACTGATGCCCACCCCAACCACTGAAACCCCAGACTAATGCCCACACCAAAGCACTGACACCCCAGACTGATGCCCACACCCAACCACTGACACCCCAGACTAATGCCCACACCCAACCTCTGACATCTCAGATTGATTTCCACCCTCAACCACTGACATCCCAGATTGATGCCCACCCCCAACCACTGACACCCCAGACTGATGCCCACACCCAACTAATGACTCCCCAGATTGATGCCCATCCCCAACCACTGACACCCCAGACTAATGCCCACACCCAACCAGTGACATCCCAGATTGATGTCCACCCTCAACCACTGACACCCCAGTCTGATGCCCACCCTTAACCACTGATACCCCAGACTGATGCCCACACCCAACTAATGACTCCCCAGATTGATGCCAACCCCCAACCACTGACACCCCAGACTGATGCCCACACCCAAGTAATGACTCCCCAGACTGATGCCCACCCCCCAACCACTGACACCCCAGACTGATGCCCACACTCAACTAATGACTCCCCAGATTTATGCCCACCCCCAACCACTGACAACCCAGACTGATGCCCACACCCAAATAATGACTCCCCAGATGCCCACCCCCAACCACTGACACCCCAGACTGATGCCCACACCCAACCACTGACATTCCAGATTGATGCCCACCCCCAACCACTGACACCCTAGACTGATGCCCACACCCAACTAATGACTCCCCAGATTGATGCCCATCCCCAACCACTGACACCCCAGACTAATGCCCACACCCAACCAGTGACATCCCAGATTGATGTCCACCCTCAACCACTGACACCCCAGTCTGATGCCCACCCTCAACCACTGATACCCCAGACTGATGCCCACACCCAACTAATGACTCCCCAGATTGATGCCAACCCCCAACCACTGACACCCCAGACTGATGCCCACACCCAAGTAATGACTCCCCAGATTGATGCCCACCCCCCCCCCCAACCACTGACACCCCAGACTAATGCCCACACCCAACCTCTGCCATCCCAGGTTGATTTCCACCCTCAACCACTGACACCCCAGTCTGATGCCCACCCTCAACCACTGATACTCCAGACTGATGCCCACACCCAACTAATGACACTCCAGATTGATGCCCACCCCCAACCACTGACACCCCAGACTGATGCCCACACCCAACCACTGACACCCCAGACTGATGCCCACACCCAACCACTGACATCCCAGATTGATGCCCACCCCCAACCACTGACACCCCAGACTGATGCCCACACCCAACTAATGACTCCCCAGATTGATGCCCATCCCCAACCACTGACACCCCAGACTAATGACCACACCCAACCAGTGACATCCCAGATTGATGTCCACCCTCAACCACTGACACCCCAGTCTGATGCCCACCCTCAACCACTGACACCCCAGACTGATGCCCACCCCAACCACTGAAACCCCATACTAATGCCCACACCAAAGCACTGACACCCCAGACTGATGCCCACACCCAACCATTGACACCCCAGACTGATGCCCACACCCAACCACTGACACCCCAGTCTGATGCCCACACCCAACCACTGACACCCCAGTCTGATGCCCACACCAAACCACTGACATACAAGATTGATGCCCACCCCCAACCACTGACACCCCAGACTGAGGCCCACACCCAACTAATGACTCCCCAGATTGATGCCCACCCCCAACCACTGACACCCCAGACTAATGCCCACACCCAACCAGTGACATCCCAGATTGATGTCCACCCTCAACCACTGACACCCCAGTCTGATGCCCAACCAAAACCACTGACACCCCAGACTAATGCCCACACCCAACCACTGACACCCCAGACTGATGCCCACACCCAACCACTGACACCCCAGACTGATGCCCACACCCAACCACTGACACCTCAGACTGATGCCCACATCCAACCACTGACACCCCAGATTGATGCCCATACCCAAATATTGACAGCCCAGACTGATGCCCACAATTGAACAGGTGTACCTAATAAAGTGGCCGGTGAGTGTATATTTCAGTCGCGCGGCACTATTTTAATTTCATGCTGTATGTATATATATATATGTGTGTGTTACATGGTCGGCAAGAGGTTAAAAAGACAGACCTAAAAAAAAGATCTTCATACTCCTCTAAAGGCAAAAGCTGTCACTCTTCATGGAGTCTGATAGCGATGATCGTTGGAAGAGCCGGGGGGGGGGGGGGGGATAAGACATGCCGGTGTTCTCTGACTGTGCTGCACTATGGCAGGGGATATGATATTTCTGCTCATTTCTGCCCCAGCTTCCTCCATTCCATATTCATAATAAGTCTGAGGCCCGGCATTCAGCCCAGAACAATGCGGGGTCTTCATGCGATCTTCACAAAGGAGCTCTGATTGCGGTCATTATCCTGCAAGGCACACATTAAGGCCCCTTTCACACTGGGGCGGTGCGGGGCGGCGACGGTAAAGCAGCGCTATATTTAGCGCTGCTTTACCATAGTTTTTCCCGCGGTATGCGGCCGCTAGCGGGGTGGTTTTAACCCCCGCTAGCGGCCGCAAAAGGGTTAAAAACCTCCGCAAAGCGCCGCTGCAGCGGCGGTTTGCGGGCGGTATCCCCGCGGTTTCCCATTGATTTCAATGGGAAGGAGCGGTATAGGAGCGGTAAATACACCGCTCCTACACCGCTCCAAAGATGCAGCTAACAGGACTTTTTTTACCGTCCTGCTAGCGCACCGCTCCAGTGTGAAAGCCCGCCGGCTTTCACACTGGAGTGAATGGGGCCGGTTTTTTCAGGCGGTGTACAGGCGCTATTTTTAGCGCTGTACCGCCTGAAAACCGCCCCAGTGTGAAAGGGGCCTAAGGGACGCGATCATTCTCCGAGATGAAGACGTGGCTCCTCCGTCATTCTCTCCCCGGCCTTCCTTGAGAATGCAAGATATGCGGCACATTACTGCAATTATTTCATGTTATTTCATTGATTCATTTCATGTCAGGAAGCAAATCCCCCCCCCCCCCCAGGTCACCACGGGTTACATTTCATCTGTTGGAATAGTGATGGATCTCCTCATCTGTTCTGGTGGTCACAAAAACGAAAAAAAGAACAACAAAAAAAAAAATCGACTTTATGTAACTATTCTCAAAATTATTATTATTATACAGGATTTATATAGCGCCAACAGCTTACTCAGCGCTTTACAACATACAGTGCCTTGCAAAAGTATTCACCCCCTTGGCATTTTTCGGGTTTTGCTGCCTCACAACCTGGAATTTACATGGACTGTTTGAGGATTTGCATCATTTAATTTTCAGAACATTCCCACAACTTTGAAGATGTTATTTTTTTTATTGTGAAGCAAACAACAAATAGGACAAAATAACAGAAAAGGTCAATGTGCATAACTATTCACCCCCCCTAAAGTCAATACTTTGTAGAGACACCTTTTGCGGCTATCACAGCTCCAAGTCGCTTTGGATAAGTCTCTATGAGTCTTGCCACATCTTACCACTGGGATTTTTGCCCATTCCTCCTTGCAAAACTGCTCCAGATCCTTCAAGTTGGATGGTTTGCGCTTGTGAACAGCAATCTTTAAGTCTGACCACAGATTTTCTATTGGATTGAGGTCTGGGCTTTGACTGGGCCATTCCAACACATTTACATGTTTCCCCTTAAACCACTCAAGTGTTGCTTTAGCAGTGTGTTTGGGGTCATTGTCCTGCTGGAAGGTGAACCTCCATCCTAGCCTCAAATCACACACAGAGTGGTACAGTTTTGCTCAAGAATATCCCTGTATTTAGCACCATCCATCTTTCCCTCAACTCTGACCAGTTTCCCAGTCCCGACTGGGAAACCCCACGGCATGATGCTGCCACCACCATGTTTCACAGTGGGGATGGTGTTCTTCAGTGTTGGTCATCTTACTTTAAAAAAAGTAATTAGTTAAGTTACAAATTACTTCTCCCAAAAAGTAATTGCGTTAGTAACTCAGTTACTACATTGGAAAAGTAATTAGTTACGCAGCAAAGTAACTGACTTTTTAAAAAATATTCTATACTGTAACTAAGGGGTCTAGTATTACTGTAAGCAAGGGGCACATTTATTATTATTATTGTTATATATCGTGTAACCAAGGGGCTGCTCTATTATTACTCTAACCAAGGGGCAGATCTGTTATAGCGTGTAAGCAAGGGGCGGATCTATTATTATATTGTGTAAGGGGTGGATGGCTACAGAAGAGGGCGAATGTTAAATTAATGGGCAGAGCTCGATATATAACAATAATAATAAATGCGCCCCTTGGTTACACGATATATAACAATAATAATAAATGCGCCCCTTGGTTACAGTAATACTAGACCCGCCCCTTAGTTACACGATAGGCGCCCCTTGCAAAGTAGCACGAGCATTGGGAGCGTACGGCATCGCCTCGTACAATTACATGTTAACTGCGCCTGCGCGGTGTAGAGTTCACTCAGAGCTGTTTAGGTTCAGCAATTTTCATAAGCTCCGTAGTCCTTCGTACTGTGCAAGCACTGCGCCTGCGCAGTACAGGGGGTCCTTATCCAACGGGGGAACTTTTTTGGCGGGACACTGGAATTACACTACTGCCATCTAGTGGCGGTAGAAGTAATTGAGGTAGCGCCGCCCAAGTAATGGGAACTGAGTTACCATGAGGGGAAAAGTAATCAGTTAGATTACTCGTTACCCTCTAAAGTAACTGCGTTATGTAACTCCGTTTATTTTAACTCAGTTACTTTCATCACTGGTGTTCTTTGGGTGATGTGATGTGTTGTGTTTGCTCCAGACATAGCATTTTCTTTGATGGCCAGAAAGTAAAATTTTAGTCTCATCAGACCAGAGCACCTTCCTCCATACATTTTGGGAGTCTCCCACATGTCTTTTCGCAAAACCAAAACGTGTCATTTTTGTTTTTTGCTGAAAGTAATGGCTTTCTTCTGGCCACTCTGCCATAAAGCCCAACTCTATGGAGCGTACGGCTTATTGTCGTCCTATGTACAGATACTGCAGTCTCTGCTGTGGAACTCTGCAGCTCCTCCAGGGTTACCTTAGGTCTCTGTGCTCCTCTCTGATTAATGCCCTCCTTGCCCTGTCCGTGAGTTTTGGTGTGCAGCCATCTCTTGGCAGGTTTGCTGTTGTGCCATGTTCTTTCTATTTGGTTATGATAGATTTGATGGTGCTCCTGAGCTCATCCTTCGACTCTTCACCACACACAGCCACAAAGGCAAGAGAATTATTGTTGGGCAGTGTATTTGTTAATTGGCATTTAATTTTAATGGTTCAAAGAATGTCAGGCAAAATGGTCGGCCCTCATGCATGTTCACTTCATCAAATCTGGCCTCTTTGAAAAAAGTTTGGACACCCCTGGTTTAAACCCTAGCATTGTCATCGCCATCTAATGGCCAAAATGTGGTACAGTTTTCTGAAGGTGAAGAAAATCTAAAACAATTTTTCTCATTGATCAACACGTTTCACCCATCTATCAAACTAAAAATTGATTATTCGGACACACATGTCAACTTCCTAGACACTACAGTATACATCAGGAATGATAAGGTCCACACGTCAATATACAGAAAACCGACTGACCGATGCAGCTATCTCCATAATTCCAGTTTTCACCCCCAGCACACTAAACGAGCCATCATACACAGCCAGGCCATCAGATACCACTGAATATGTTCAGACCCAGAAGACAGAGATAAACATCTCAGAACACTGGCAGACTCCTTCCATAAGAAAGGTTACAAAGACAAAACCATCAACAACAGCATACACACAGCCTTGAAAACCCAAAGAGAAAATCTCCTCCAATACAAAGAGAGAAAAACGAACAACCGAGTACCTCTAGTCACCACATACAACCCAACACTAGAAGGGATCAAAAAGATAATCAAAGATTTACAACCCATTATAACAGAGGATGAAACTCTGAAAAAAATATTCCAACAACCCCCATTATTGGCTTTCAGACAACCACCTAACCTCAGACATAAACTAATCAGCAGGAAACTTCACTCTGATTATAAAGTCACAAATAATGGAAGCAAACCCTGCAATAATAAACGCTGCAAATTATGCAACCAGATCAATCTATCCAAAAGTGTCACACACACAAATGGGACCTTCAATATAACAGGCTCATACAACTGTACCTCCAGTAATGTGGTGTACCCCATCCAATGCAACAGGTGTAGCAAAGGATCTTATGTTGGTGAAACAGGACAGAAATTACAAGTGAGGATGAATTTGCACAGACACACCATCAAGGAACATAAGGAAGATGGTCTCTGCACACCTGTGGGACATCATTTCTCACAACCAGACCACACTATAGAAGACTTCAATGTTTTAGTTCTTAAAGGGAATTTCAGAACTATCCAGGAAAGGAAAACATTTGAGCTAAGAATGATACTTCTTTTTGACACAAAAAACAATGGCTTAAATTTGGATATTGGTTTCCTCACCCACTACTGTATACTAAAGTTTTATGACCCCCCTCTGTGACTGTGATCTCCCCCCCCCCCCCCCCCCCCTCCAGTCTATAGCTTTCCCCCTGTCTTATCTCACTTGCTGATAGCTTTATTACCATTGCCATACTATTGATTTGTATATGTATGTGTTTGTTTTTCTTCTCCTACCCCTCAGAATTATTTATTTATTTATTTATTTTTTTCTTTTGTTTTTTAACATTTTACCATTTTACCTTCTGCTAAAACTTTTGTGAATCAGTACTGCTTAGACCTTGAAGAAGGGGACACACCCCTAAAGCTCGTCCATGAAAAATGATATGTTAGTGCAAATAAAAAAGTATCACGGACAGTACTCAATTTTCTCTGTCACAATTGCACTAAGGCCCCTTTCACACCGGGGCGTTTTTCATGCGGTGCAGCGCTAAAAATAGCGCCTGTTCACCGCATGAAAAAATCCGGCCCCTTTAACTCCAGTGTGAAAGCCGGCGGGCTTTCACACTGGAGCGGTGCGCTAGCAGGATGACAAAAAAAGTCCTGCTAGCAGCATCTTTGGAGCGGGATAGGAGCGGTGTGTTCACCGCTCCTATACCGCTCCTTCCCATTGATTACAATGGGAGACCGCGGTAAAACCGCGGCAATACCGCGGTTACCGCGGCAATACCGCGGCTACGGCGGCGCTCTGCATCGGGTGTTTAACCCTTTTTCGGCCGCTCGCGGGGGGGTAAAACCGCACCGCGAGCGGCCGAAAACCGCGGTGAAAACGACGGTAAAGCAGCGCTAAATATAGCGCTGCTTTACCGTCACCGCGGCTCACCGCCCCAGTGTGAAAGGGGCCTTATACGGCTACAATCACTTCAAGTACAGTTTTCTGAAATACATGAACAAGAAAATTAGGTAATATACTGCATTTTGGCCAGTAGATGGAGCTAATGATCATAGTGCTTAATCAATAAAAGCCAAAATTTGTACAGCATGTACGAAAATGTGTGACATTTGTCCAGTGAATGTTGAATAATTAAACTCCAAAAGTAAGAGAAAAACCCTCCAAAGTGAGGGGAATCCCTCTTTAGTTGAAATAGGAACATGCATCCCTATTGGAAGATTAATCCTCAATTCCTGTTCTGTTGACTAATGAAAACATTGGCTTTCCTTTCAGTCCCTGTGACAGCGGTTGTCAGGACAAGCAGAGAGTGAGAGAGAGTGAATATCCCCAACAGGGACACAGATGGAAATAAAAAACAGAAATGGGTTCTAATTTATCTAAAATATATAAAAAAGGTTTTGCCTTTAGAATGACTTTAAAGCTGTTCAATTTGTCTATATTTTACCTACATTGAATTGTCTTTTTGTCCCTCATCAACATGCTACTTACATTTTTAAATAAAACCTTTCCACTTTCACTGCATACTCAATTTCATCATCAATTTTATCATCAATTTCAATATCACTGGGTCTCTGTGCTCCTCTATGCAATGTAGGCAGATCTTGGCTGTTGGGAGGGGCCGACAGGATGTTATACATAACTTCCTGAAAGCACCAGTCTGGAGACGTGTGGAAGTGTAGGTAAAATATAGACAAAATAAACTTTAAATGTTATTGTTTTATTTTAGATAAATTAGAACCCTTTTCTCCTTATTATTGCCATCTATGTCCCATTTGGGGATATTCACTCTCTGCTTGTCCTAATAACCGCTGTCACAGGGACTGAAAGGAAATCCAGTACAGGAATTGAGGGTAAATCTTCCAATAGGGATGCATGTTCCCATTAAAACTAAGTAGGGATTCCCCTCATTTAGGGGAGATGTGTTCTGCCCACTGGGCTTCTATTCAGTTTACTTATGTGCTTAAAATAACATGTTGCGCTTCTTGATGTACATCAAGCTAGTTATATGCAGAGCGCAGGCGCCACCTACTGTTCCCTTTCTGGTACAGCTTTGCTGTTTACAGAAGTTACATTCTTTTAGAATGTGTTAATAAAGTTGTTAGGAACCAGTGCATCCTGGGAGAATTCTCTAGAGGAAGTGAGTCAGCCACCATTTTAAGAATTTACAACAAGACAGTAAGGCTGTTTCTCCAATCTCTCGCCATCACCTCTTAGCGAGCTTAAAAAGTAAGTTTTTGCTATCCTATTCTGTGTTATAGTGCATTTTTCCTTTATTATATGCCAAATTGTACTGATTGATGTTTATTTGATCAATTTGTAGTTTCACCTGGCTTCTTCCAATAAATTGAAGATCAAAGAAATATGGTATCTGAAGTTTATGGAGCAAGAAGGTTTAGCTTTCTGTCCTAGGGACAGAACAAGATGTACTCTCACTTTTGAAGTCTAATTATTAAATATTCACTGGACAAATGTCAGTACTTCTTGTTCTGTCTCTAGGACAGAGAGCTAAACCTTCTTGCTCCATAAACTTCAGATACCATATTTCTTTGATCTTCAATTTATTGGAACAAGCAAGGAGAAACGTCAAATTGATAAAATAAACATCAATCAGTTCATACATGCTGCACAAATGTTGGCTGCTATTTCTGTAATAGATTAATCCCTATAATCATTAGCGCCACCTAGTGGCCAAAATGCAGTATATTTTCTTATTTTCTCGTTGAGGTATTTCAGAAAACGGTACCAAATTTTGGCCACTAGATGGCGATCTAGGGTTTAACCTGCTCCCGGACCACCTCACATACATTGACTGCAGTGGCGGCGGCCCTTCAGCACAAAATCACGTACCTGTATGTGATTTCAAATGCCGGGTCTGGGGTGCGTGCACATGCCGCCGGTGGCCTTCTTCCGCTGTGATTGGACACAACAGGAGCCAATCAGCAGGTCCGGCGTACCCGATGTCAGCCGGGACCAACCGATCGTTTCTGAGACAGACAGAACGGCAGTCTGCCTAGGTAAACTAGGCAGATCTATATTCTGTCAGAGGGGAAGATGGAGATCTTTTGTTTCTGTTAAGCAGGAACACAGATCTCTGTCTTCCCCCAGTTGAAGCACCTCCTCCCACAGTGAGAAAGCACTCCCAGGGAACACAGTTTACCCTTTGATTACCCCTGATGTTAAAGGATTTTTAAAGGCAGAAGGCTTTTTATCTTAATACATTCTATGCATTAAGATAAAAAGCTTTCTTGTGTAGCAGCCCCCTCAGCCCCCTAATACGTACCTGAGCCCCATCTCTGTCCAGCGATGTCCACGAGTCCCTCGGTCCACGACTCTCCCTCCTGGATTGGCTGAGACACAGTAGCGGCACCATTGGCTCCCTTGGCTGTCAATTAAAGTCAGTTAGCCAATCAGGAGAGAAAGGGCTGGGGTTGAATGGCAGCTCAGTGCCTGAACAGACACACGGAGCTGCAGCTCAGCCTAGGTGCCCCCATAGCAAGCTGCTTGCTGTGTGGGGCACTCGACAGGAGGGAGGGGCTAGGAGCAGCGAAGAGGGACCTGAGAAGAGGAGGATCTGGGCTGCTCTATGCAAATCCACTGCACAGAGCAGGTAAGTATAACATGTTTGTTATTTTAAAAAAAAAGAGAGATTTTACAATAACTTTAACCCCTTCCCAGCCAATGTCATTAGTACAGTGACAGTGCATTTTATAGCACTAATCACTGTATTGGTGTCACTGGTCCCCAAAAAGTGCCACCTAGTGTCAGATTTGTCCGCTGCAATGTCGCAATCCTGCTAAAAAAAAACGCTGATCGCCGCTATTATTTAAAATTAAATTTCATAAATCTATTCCATAGTTTGTAGACATGATAACATTTGCACAAACCAATCCATATACGCTTATTGGCATTTTTCTATTACCAAAAATATGTAGCAGAATACATATTGGCCTAAATTGATGAAGAGATAAGATTTTTAAAAAATTTTTATTGGATGTGTTTTATAGCAGAAAGTAAAAAATATTTTTTTTTTTTCTTCAAAATTGTTTTTTTCTGTTTATAGCGCAAAAAATAAAAACCGCAGAGGTGATCAAATACCACCAAAAGAAAGCTCTATTTGTGGGGGGGGGGGGGGGGGACATCATTTTTTTTTTTTGTATAAATAAATAAAGAACATTACTTCATTTGTGTACAGCATCACACGACCGCGCAATTGTCAGTTAAAGTAAAGCAGTGCCGTATCACCAAAAAATGGCCTGGTCATGAAGGAGGGGTAAATCATCTGGAGGTCAAGTGGTTAAGGGCAATTTTTTTAAAACAACAAACATTTTATACCTACCTGCTCTGTGCAATGATTTTGCACAGAGCAGCCCTGATCCTCCTCTTCTTGGGTCCTTCATCGAAGCTCCTGGCTCCTCCCTGCTGCCAAGTGTCCACAGCAAGCAGCTTGCAGGCGCATTCCCGAGCCGCTGCTCTGCTTGTCCATTCAGACACAAAGCCGTATAGCTTTCGCCTCCTCTCTCCTGTTTGGCTGTGATTGACAGCAGCGGGTGCTAATGGCTCCTGCTGCTGTCTCAGCCAATAAAGGAGAGTCCCTGGATTGCTGGATCGAGAATGAGCTCAGGTAAGTATGAAGGGGGGGGGGGGGGCGCTGCTGCACACAGAAAGTTTTTTTTTTTTCCTGCAATATTTTTATACATTTTTAGACATTTCTTTTACAATACCAACAATCGTGCAATCCAGTTACAATTAAGTGTCAATTATATATAATAAAATTATAATATAAAAATATAATTATAAACCTTCCAGAAATGTAATTATCCAAATAAAATCTTAAATCATTCGTATACATGAAAAAAATAAATACAATAAAAATATACTAAATATACTAAAGAAAAATTACAAAAAAAATTTAGAATGCATGAAGGTAAAAATCCTTCAGCCTTGCAAAAAGCACCTAAAAATGCATAGGTGTGAGCCAGGCCTAAAGGAAATTGTACAAGAAAATTGTATAATGTACAGACAGCTTAACACGGCTATACACTATACAATCAGATTGTACAATCTCATTTAGATTTACCAAATATGTAATATGTAATGTAATATGAAGACACGCCAAAACTATCCATTGCGGTTGAGACCTTCCACTACAGAACTGATGGCAGATATGAAGGAGATTGTCCAATCAGATTGCATAGTGTATGGCCACCCTTAGGCTCGGTTCACACCTATGCGTTTTTTTTTTTGGTGCTTTTTGCAGAAATACACTTCAGTCCATTTAACATGGTTTCCTATGGGACACGTTCACATCTATGCTTTTTTCAGCCGTTGCGTTTTTGGAAAGAGTCAGGGCCCGGGGGGACTTTTTTAACCACTTCCCAACCGCGCATAGTCATATGACAGCGCCAGGAACCCTTTGTCCCTCCGGGCTGCCGTCATATGACGTCTTTTCTTCCTGAGCCTCTAGGCGCGTGCCCGGCGGCCGCGATGTCTGCCGGGCACCCGCGATTGCCCGTGAATACAGTAGGACCGTGGATCTGTGTGTGTAAACACACAGATCCACGTCCTGTCAGAGGAGAGGAGACCGATGGTGTGTTCCCAGTACAGAGGAACACCGATCGGTCTCCTCCCCTTGTGAGTCCCCTCCCCCCACAGTTAGAATCACTCCCTAGGAAACTTAATTAACCCCTCGATCACCCCCTAGTGTTAACCCCTTCCCTGCCAGTCACGTTTACACAGTAATCAGTGCATTTTTTTTATAGCACTGATCACTGTATAAATGTGAATGGTCCCAAAATAGTGTCCGAAGTGTCCGCCGCAATAACGCAAACACGATTAAAATGGGAGATCGCCACCATTACTAGTAAAAAAAAAGCAAAAAAAACAACAAAAATGCCATAAATCTATCCCCTATTTTGTAGACGCTATAACTTTTGTGCAAACCAATCAATATACGCTTATTGTGATTTTTTTTTTTTTACCAAAAATATGTAGAAGAATACGTATCGGCCTAAACTGAGGAAATTTTTTTTTTTTTTTTATGGGATATTTATTATAGCAAAAAGTAAAAAATATTGTGTTTTTTTTTTTCAAAATTGTCGCTCTTTTTTTGTTTTATAGCGCAAAAAATAAAAACCGCAGAGGTGATCAAATACCACCAAAAGAAAGCTCTATTTGTGGAGAAAAAAAATTATCAAAATTTCATATGGGTACAGTGTTGTATGACCACGCAATTGTCATTGAAAGTGTGACAGCGCTGAAAATTGGTCTGGGCAGGAAGGGGGTGAAAATGCCCGGTATTGAAGAGGTTAAAAGCAAAACGGTGCTTTTTATTTTATTAGACTTATGGAGAAGCTGCAAAAAAGTATGTAGTGCGTTTTTTTGCTGCGATTTTGCTGCAAAATGCGTTTTTTTGGCCAACAGCAAATTGGCAAACGTAAAAAAAAAAAAAAAAAAGCATAAAAAATGCAAAACGCATCAAAAAAACTGGGGAAAAACGTGTGTGCAAAAAAAACAACAACTGCGGTGTTAACCGACTTTTCTTTTTTTTTTTTTTTCTCATTGCCATCTCCATCACTTCTGCCACCTGGGTACAAAATTTAAAGCGTCTTCAGTTTTTTTGCGATTGTGGCTCAATCTTCTGCAAAACTAGTGCGTTTTTCGGCGCCGAAAAGCAATTGCAGCGTCGCAGGTCAATTCGTCCCTCGCGCGCCGTCATAGGCGTCAGACGCCTTTGCTCGACTGATCGTCTCCAAAAAAAAAAAAAAAAAAAGTCGCCCATAGCCTTGCGATCTCACCTCCAAAAAAAAAAAAAAAGGAATAGACGGGAAATCAATGGATGTGTGTGTAGGAAATGTTGCTGCTCGGGGAGGGGGGCTGTGCTGCCTGTCAGTTGATGCTGCAGTCATCCACCAGAGCTGTGTCCTTGGCAAAGGCACAGAGTGACCTTGGATGTGTACGGGGATTGGGGGGGGGGGGGGGAATTCCTCAATGTGCTCCACTCTGATCAGGGGGACAATGAAGGACACGTGCGCTGATTGCCGCACACACACACTGCACTGATTGCGGAGGCTGGGAGATGCGATCAGTCACATAGCACAAGCCAGGCACGTCTCTGTGTATCTGCATAGCCTGCCTGGGTGACACCGATGCAGCAGTAGCAGTAGCAGCACCCCAGGGCACTTGCAGCATGCCTGTCACTCATCTGGAAGATCAAGCCTGCAGAGTGGAGTACATCATTACAAGCAGGCTGGTTTAAAAGGGAAAAAGGGGGTGGGGGGGGGGGGAGAGAGAGAGAGGAGAAGCCACCCATAGAGAGGTCTGCCAGGGATCTGCATGTATCCCACCCCTCCAAAGGGGGAGAGCAGCCTGCTTTTGCATGTTGCCCACGTCCTGGGCTCTTGGAAACTTTACCCTGGGCTCCCCGGAGGAGGAGGCTGCACAATGGGGCACCTTGTCCTGGCCGAGGGGCTCGTCATGCTTCCACTGTGATCAACAAGGACGCCTTCCCTGCTGCAGCCCAGCCATAAATACACAGGGGGCCAGCGATTGTACCACCGACCCCCTCCTCCCCCCTCTCCCCATCCTTCTCGATGGGGTACGCAGACCCCTCTTCTGGCAGGGATCTGCTGGGCAACAGAACTTTGTTCTTCATCTTCATCTGCGCCTTTGCCCTGGTGACCTTGCTGCAACAGATCCTGTATGGCAGGAACTACATCAAGAGGTGAGCGACTTGGGGGGGTGGGCATGCATTGACCCTGGTATGGCAAGAGTTGACCCTTTCCTTGTGCTGGTGGGCATGCGTTGACCTTCTATTTCCCTGGTGGGCCAGTGCCACCAGCACAGGTCTTGGGCAGCAAGATAACCCATCACCTCTCCGACCCAATACTGCCGTAATAGGTGTTTGAGAGGTTTATTTGTACTTATACTGATTATTATTATTATTTTATTTTTATTACTATTATGTGTTACATTAAACACCTTCTTTCCCTGGTGGGCCAGTGCCAACAGCACAGCTCTTGGGCAGTAAGCTAATATTGCCCCCATCACCACCCCTCTATTATTGTAAAAATGGTTTAAAATGTTTATTTGTGCTCGTGTGGATTGTTGTTGTTATTATTATTATCATTATTATTATTATTGTTACGTGTTACATTAAACACCTTCTTTTCCTGGTGGTCCAGTGCCAACAGCACAGGTCTCGGGCAGCAAGGTAACCCATCACCCCTCCATCCCTAAACTACTGTAAATGGTGTTTGAGAGGTTTATTTGTACTCATACTGATTATTATTATTACTATTATGTGTTACAATAACCACCTTCTTTCCCTGGTGGTCCAGTGCCAACAGCACAGGTCTTGGGCAGCAAGGTAACCCATCACCTTCCAGACCCAATACTGCCGTAATAGATGTTCGAGAGGTTTATTTGTACTCATACTGATTATTATATTTATTATTATTACTTATTGTTATTATATTTTATTATTATTATTATTATTATTTATTACATTAACCACCTTCTTTCCCTGGTGGGCCAGTGCCAACAGCATAGGTTTTGGGCAGCAAGGTAATATTGCCCACATCACCACCCCTCTATTATTGTAACAGTGGTTTAAAATGTTTATTTGTGCTTGTGTGGATTGTTTTTATTATTATTATTGTTACGTGTTACATTAAATACCTTCTTTCCCTGGTGGGCTAGTGCCAACAGCACAGGTCTTGAGCAAAAGGTAACCAATCACCTCTCTGACCCATTACTATTGTTATAGGTGTTTGAGAGGTTTATTTGTACTGATTATTATTGTTGTTATTATTATTATTATTATTATTATTATTATTATTATTATTATTATGTGTTACAGTAACCACCTTCTTTCCCTGGTGGGCCAGTGCCAATAGCATAGGTTTTGGGCAGTAAGGTAATATTACCCTTCATCACCACCCTTCTGTTATTGTAAAAGGGGTTTAAAATGTTTATTTGTACTCACGTGGATTGTTAATATTATTATTATTATTGTTGCGTGTTACATTAAATACCGTCTTTCCCTGGTGGGCCAGTGCCAACAGCACAGGTCTTCGGTAGCAAGGTAACCCATCACTTCCTCAACCCATTACTTCTCTAATAGATGTTTAGGATGTGTACTTGTGCGGATTGTTATTATTATGTATTATATTAACCACCTTCTTTCCCTGGAGAGCGAGTGCCACCAGCATAGGTCTTGGGCAGCAAGATAATATTGCCCCCCATCACCACCCCTCAATTACTGAAAATGGGGATTTAAAATGTTTATTTGTATTCATGTGGATTTTTATTATTATTATGTGTTACATTAACCACTTTCTTTCCCTGGTGGGCCAGTGCCACCAGCACAGGTCTTCTGCAGCAAGGTCACTTCTTCAACCCAATACTTCTCTAATAATAATAATAATAATATTAGATGTTTAAATGTTTATTTGTAGTCATGTGGTTTATTATTATTATTATTATTATTATTATTATTATTACTACTATGTGTTATATTAACCACCATCTTTGCCTGGTGGGCCAGTGCCAACAGCATAGGTCTTGGGCAGCAAGTTAATATTGCCTCCATCAACACCCTCCTATTATTGTACAAGGGGTTTAAAATGTTTATTTGTCCTATTATTATTATTATTATTATAATTATTATTATTATTATTATTATTATTTGTTACAATAACCACATTCTTTCTCTGGTGGGCTAATGCCAACAGCATAGGTCTTGGGCAGCAAAATATTATTGCCCCCATCACCACCCCTCTAATATTTGTAAAAAGGGTTAAAGATATTTATTTGTACTCATATGGATCATTATTATTTGTTATCTTAACCACCTTCTGTCCCTGGTGGGCCAGTGCCAACTGCACAGGTCTTCAACAGCAAGATCACTTACTCAACCCAATTATTTTCTAATAGGTGTTTATTTTGTTCATGGGGATTGTTACTATTTAATATGTGTGATATTAACCACCTTCTTTGCCTGGTGGGCCAGTGCCAACAGCATAGGTCTTGGGAAGCAAAATATTATTACCTCCATCACCACCCTTCTATTATTGTAAAAGGGGTTTAAAATGTTTATTTGTTCTCATATAGATTACTATTATTATTATTTGTTACAATAACCACCTTCTTTCTCTGGTAGGCCAATGCCAACAGCATAGGTTTTGGACAGCAAAATAATATTGCCCCCATCACCACTCCTCTAATATTGTAAAAAAGGCTTAAAAATATTTATTTGTTCCTTATATGGATCATTACTATTATTATTAATAGTATTAGTTACAATAACCAACTTCCTTCTCTGGTGGGCCAATGCCAACAGCATAGGTCTTGGACAGCAAAATAATATTGCCCCCATCACTACCCCTTTAATATTGTAAAAGGGATTTAAAATGTTTATTTGTACTCATATGGATTATTACTATCATTATTATTATTATTATGTGTTAAATTATCTACCCTCTTTCTCTGGTGGGCCAATGCCAACAGCATAGGCCCTGGGCAGCAAAGTAATATTCTCCACATCACCCCCCCCCCCTCTATTGTTGTAAAAAGGGGTTTTAAATCTTTATTTGTACTCATATGGATTATTATTATTATTATTTTGTTTTATTATTATTATTATGTGTTACATTAACCACGTCTTTCCCTGGTGGGCCAGTGCCAACAGCATAGGTCTAGGGCAGCAAGGTAATATTGCCTCCATCGCCACCCCTCCATTACTGTTAAAGGGGTTTAAAATGTTTATTTGTACTCATATAGACCGGTATTATTGTTAATATTATTTGTTACATTAACCACCTTCTTTCCATGGTGGGCCAGTGCCAACAGCTTAGGTCTTGGGTAGCAAGGTAGTATTGCCCCCATCACCACCCCTCTATTACAAAAGGGGTTTAAAAGGTTTATTTGTACTTGTATGGATTATTATTATTATCATCATGTGTTACATTGACTATGTACTTTCCATGGTAGGCCAGTGCCAACAGCATAGGTCTTGGGCTGCAAAGTAGTATTACTTCCCACCACTACCACTATGCTACTGAAAATTTTAATTTATACTGATTGTTATTTTTATTATTATGTGTTACATTAACCACCATCTTTATCTGATGGCTATGAAGTGACCCCTTTCTGTTTCTGGTGGGCATGCATTTATCTCCTTCCTTCCTGGAGGGCCAGTGCCACCAGCTCAGGTCCTGGGCAGCAAAGTAACTTATCACCCACCTCTACTTCTGCAGTAGATGCCTAAAACTATATGTACAGATATGAATTGTCGTTATTGCTATTATTGTGTGTTACATTATCTATTTGTGGTTTTACTTGGTTCTATCTTACACGGGCTAAAAATATGTATGCACTGAAGCTTGCCTTGGCAACTCTCATGGTAGACCCTTCCACTACTCTACTAGGTGTATGTATGTTTATTGGCACAAATATGGATTGTTTTTAAGATTATTATTATTGGTATTTTTATGTTACATTACATGATAATAGTATTTTTATATAATATTTTATTTAGGAAAGGTTAAATATACCTATTGGTCACAGTAGAAATGTATGTCACTGGTGATGAACGGGAGGTTGCACTAAGTACTGACAGCTAAAGTTAAGGGAACATACTGAAAATGCAGGATTGTTTTGTGAGTTCCAAGACAATAGTCTCTAATAGAAAAGGAGTATGGAAGATGCAGGGGCTCCACTAATTCTTCTCTGTAATTTCATGGTGATATATACTAGCCCCTTTAGGATAGTGTACAAGTAGAAGGTTGTTGGTAGTGCTGGTGCCTATAGGATAGTGTAAAAGTAGAAGGTTGTTAGTAGTGATGGTGCCTATAGAATAGCGTAATAGTAGAAGGTTGTTGGTAGTGCTGGTGCCTATAGGATAGCGTACAAGTAGAAGGTTGTTGGTAGTGATGGTGCCTATAGAGCTGGGTATGATGTGAGTGTGGGTTGGCATACCAACACCTATAGAACTGGGTGTGATGTTAATGTGAGCACGGGTACTGGCACCTATATTACTGGGTATGATGTGAGTGTGGGAGGGGGTAATGACCCTTATAGAACTGGTTCTAATGCCAGTGACAGTGGTTTTACTTGGCATGCATAGAACTGAGTATGAGGTAAGTGTGGGCAGTAGAGCTGTGTAAAGTAAGTCTGGTGTTATGGGTGCTGGGTGGCAGACCTACTGCTTATAGAACTCTGTACAATATGGGTGTATTTGGTGGTGCTTATGTACTGCAACTGTAATGTGAGAATGGATGGTAGAAACAATACCTATAGAACAGTAATGTGGGTATAGGTAGTAGAATTGTGATATGATTGTTGGTGGTATTCCTGGTGACTATAGAACTGTGACGTGGGAGTGGGTGGTACTAGTGCCTATAGAGCTTTAGTGTTTGTGTAGGTCATTGTACTGGTGCCTATAGAACTGTGATGTGAGTGTGGGTGGTAGAACTTGTGCCTAAAAAACTTTGATGTGAGTGTGGGTGGTGGTGCCCACAGAAATGTAATATGCCAGTGGGCGGTAGTACTGGTGTCTATAGAAATGTTATGTGATTGTGGGTGGTAGTACTGGTGTTTATAGAAATGTTATGTGATTGTGGGTGGTAGTACTGGTGTTTATAGAAATGTTATGTGATTGTGGGTGGTAGTACTGGTGTCTATAGAATTGTAATATGAGTGTAGGTAGTAGAACTGGTGCCTGTAGAACTATGATGTGAGTGTTGGCGGTATAACTGGTGGCTACAGAACTGTGATATGGGAGTGGGTGGTGATACTAGTGCCTGTAGAGTTGTAATGTGCGTGTGGGTTATGGTACTGGACTGGTGGCTATAGAACTGTGACGAAAGTGTGGCTGGTAGAACTAGTGCCCATGTACATTAACAGTGATGTGAGTATGGGTGGTAGAACTGGTGTCTAAAGAACTGAGTGTGGGTATTAGAAATGGTGACTGTAGGACTGTAATGCGAGTGTTGCTGGTATTACTGGTGGCTATAATACTGTGATGTGGAAGTGGATGGTAGAACTAATGTCTGTAGAACTGTGCATGATAGTCGGAGTGGTGGTACTGGTGCCTATAGAACTGTAATGTGACTGTGTGTAGTAGAACTGGTGCCAGTAGCGCTTCACACCCGTGTGGGTTGCAGTACTGATGCCTATAAATCCATACAGTAAGTCCCCTACATACGAACATTTAACTTGCAAACTTTCAAAGCTGCGAATATGTGGTTGCATGTCCAATCTTGTAAAGCTGGGTACACACACTCAGTTTGTTCGTTCAACCCAGCAGGCCGAACTAAAAAAAAATCTAACAGATTGCCGTACCAACTAGGGTTGCACTGTTACCGTTAGTGGTATCGGTGCCAATAATGAACATTTGAAGGAGTACTCATGCAAATGCTCTGATACCCAAACCGATACCTTTGTGGTGTCCATACAAAATTAATCTGTACTCGGTATCTGTGAGTACTTGACCGAACGTATCGGTACTTGTACTCGCTGTTAATAAAATTATATCAGTGCAACCCTAGTACCAACACAAGCAATGTTGGTGCAACGATCTCCCATTCTGTGACTTTGTGTTCTGACTGGAGGAACTCCCCTTGCCAGAACACACTGATCAGCACTCGCAGCCTTTGTCTGCAATCGCTGATCTTTGCTGGACCCCAATATAATGTGCATTATTCCACTATAATGCACATAATTGCACTATAATGCACATAGTTCTGATATAATGTACATAATTCCAATGTAATGCACATAAATCAACTATAATGTACATAATTCCATCATAATGGAACTCATTCGTAAGTAGCCACGACTTACTGTATATGATGGGCCTGGGTGGTAGTAGTGATGCCTACACAGCAGTGATTGTGTTTGGTAGGATAGGAACATCATAAATGATATATTATAGCCAGTTGGGTTTTGGTGAGACTGGCACAAAGAACCAACAAGCCCTCACTGCAGGTTGAGTGACAGTGTAGGAACAAAGAGATTGGACCATCTGGTCTTCTTGGAAAAGTAAAGTTTGGCCCTGTACCCTGTGTCCTGAGCCCCCTTACTGGTCAGCAATGCCACCGATCACATTGAATGACCAATACCTACCTTGGAACGATGCCCTGCAGTGCCGCCTTCACTCCACTCCCACGACCGACATCTTTCCCGGAGTTACTTCCGTGTTCACTGGCACCGGCGCTGTGATTGGCCAGAGCCGGGATGACATCACTCCCACGCATGTGCGCGGGTGCCGTCAGTCACGGCACGGGTCCTGAAGAACCAGCATGAGCGAGACGTTCTTTCAGTGCGCATGAGCCAATGACGTTGACGGCAGCGTAAGCCTTACATGAGGTACAATTAAAGGAGAAGACATTACTTCCTCTTTAAAGTCAAGATGTTTTTATTAAAAAAATAACAAACATGTTATTTACCTCCTCTGTGAAATGGTTTTACACAGAGCAACCCAGATCCTCCTCTTCTCGGATCCCCCTCGCTGCTTCTGGCTCCACTATCCTGCCAGCTGCCCCTACAGCAAACATTCAGACACGGAGCTGCGGCTCAGCCCTGCCCCCCAGCTCTTTTCATTGGCTCACTGGCTGTGATTGACAGCAGCGGGAGCCAATGCTCTTTCAGCCAATGAGGATGTCTCAGCCAATAAGGAGGGAGCAGTGACAACTGGTGCTCAACATTTTTGGGGGGGCGCAAACAAACTGAAAACATTTAGAAAAAAAAAAAAAACATCAATTGCAGCCACTATGCCCTCAAACGCTGCCACTGTGCCCATCAAATGCAGCCACTATGCCCATCAAATGCAGCCACTGTGCCCATCAAATGCAGCCACTGTGCCCATCAAATGCTGCCACTGTGCCCATCAAACGCTGCCACTGTGCCCATCAAACGCAGCCACTGTGCCATCAAATGCAACTACTGTGCCCATCAAACGCTGCCACTGTGCCCATCAAACGTTGCCAGTGTGCCCATCAAACGCAGCCATCAAACGCTGCCACTGTGCCCATCAAAAGCTGCCAGTGTGCCCATCAAACGCTGCCAGTGTGCCCCCTATGGACAGGCCGCCACTGGGAGGCAGAGTCCCTGAAGAGCCAAGACTTTTATACACATTGTTGGATTGCGATGGGGCTCAGGTAAGTATTAAGGGGGCTTCTGCACACAGAAGTTTTTTTTTTACCTTCATGCATATAATGCCACATTGCATGGGAACATGTTGGATTGTACGAGATCGCATGGGTCCTGAAAGATTACAGGCTGATCTGCAAAGAAGGCCCCCGCTCAGGTATTCCCTGTTATGGGGTGACAACCGTCTCCCAAAAAGTGCTCCTGTGTTGTCATCCCCTCACCATTGTCATTATCGGGAAACCTACCCTGATCAATGGTGTCCAACCAGAGCCAGGCCATGTGAGATCAGCAGAGCTGAGAAGAAGAAAATAACAATCTTTACATCTACTCTAAATTGTGAGAGAAATGGGATGAAATGAAGGCATGTTGGAAATGGGAGTCCGAGGAGTGACAGGACTATAAGAGGCTTATAAAGGGGGTTTTCTGTCTACAAGGAAGTTACCACTTAATGTAATGACTGGAAAATCTTATGCTTTTTCCACTACTTATGCGCAGCTTTACAGAGCGGTAGCTGTGCCGTGCATTTTAGCACATTCATTTCTTTTTTTGCTATTTGCCACAGAAATGTTTTAAGCTATTTTGAAAATGGATTGACATCTGCTGCTATTTTCATTTGTAATGACAAAAAGCAAAAAAAAAACAACAAAAAAAACCCCAATATAATGTACATTATTCCACTATAATGCACATAGTTCTGATATAATGTACATAATTCCAATGTAATGCACATAAATCAACTATAATGTACATAATTCTAATATAATGTATATAATGCACATAGTTATGATATAATGTACATAATTTCAATTTAATGTACATAATTCAACTAAAATGCACAACACTCGAATATAATGTATATAATTCCAATATAATGCACATAATTCCATTATAATGTACATAATTCTGATATAATGTCCATCATAGTTACATAGTAGTTGAGGTTGAAAAAAGACACACGTCCAACCTATGTGTGTGATTATATGTCAGTATTACATTGTATATCCCTGTATGTTGCGGTCGTTCAGGTGATTATCTAATAGTTTCTTGAAACTATTGATGCCCCCCGCTGAGACCACCGCCTGTGGAAGGGAATTCCACGTTCTTGCTGCTCTTACAGTAAAGAACCCTCTATGTAGTTTAAGGTTAAACCTCTTTTCTTGTGTATTGTAAAAAAAAAAGAAAACCTCTTTTCTTCCAATTATAATGAGTAGCTACGAGTCTTGTTAAACTCCCTTCCGCAAAAAAGTTTTATCCCTATTGTGGGGTCACCAGTACGGTATTTGTAAATTGAAATCATATCCCCTCTCAAGCGTCTCTTCTCCAGAGAGAATAAGTTCAGTGCTCGCAACCTTTCCTCATAACTAATATCCTCCAGACCCTTTATTAGCTTTGTTGCCCTTCTTTGTACTCGCTCCATTTCCAGTACATCCTTCCTGAGGACTGGTGCTCATAACTAATATCCTCCAGACCCTTTATTAGCTTTGTTGCCCTTCTTTGTACTCGCTCCATTTCCCAGTACATCCTTCCTGAGGTCCTTTTCCATCCTAGATTCCCCCAGAGGTTCTCCCCCTAGTGAGTAGATTGCATTCATTTTTTTGCCACCCAAATGCATTATTTTACATTTTTCTACATTGAACCTCATTTGCCATGCAGTTGCCCACCCCATTAATTTGTTCAGATCTTCTTGCAAGGTTTTCACATCCTGCAGAGAAGTTATTGCCCTGCTTAGCTTAGTATCGGCCTCAAATACAGAGATTGAACTGTTTCCCCCATCCCCATCCTCCAGGTCGTTTATGAACAAATAAACAGGATTGGTCCCAGCACAGAACCCTGGGGGGACCCCACTACCCACCCCTGACCATTCCGAGTACTCCCCATTTATCACCACCCTCTGAACTCGCTCTTGTAGCCAGTTTTCAATCCATGTACTCACCCTATGGTCCATGCCAACGGGCCTTATTTTGTACAGTAAAAGTTTATGGGGAACTCATATTCCAATATAATGTACATAATTCCAATATAATGTACATAACTCCAATATAATGTACATAATTCTGATATAATGTACATAATTCCAATATAATGCACATAATTCCAATATAACGTACATCATTTCAATATAATGTACATAATTCCAATATAATGTACATCATTTCAATATAATGTACATAATTTTAATATAATGCACATATTTACAATATAATGTACACAATTTCATCATAATGCACATAATTGCAATATAATTGACATAATTCCAATAAAAACAATGTAATTCAAATATAATGTACCTAATTCTTATATAATGCACATAATTACAATATAATGTACATAATTACAATATAAACCAGGGGGAACCCCACTACCCACCCCTGACCATTCCGAGTACTTCCCATTTATCACCACCCTCTGAACTCGCCCATGCCAACGGGCCTTATTTTGTACAGTAAAAGTTTATGGGGAACTAATTTTCCAATATAATGCACATAATTCCAATATAATGTACATCATTCTGATATAATGTACATAATTCCAGTATAATGCACATAATTCCAATATAATGTACATCATTTCAATATAATGCACATAATTCTGTTATAACTACATAATTCCAATATAATGCACATATTTACAATATTTACAATATTTATAATATTACAATATATTTACAATATAATGTACATAATTTCATCATAATGCACATAATTGCAATATAATTGACATAATTCCAATAAAAACAATGTAATTCCAATATAATGTACCTAATTCTGATATAATGCGCATAATTACAATATAATGTACATAATTACAATATAAACTATGTAATTTCAATATAATAAACATAATTACAACATAATGTTTCAATCAGTGAAGGAGAAAACTTACTTTATTTTTTTTTAATTTTAATCTTTTTTTAATTTTAATCTTTTTTTTAAAATTTTCGGTCTTTTTTAAATTTGTTTAGCAAAAAAAAAAAAAAAGCAGCGGTGATCAAATACCACGAAAATAAAGCTCTATTTGTGGGAACAAAATGATAATTGACAAAAAGACCAAATGATGTTGCATGACCGCGCAATTGTCATTTATGCCCCGTACACACGGTCGGATTTTCCGACGGAAAATGTCCGATCGGACCATGTTGTCGGACATTCCGACCGTGTGTGGGCTCCATCTGACTTTTTCCGTCGGAATTCTGCTCTCCTGCTCTCAAATTTTCCGACAACAAAGTCTTATCTGACTTTTTCTGATCGTGTGTAGCGAATTCCGACGGACAAAGTGCCACGCATGCTCAGATCACATTACAAGACCAAAGCTATTGGCTACTAGCCTCTACGTAGTCCCGTCGTACGCAACGAACGTCACCACGTTCAGGATGATCGGATTTTCCGACAACTTTGTCCGACCGCGTGTATGCAACACCAGTGTCGGACAAAATCCGTCGGAAAAAATCCGACGGATTTTGTGGTCGGAAATTCCGACCGTGTGTACGGGGCATTAGAGTGTGACAGCGCTGGAAGCTGAAAATTGGCCTGGGCAGGAAGGGGGTAAAGTGCCCAGTATTGAAGTGGTTAAAGCACATTACTAAAGCAAGCCATACACAGATTGAAATTTGGCCGATTTAACAGGGACTATTGATTGACTTGTGTACAACCAGCCCGCGGTTTTTCCTCGATCAGTGCCACTGGCTGTAGCTAAGCAACACTGATGGCGGGGAAGGTTCCTTACTGTACGAATACAATAGCACAGTGGGAGTGATTGTTTTTTTTTTTTTTTCTTTTAACCCGCTGCTTGAACGAAAAAAAAAAAAAACACATGATTAATGTATGGCTAGCTGTATGGCCAGCCTTAGGCCCATGGCTCATTTGGGATCCTGTCGCTGGGGGCAACACCCTCTTTCCCCAAGTCAGCCAGTGAGGAAGCAACACGTGGAGACAGGTGAGTATACCATTTTTGTCTCTAGGAGTTGTCACCAGTGCCAATATTGCAAGTCCAGCATGGCCCTATGGGTCCCTTCATAGCTATACACATGGCAGTGCAGGTTACACACATTGTGTCGCCATTTCATTTTCAAAGGCGCCCCTCTAATACCCCTTCATTACCAAATCGTTTTTCACATTTCTGAATGAATGATTTGTATAGCACTACAATGCGAACTGAATCGTCTCAAGGCGCTGTATTCGTGCTTTCTTGTCAAGCTTCTTAGAAGGTCTTGAGTTTTTTCCTGAAGGCCTGATGGTTTTCTTCCATGCGGATCTAGGTCGGTAGAGCGTTCCATAGCCGTGGTCCTTGGACAGCGAATCTCCGTTCCCCTTTGATTTGTAGCGGGATTTGGGAATGAGGAGGAGATTTTGGTTAGATGATCGAAGACTTTTATTTTCTCGAGAAGGTATTGAGGAGCGTCTCCATGGGTGCATTTGTGGGTGAGGCAGAGGGTCTTGAATGTGACCCGATTCTTTACGGTTAGCCAATGTAGGCTCCTCAGGGAAGGGGAGATGGATTCCCAGGGTTTTTTGTCCTGTTATCAGCCTTGCCGCCATGTTTTGGATAAGTTGTAAGCGCGCAAGTTGATATTTGGGTAATCCTATGTAAAGGGAGTTTGCACTGCTTTGTCCTCCTTTGGAATGAAGGGGATGAGTCTGCGTAGCAGGCGGAGCAGATGGTGAGAACCACTGACTACTGCTCCTATTTGAGCATCCATTGACATTTCTGAGTCAAAAATTACTCAGAGACTCTTGACCTTGGTCCTTGGGGAGATGGTCTGTCCAAAGATGGTGGGTGGTGTCCAAGGGATCTTGGTTCGGAAGTTTTGGTTTGCGTGTAGAATAAGAAGTTCTGTTTTCGATTCGTTGAGTTTGGAGGGAGCTAGTGGTCATCCAGTCGTCTATCAGAGTGAGGCATTTTTCTAATTGCTGATGATGGTCTTTTTGTCCGGTGATACGAAAATATAATTGCGTGTCGTCAGCGTATGAGTGGAAGCAGAGGTCTGATATTCTGATTTTGAGGAGTGGGCGGATGTATATGTTGAAGAGCACTGGCGACAAGGGTGATCCTTGAGGGACTCCACAAGAGATTGCCCAGGCTTCAGAGGTGAATGCTCCTAGTTTCACTTGACTAAGTACAACATAACTCATTTTGTGCTACCCATATGTACACTCCCACCCTTACCATTCCCATTAACGGAAACCACACATAACTGGAGTGTAAATTAGGCCGTAGCAGCCTCCTTTATTAAATATCAAAATATAACTGAACTTTTTTATAAACAAATAAATAACCAATAAATAACCAATAACAGTATACCAATGAAGAAAACTCTGACGTAGGACTGTAGGACCTTACCCCCCCCCACCCGTTTTAGCGTAATCAAAACTCGTGCACTGCGGTCATATAAACTGTAACTAGGCCTCAAGCTGACATGCTAGCTCAGAGACACCAATATTCCCGCAGTGCAGTCATCCACCATATTCCTTACATCACTTATAAGGAATATTAACAAACGGGCCCATATCTCCAATGGGTCCCGCATCAACTTCTCTGTGGGGAGGGGGTTTCTTCTCTATACCTACGTCAGCCAACATCCGCCAATGCTACGACGTCCAAGCCAACCTGTAAAAATTTTTATCAAACACCTGCAAGAAAATAGGGAGGGAGGGCGGGAACTTTTCTCTAGCTGGAATGGCTCCTTCCCTGGCCGTTGCCCCTCCTCTTCCTGTTGCCAGCTCCACCCCTCCTATCCTAACTCTTAAAGGGGCATACCTAAATGGCATGTTCACTTTACTCATGCCAGCCCTGCGCCTATTTCCTCTGTTCTCTGCTGCGGGCTGTTCTTGACTAAGTACAACATAACTCATTTTGTGCTACCCATATGTACACTCCCACCCTTACCATTCCCATTAACGGAAACCACACATAACTGGAGTGTAAATTAGGCCGTAGCAGCCTCCTTTATTAAATATCAAAATATAACTGAACTTTTTTATAAACAAATAAATAACCAATAAATAACCAATAACAGTATACCAATGAAGAAAACTCTGACGTAGGACTGTAGGACCTTACCCCCCCCCCACCCGTTTTAGCGTAATCAAAACTCGTGCACTGCGGTCATATAAACTGTAACTAGGCCTCAAGCTGACATGCTAGCTCAGAGACACCAATATTCCCGCAGTGCAGTCATCCACCATATTCCTTACATCACTTATAAGGAATATTAACAAACGGGCCCATATCTCCAATGGGTCCCGCATCAACTTCTCTGTGGGGAGGGGGTTTCTTCTCTATACCTACGTCAGCCAACATCCGCCACAGCAAACAAGGTTAAAACCTTAACCTTGAGCGCACCTCCACACCCTAAGCGCTCTTTCAATTCCGTCCTGTATACCCATGGTCCACATATCAGTGCCCACTGGGTTCAGATGAACCCCGTCAGCCCTCAAATATCGCCACGTCTCAATCTCTAGCTCTCTGTGTCTGATCGCTAAGCCACCGTTTTTAATGAAAAACCTGCTCACCTCCTGATTAATCTTTCTTCTGGCCTTGTTAACCAGTTCCACTGACCTCGCTAGCCGCCATGAAGACCTGGCTATCATGTCCGACCATACAAGGACAGTTTTTGGGAATGCCGCCTGTAGTAGGCAGAAGTCATGCTTGATGTCCCTGGTAATGTCTAGTTTTGTCCTCAAAACCAAATCATTCCCCCCCACATGAATCACCAAAACCTCGGGCGGCCTGTCCCGTTGTGCAAATTTGTGCGCCTCCGGGACCAGACGGCTCCAAAGCATCCCAGGAAACCCCAGCCATTTAATGTACGCCTCCCCCCTGGAAAAACCTAGCTGTCTCCCGTCTGGCCTGGCATCCCCCCTCCTGGCACCCCAGCAAACATAGGAATGTCCCATGATCCACACGAGACTCGGCGAGGTATCTGAAAAGAAAACAATAAGAAAATTCCGGTGAAAACTCATCACAATGTACCACACGAAACCATGCCGGCACCTAAACGCACACCACTCAGTAAACGTCAAATAACTAAATCAAGTCTGACATACGACCGGAATCGCCTCGATTCCCATCTCCCAATCCGTTTTACAGCTTCTTCCGTTAGGCCCCACCTAACTGCTTCCGTTGCCGCACCAATTCTAAATGAATGCGTGGAAAATTTCTGATCCCCCAGACCCAGGATGACTAAAGATTTCCGAAAGATAGAAATAAATTGGAAACGCGACAGCGCCACCCCATCCTGATGTACTAAAAGAGGGCCATCCCCCGCTGGCCTTTGTGTCAAATAAACCTTTGTAACTAAAACGGGGCAGAGTTTGGCGTCAGGAATAGCGAACACCACCACATCCTTGCCTCGGCCCTCCTGATCCGTTTTAGATCTACGCAAACGCATCACAAGTCTATCTTCCATGTACCGAACCTCCCCCACCGCTAATCCATCCCTTGTTTTCTTGGAGGAACTCACCAGCTCCCCTATTCGAAAAGCGCCGAAAAAGGCCAACACAAAAGCTGTGCGGAAAAGCCCCACCTCATATCCGGATCTACAAACTCCGGGCAAAGTGTCCACCATTCTACCCAACAGTGCGAACGTAACTGGTCGCCTCTCATCCCGGACCCTCTTCCCCCGGCGATAACCCTTCAATGCCTGACGTGCCCAAAACTCTTTTGTCCAATCTCTCCCCCCTTCGAGCTTGAACAAAAATGCCATGGCCGCCATAACCTTCCCTAGCCTCGACACGGAAACTCCCTGTTCCATGTGTCTGGCGACAAAATAGATAAATCGCAATCTAGTCTCTCCTTTAACCGCCCCCGCTGCCCGTTCATGGAAAGCAAACCATTCGTCCCATATTTTCTTGTATGTTTTCCATGTTCCCTCGCTCAATGACCGCCTGATCCACTCACCTATCCTTCCAGGGCAATCTTCCATAGTTCCAAAGGACACGGGACGCCGTGACGCTCTGCCCCTGGTACCAGCTCCCGAAATTTCTCCCACTGAAACCGAGAAAGAGCGTCAGCAATCACATTGTCCACTCCTGGTAAGTGTACTGCCTGAATGAAAATGTTCATCTGCATACACCGAAGCACCAAGTGTCTCAACAAACGTATCACCGGCGGTGACGCCGCAGATACCTTATTAATCACCTGTACCACCCCCAAATTGTCGATGTGGAAGCGCACCTTCCGATCCCGGAAGAATTCGCCCCACAATTCTACCGCCAATACCACCGGAAACAACTCAAGCAACAACATATTCTTGAGCATCCCTGCTTTGTTCCAGCTGTCCGGCCAAGGGCCGGCACTCCAATGCCCCTGGAAAAAGGCCCCATATCCCGCTGACCCCGCTGCGTCTGTAAACAATTCGAGGTCGAAATTATTCACCGGGCCAATCATCCACAACGCTCTACCATTAAAGTTGTCCAGAAACATGTGCCACATTCTCAGGTCATCCTTATGTTCCCGTGATAGTGTCACATAATGTCTGGGCGACTCAATGCCACCCGTACTTGCCGCTAATCTTCTCCCAAAAACCCTGCCCATCGGAATGATTCTGCACGCAAAATTGAGCTTGCCAAGCACCGATTGCAATGCCCTCAGCTGAACCTTGCGCCGGCCCACCATCCCCTTCACCTCCTCCTGTAATGCCAACAATTTTGCTTCAGGCAACCTGCATTCCATGGCCATGGAATCGATTACAATCCCGAGAAAACTGATCACTGTTGTGGGCCCTTCCGTCTTGTCTGGCGCAAGCGGAATGCCGAATTCCCCTGAAATCCTTTCAACGGTTGTTAAGAGCATCGCGCAAACGTTAGATGCGGGCGGCCCTATACAAAGAAAATCGTCCAGATAATGGATCACCGAATTCAAACCTGACACGTCCCTCACCACCCATTCCACAAATGTGCTGAAACACTCAAAGAATGAGCACGATATAGAACAACCCATTGGCAGACACATATCCACGTAATATTCCTCTTGCCACTTGCAACCCAATAAATGAAAGCTATCGGGATGAACAGGCAGCAAACGAAAAGCCGCTTCAATGTCTGTCTTTGCCATCAGGGCGCCCCTACCATACTTCCTTACCCAACGTACTGCGGCATCAAAGGATGTATATGATACAGTGCAAACTTCCGGATCAATAGCGTCGTTCACCGACTCTCCTTGTGGGTAAGACAAGTGGTGAATGAGGCGAAATTTGTTGTGCTCCTTTTTGGGTACCACCCCCAAAGGAGAAACTACCAGGTCCTGCATGGGTTTTATGGAGAAGGGGCCCGCCATCCTCCCCAAAGCTACCTCCTTATTCAATTTTTCGGACACTACTTCATGATGTTTTAAAGCGGACCGCAAATTTTCAGGAATGGGAGGAGTTAAGTTCAAAACGGCAGGAATCATGAAACCTTCAGAAAATCCCAACAAAAGTAGATGAGCCATTGCCTTATCTGGATATCTATCTAGAAAAGGCCGCATTTTTTCCACCTTCACTGGCGTCCTCCCCCTTTCCCGCAAAATCGCTGGCCTTTCCCTTACCCTGCTTAAAACACCTTGATGAGGGATGTGATCCACCGCACCCTGAACACTCGTGTTTATACTTACATCCATGTCCAAATTTACAACTTCCCTCGTTGTACTGCCAGCAGACTCCTTTTTTCCTTGTGGCCGGTTGACCCGAAGCCCCTGATCCCCCGGCCCCCCCCTGAAAAAACTGACTAGCTGGTTTGGCTGAAGACATCAAGCGCATCCAAAGACTGATGTCTTTGTGATCCCACCTTAAAGCCGGTCTCACTGCCCTTCTCTGCCGAAACTGTTCGTCGTACCGCAGCCATGCTAGACCCCCGTAAGTCCGGTGAGCCTCGCCAATAGCATCCAAATAACAGAACAGGGCCGAGCAATGTTCCGGCTCCTTTTCGCCTATCACGCTTGCCAATACCCCAAACGCTTGCAGCCAATTCTGGAAAGTCCGGGGTATTAGTCTGTACCTTCTCTTCTCCTCCTCTTCTTTTTTACTATCCTCGGGTTTCACCCTATCCAAGTTGAATTTCTCAAGGGGAAGCAGAGAAAATATCTCCACATACTCCCCTCTCCAAATTTTCTCTCTCACCTCCTGTTTCAAATGGGCCCCTAATGGCCCTTCAAAACAGACATAAACCTCACAGCGTGCGGAATCAGCTAACCGCACTATGTCCTGTTTCTTGGTTTTGTCACCCCCCCCCCGTTTCCCCCTCTCCTGGCGTGAGTTGAGATGCCTCTGTTGCTTCCACGATACCCGCCTCACTCCCCCCGGGCGGAAACGCGGGCGGATTCGCCAACACCGTTTTCTCCGCTTGTACTGTAATACCCTCTCCCCCTCCTCCTTGGCCCCCCTCAGTCAACACCCTCCCTGCTGAAACCCATGCCCCTGCCGGCCCATGTTGCGCAGGTGTAGGCTCAAACCTTCCCACCAGCTCCTTGAGGCCTGCTAAAAAACCCTGTAATCCCCCCTCCAAAAATCCTGTTTCAGGGACGGAATCGCCCATAAAACCCCCACCCCTCTGAAACCGATCACCCTGCCTCCTGGCCCCCTCCCCCACATCCCCCCCCAAAGACATTTTACTCCCGCAAGACCCAGAACAAAAACAGGACTTACCGGGCTGCATGGACAATCCTCCACCAGCCGAACATCCTGCGTCATTCGTTGCTGTGCGTCCTTCTGCGATCTCGTCCTCCGATTCAGGCAGCTCGCCCTCCGACAGCTCCACCATCTCATCTGCAGTTGAAAGAGCCTGCCCTCCAAGGTTTTCAGCCTCAGATGCAGACGAACTGCGTTCCCTCTCGTTTCTTCTCGTCCCCATTGCCTCCGCTTTTTTCTTTCCCTTAATGTTCTTACGGGCAGGCGGATCGCCTCCATGCCGCAGACATCCTCTGCTATGTCCCCCCCGCACACTGGAACTCAAGCTGGGCCGACCGCCTCCTGCTTGTAAATGTCCTCTTCCCCCATTCTGCTGAGCATGCGTCTCGTCGCAGTAAGTGGCATCTGTGCTGAAGTTTGGGTAGGCGATTGTCCTGTTCCTAGCCTCCATGACCCTTTCCCTTGCTGTTGTTATGTTGGCCTGGGATGGCTTTCTCCCCCTAGCCGTGTGTTTTAAACTGTGTGTATTTGGTGACTTAGTTTTGGCCCCCTTTGCAATCCACACTGATGCTGCACTGCTGGCACTGCCTGTTTTGTATTGGGCCCCTGACCGCCCCCCCTCCACATGTGTGGATAGGCCTGAGGCCTCGTGAGATGACCGCGTGGTGGACGCCATGCGCCGCGTGCTGTTGGGCCCCCCCCCCCCAGCCTCACATGGGCCAGAAGTGCCTGAAACATCTACCTTGGCTGACCGCTTTTTCGGCGGTTCGGCGCTGTTTTTTCCCCTCTTGCTGCCTGGCACGTCCGTGGCTCTGCGCCCTTCCGGCGAATATCTGGCCGGCGGCCGAGATCGCCGCTGCCGCCCCCCGTCTAGTGTGACCTCCCCTGCACCCCTGCTCTCACCCTCCAGTGCCCTTTCGATCTGTGTCCTCAACCAAGCCGCTCCGTTTTCAGCTGCCGCCGTTTTGATGGTTTTGAGGAGCTCCTCCATGACGATCTGCTCAGTAACTTTTCTCTAGCTGGAATGGCTCCTTCCCTGGCCGTTGCCCCTCCTCTTCCTGTTGCCAGCTCCACCCCTCCTATCCTAACTCTTAAAGGGGCATACCTAAATGGCATGTTCACTTTACTCATGCCAGCCCTGCGCCTATTTCCTCTGTTCTCTGCTGCGGGCTGTTCTGTCTGAGAACGATTTCCTAAGAAGGATGCTAACCATTGTAGATCTGAGATATTTTGACTGATAAATACTCACTCATGCAATACTGTACATAGATGGATTTTATATCATTATTTTGGGACAAATATAACTTTCATTTGGTGATATTTAAAAACTGCAGGGTTCTATTTTTCACTATATAAAAGAAAAAAGGCCAAACATTTTGAAAAAAAATAAATAAAAAACAACAGTTTGCCTTACTTTCTGTTATAAAACATATCAGAATGACCTCTTTTTCAGGAACTAGACACCCTGGATTAAATGAATTATTTTCCTCAAAAGTGAAATATATTACCTGGAATCAGTGCCAGGACATGATCATTCAGTGCCCAGGGCAAAAATTCCAAATTGAGCCCCCCCCTTATTATGTGCGGGCTTATGAGGAGGAGGGGGAGAGCTGCTTCCTGCGCTGGGCTGACAGAAGTAGTGATGCCGCTGTCACTACTCCTGTCAGCGTTATAGTAGAAGGAAACTTGCGTGCCCAATCCCTACAATACATGCTGCGCCCAGGGCAGCCGTCCCTTCTACCCACCCCTTGCCCCGGTCCTGCCTGGAATATGCACTTGCCACTTTACAGGAGAGATTAGTTGGTGGACTATCTTCATATCACCTTTATAGGGACTTAAATCACATTGGACTTTGATTTTGTATGTATATTGCTTGGTAACACAATCACATGGCAGTAACTCAATACTTCTGGGCATCTAGACATGGTGAAGATGACTTGCTGAAGTTCAAACCAGATTGGGGTAGAAAGGGGATTTAGGTGACTTTGAAGGTGGCATGGTTGTTGGTGCCACACATGCTGGTCTGAGTATTTCAAAAACTGCTGATCTACTGGGATTTTTAAGCAAAACCACCATTTACAGATAGTTCCGAAAAAGAGAAACTATCGAGTGAGCGACAGTTGTGTGGAGGAAAATGCCTTGTCGATGTCAGAGGTCAGAGGAGAATGGACAGCCTGGTTTGAGAAGCTAGAAAGACAACAGTAACTCAAATAACCACTCGTTACAACCAATGTATACAGAATACCATCTCTGAACACACAACAAATCGAACCTTGAAGTAAATAGGCTACAGCAGCAGAAGACCACACTGGGGTGCCACTCCTGTCAGCTAAGAACAGGAAACGGAGGCTACAATTGGCACAGGCTCACCAAAATTGGACAATAGAAGATTGGAAAAACGTTGCCTGGTCTGATGAGTCCCGATTTCAGCTGCGACATTCAGATGGTGGGGTCAGAATCTGGTGTAAACAACATGAAAGCCATGGATCCATCCTGCCTTGTATCAACGGTTCAGGATGGTGGAGGTGATGTAATGGTGGGGGGGGATATTTTCTTGGCACACTTTGGGCCCTTTAGTACCAGTGGAGTATCAGTTAAACACCACGGCCTACCTGAGTATTGTTGCTGACCGTGTCCATCCCTTTATGACTGCAGTGTCCCCATCTTCTAATGGCTCCTTCCAGCAGGATAATGCACCAAGTCACAAAGCTCCAATCATCTCACCACTGGACAATGAGGTCACTGGACTCCAATGGCCTCCACACTCACCACATCTCATCCAATAGAGACACTCACACATCTCATCCAATAGAGACACTCACCACATCTAATCCAATAGAGACACTCACCAGATCTCATCCAATATAGACACTCACCAGATCTCATCCAATAGAGACACTCACCACATCTCATCCAATAGAGACACTCACCACATCTCATCCAATAGAGACACTCACCACATCTCATCCAATAGAGACACTCACCACATCTCATCCAATAGAGACACTCACCACATCTCATCCAATAGAGACACTCATCACATCTCATCCAATAGAGACACTCACCACATCTCATCCAATAGAGACACTCACCGCATCTCATCCAATAGAGACACTCACACATCTCATCCAATAGAGCACCTTTGGGATGTGGTGGAATGGCAGATTCACATCATGGATGTGCAGCCGACAAATCTGCAGCAACTGCGTGATGCTATCATGTCACTATGGAGCAAAATCTCTGAGGAATGTTTCCAACACCTTGTTGAATCTATGTCACCAAGAATTAAGACAGTTCTGAAGGCAAAAGGGGGTCCAACCCGGTACTAGCAAGGTGTACCTATAAAAAAAGGCCGGTGAGTTAGAATGTAGTATCTTTTTATATTAAGCAGTTAACCTTTGCATTGTGTGCCCGGCCCCATCGCAAGGGATAATTTTTAAGTTTTCACAGAATTGGGCTTCAAAATAAGAATCTAGGGAAACCAATAAATATGGGCACTTAACATTTTAACCTTCTTTCTTTATAATATAACAGAAAAAGCAGTTCTCCTGCCTGGTGCCCTGAAAAATCTTGCCCCCCAAAAATCATACGGTGTATAATCTTACTGATTTATATAGGAAATCTTCCTCAGCATCCTCCAGTTCTACCAATAGCTGACACTGAGGTTTAAGTTACTATATGCGGCTGCAGACTAATGTGTCTTCCCGTACAAACGTCTCGGGGGGGGGGGGGGGGGGGGTTATATCTTGCATTACAGCCAAATCCTGAGCCTTTTCCTGGCGCTCTGTGAAATTACTACGCAGCTTTATCGATTAGGTTACGTGGATGCTTTCACTTTTCTGTGAAGGGTTTTTCTATGACGTTGGTTGCTTTATATACTCACGGCATTCTTATCGTGCCTGTTCTGATTGGTCTTTACGGGCTTCTCTATTTCTATGTGCAACCTTGATGTGACATTGTCAAGATAAAATACTAGAAAGACATCGATTTACAGTGCGATTCTGGTCATATTTAGAGGTTTGCTGCCTGCTGCAGATTCTTTTCGGGAAAATCCGCTCAAGTATCGAGACAACAATTAGTATATTAATCAGTCTAAAGAGTTACAGATAGTCTTTGAGAAATGCAGGCTAATTAAGGTTGTCCATGAAGAAAAGTCTGTTAAGATATTGATTTTCCATCCTATGTTTGACTATAAGCCAGTTATAGGAGCTGATTAACAGAAAGAAATATACTGGAAGAAGGAAACTGCATCCAAAGTAGACCTTCCCAGAGAACCCAAAGTTTATGATGGTCTCCAACCTCCATCCTCTGGAACCACCCAAGCTTGGGGATTATGTTATCTGCAAATACCAACTTGTCTTGTAAAATACTAGAAAGAAATCGATTTACAGTGTGATTCTGGTCATATTTAGAGGTTTGCTGCCTGCTGCAGATTCTTTTCGGGAAAATCCGCTCAAGTTTCGAGACAACAAATAGTATATTATTCAGTCCAAAGATTTACAGATAGTCTTTGAGAAATGCAGGCTAATAAGGTTGTCCATGAAGAAAAGTCTGTTAAGATATTGATTTTCCATCCTATGTTTGACTATAAGCCAGTTATAGGAGCTGATTAACAGAAAGAAATATACTGGAAGAAGCAAACTGGAACCAAAGTAGACCTTCCCAGAGAGCCCAAAGTTTATGGTGGTCTCCAACCTCCATCCTCTGTGACCACCCAAGCTTGGGGAAAATCCACTCAAGTTTCGAGACAACAAATAGTATATTAATCAGTCCAAAGATTTACAGATAGTCTTTGAGAAATGCAGGCTAATTAAGGTTGTCCATAAAGAAAAGTCTGTTAAGATATTGATTTTCCATCCTATGTTTGACTATAAGCCAGTTATAGGAGCTGATTAACAGAAAGAAATATACTGAAATAAGGAAACTGGAACCAAAGTAGACCTTCCCAGAGAACCCAAAGTTTATGATGGTCTCCAACCTCCATCCTCTGGGACCACCCAAGCTTGGGGATTATGTTATCTGCAAATACCAACTTGTCTTCTGTTTATCATTTAGAGGGCAACACTAGTATATTTTCAGAGAGTGCATACCTTGTACATTTTACTTGCACTTTACTAGCACTTGAACTTGTTGACGAGTCACTACAAATAGAACAAACCAGAGATGTATGGCTCTTGAAATAGAGCAGAAAGCTCACTGCTCATAGGCATTACTGGATCACTGTGCACCCAGAGGAACCTACATTCACAGAGACATTCTTATCATGACAAACCATTTTACTTCAGCAGCAATGTTTAGCTTATTGAATCTAAACCAGTACTAAAGGCCCTCGCGTGTTTAATTGGAAAACTCCAATCTTGCAAAATAAATAAATTAATTAATAAAATAAAAATAAATACATGTGATATTCTGATTGAACATAGGAACAATTAAAGCCCAGCTCCAAGAATTAAAACAAAAAGATAATACCCTTGCAGTTGGCTTCCACCTCCCCTACCACTGCCTTCTTCCCTACTGCTGCAAGGGTTAAAGGGACACTAAAGGTTCGCCTTTTTTTTTTTTAAATAACAAATAACAAATAAATAACAAACATATCATACTTACCTCCACTGTGCAGCTCGTTTTGCACAGAGTGGCCCCGAACCTGCTTTTCTGGGGTCCCTCGGTGGCTCTCTCGGCTCCTCCCTGCATCAGATAACCCCCTGGGAGAATCGCTCTCCCGGGGGGTTACCTTGCGGGCACAGCCCCGAGTCCAGCATTTGGCGTCCATAGACGCCGAATGCAGGACTTAGCCCCGCCCCCCTGGTGGGCACGTCATTGGATTTTATTGACAGCAGCTATCAATCTATCCAATCAAGAGCCGATAACCCCCTACAGAGAGAGAGCGCGTCCCCGTGGGACAAGTTTGAGGGTTCAGGTAAGTAAAAGGGAGGGGGGGGGGGGCATTAAGGTGAAAAACCCATGGTTGCAGGAAAGCAATTCTCACCATCTAGGGCCTGCTTAAGTTGTTGCAACTTAATTTGTAAATATATATTTTTTTAAACTGTTTTATGACCAACCAAAGCGAAGTCAACTCAAGCAATCAATTGTATGTGTTATTTAGTAGGGGCCCACATTCTCTGCAGTGCAGTCTAATGCCGGTGTAGTGTTAATCTTGCTGTGTTGTCCCCTCTATGTGACATTGCTGGGTAGCTCAGGGATTGTAATCCTCTGACATCACTTATTATGTTTTGATAGAGCTACGCTAGTAGCACATTTATATACTGAGCTTCCATTGGCCCTCTCTTGCACTGTATGTTCCGGTGACCTTCACTGTGTTGGTATACAGAGCCCACTGTTCTCTCATGTGTCACAATGGGGGTTATTTACTAAAGGCAAATCCACTTTGCACTGCAAGTGCACTTGGAAGTGCAGTCGCTCTAAATCTAAGGGGTCGATCTGAAATGAGGTGAAGCTCTGCTGATTTTATCATCCAATCATGTACAAGCTAAAATGCTGTTTTTTATTTTCCTTGCATGTCCCCCTCGGATCTACAGCGACTTTACTTCCAAGTGCACTTGCAGTGCAAAGTGGCTTTTCCTTTAGTAAATAACCCCCAATATGTCCTTAACCACTTACCCACTGGGCACTTAAACCCCCTTCCTAACCAGACCAATTTTCAGCTTTCGGTCCTCTAACACGTTGAATGACAATTACTCAGTCATGCAACACTGTACCCATATGAATTTTGTGTCCTTTTTTTCACACAAATAGAGCTTTCTTTTGGTAGTATTTAATCACTGCTGGGTTTTTTATTTTTTGCGCTATAAATCAAAAAATACTGACAATTTGGTAAAAAAATTCTTTGTTTCTATTAAAAATGATTGCAGAGTATTGGCGAGTATTGGCGAGTATTGGCAGAGTATTGGCAGAGTATTGGCAGAGTATTGGCAAGTATTGGCAGAGTATTGACAGAGTATTGGCAGAGTATTGGCAAGTATTGCAGTGTTGCAGTGTTGCACAGTATTGGTAGAGTATTGCACAGTGGTGGCAGAGCATTTCACAGTGGTTGCAGAGCATTGCACAGTGGTTGCAGAGTATTGCACAGTGGTGGCAGAGCATTGCACAGTGGTGGCAGAGCAATGCACAGTGGTGGCAGAGCAATGCACTGTGGTTGCAGAGCATTGCACAGTGGTTGCAGAGCATTGCAGTGGTGGCAGAGCATTGCACAGTGGTGGCAGAGCATTGCACAGTGGTTGCAGAGCATTGCACAGTGGTTGCAGAGTATTGCACAGTGGGGGCAGAGTATTGCACAGTGGGGGCAGAGCATTGCACAGTGGTTGCAGAGTATTGCACAGTGGTTGCAGAGCATTGCACAGTGGTTGCAGAGTATTGCACAGTGGTTGCAGAGTATTGCACAGTGGTTGCAGAGTATTGCACAGTGGTTGCAGAGTATTGCACAGTGGTGGCAGAGTGTTGCACAGTGGTGGCAGTGTATTGCAGGCACTGACCAGCCCTGTGGGCACTACACATCCAGCCCACAGCGCTGGTCCCGTTTCTCCCCCTTTCTATCGGATTTTCCGATCGCGTGTATGCAATTCCGACACGCAAAATTCCGACGCATTCTCAGAAACAATTCGACGCATGCTCGGAAGCATTAAACTTCCCTTTTATAGTGCTGTCGAACGTGTTTTATGCCGCTGTGTTACTGACCGTCGGAATTTGGTGTGACCGTGTGTAGGCAAGACAGTTTGAGCGAAATTCCGTCGGAATTCCGACGGGAAAACCATCAGAGCTTTTTCCGACGAGAATTCCGACCGTGTATACGCGGCATTAGACCTAGCAAAATCAATCCCACCTAATTTAGTAACAGAAAACATAAATTGGCTTAATCAGGTTCCTCACCTTGCTGGAAGGCTCTTCCTTGTTTACAGCTCACTCCAGCAAAAGAAGGCTCAATCTTCACAATAATTTAACCCTCATCCGACTCACAAGATTGAAATAAGGTAAACCATTCTTCTGTCATTAGGAATATTCTCACTTTGGGTTTTCCATTTACTTTCACCTGTTCCCTTATCTTGTCTGCCACAGGTATGTAAAAGACAAGGAAAGAGAAACCGAACCGCTGACTAAGTGTAGTCATTTATTAGCTCTCATAAAAGCAAAGAAAATATACACTCGCAGTGCATGATAGCTTCTTGCCAGGAACCAGAAGGACCAATGTGGAGCGCATGGAGATTGCCTCAGGCTTGAGAAAGGAGCAAGGACACCTGAAACACGTTGCCACGCCTTCTCTGAATTAATTGTGCCATTCTGATGCCCTGCTTCTGCCATGATGATTTCCATGCAGTCCACAGCGAAGCTTCTGGTTTTTGGCAAGAGGCTAACTGCATGAGAAAGTGCCTGGTCTATGAAAAGGCTGCCATCTTAGTGGAATTGCATTACATGCTTCTTCTTGGATCACACACTGTGAGTGCATATTATCTTTGTTTTGTAAGAGCTAATAAACTATTATTACTGCCATCTGGAAAGAATCTGCTGACACTGATGGTGTTCATCCTTTATATTCATGGAGGAATATGGATTTTTGGATTATGGAGTGGTACAGTGCCTTGAAAAAGTATTCATACCCCTTGAAATATTCCACATTTTGTCTTGTTTTGTCCGGTCCATGAGTTTTGGTGTGCGGCCGTCTCTTGGCAGGTTTGCTGTTGTGCCATGTTCTTTCCATTTGGTTATGATAGATTTGATGGTGCTCCTAGGGATCATCAAAGATTTGGATATTTTTTTACTAACATTTAGGGCAGTATGCATTCAGAAACAAATGCCTGGAATACGTGGAGATTTTTCCAGTTTATTCTTCTTCTAGGACCTGAAGATACCTGGTGACATAAGTGCCCGAGAAATAGGTCTTATGCAGCGTACACACGGTCGGAATTTCCGATGGTAACAGTCCGATGGGAGCTTTTCATCGGATATTCCGACTGTGTGTATGCCCAACGGTCTTTTTCTGTCGGAATTGCCGACGGACTTTGGATTGAGAACCTGTTCTTAATTTTTCAGACGGAAAACCTTTCTATCGGATTTTCCGATCGTGTGTATGCAATTCCGACACGCAAAATTCAGACGCATGCTCAGAAACAATTCGACGCTTGCTCAGAAGCATTAAACTTCCCTTTTATAGTGCAGTCTAACGTGTTTTATGCCGTGGCGTTATTGACCGTCGGAATTTGGTGTGACCGTGTGTAGGCAAGACAGTTTGAGTGAAATTCCGTCGGAATTCCGACGGGAAAACCATCAGAGCTTTTTCCGACGAGAATTCCGACCATGTGTACGCGGCATTAGAAGTCAAAGGGTCCTTGGTTGGCCACTGAAATATTATGTGTTTTGTCTCTAGCAAGTCCTTTTGTTTTGCATTGTAGGGAGAATTTCCTCATGTTCCCCTCTAATTCTCCCTTGAAGGACAGAATCCCCCACCTTCCCAACAAACTACTCGCTGATTCTGTAAATGTCTGGTTGGTTCAACAACTCTGGACACCTTAAAGCCTCATACACACGATCGGACCATGGACCAACTTTCCCGTGGATTTTTGTCCAAAGGGCGTTGGCCCCAAGTTGGTATTGTATACACACGGTCGGACTTTTTAAGCAACCAACATGAACGTAGTGACGTTTCAACGTACTGACGACACTTCAAAAGAGGACGTTCGAATACTTCAGCGCCACCTTTGGTCAACTTCTATATTGTTGTCTGATCTTTTGCATTGGTTCTGAGCATGCGTGTTTGTACTTTGTACAAAAGTCCGTTGGTTTTGTGTACACACGGTCGGACTTTGGTCCATCGGACTTTTGTTGGCAGAAAGTTTGTCCGTTCGCACAGCCAACAAAAGTCCGATGAAACCTGAAAAAAGTTGGTCCGGCACCTATGGGCGCACCCATGGACTAATAACGCGCACAAAGCATATATCCTGCCTATGGGAGCTCTATTTTGCCAAAATGTATGTAAAGTTGAATAACCTGTTTGAATATGTTGACAAATAAAAACGTTAATTGGAAAAAAAAAAAAAAGTTGGTCCGATGGAGCGTACATACGGTCGGATGTTGGTCCAAAACAGCTAATTTGCATGTTGGTTGTCAAAAAGTCCGATCGTGTGTACGGGCCTTTTTCCAGGTTTCATCTGACTTTTGTTGGCTGTGCGAACGGACCAACTTTCTGCCAACAAAAGTCCGATGGACCAAAGTCCGACCGTGTGTACACAAAACCAACGGACTTTTGTCCAAAGTACAAACACGCATGCTCAGAACCAATGCAAAAGATCAGACAACAATATAGAAGTTGACCAAAGGTGGCGCTGGAATATTCGAACGTCCTCTTTTGAAGTGTCGTCAGTACGTTGAAACGTCACTACGTTCGTGTTGGTTGCCTAAAAAGTCAGATCGTGTGTATGTAATACCAACTTGGGGCCAACGCCCTTTGGACAAAAATCCACGGGAAAGTTGGTCCACGGTCCGATCGTGTGTATGAGGCTTTAGTTTGCTCTCATTAGACCCATTTCTCAGAACCTCAGCAACATGGACCTCACACATTCCTGGAATTTGAGCCATAGGCACTTGGACTGGCCAAGGAAATACATTTATTTATGTCATCGGTTATCCCTGTGGAAGAAAAAAAGGTGTACATTCAGCAGAAATCCAGAGAAGAAAATTTCTCAGTTGCCTCCAAAACAGCTTTAGACTCATTTGCCAGATAAAACAAGTTATTTTTCAGATGCCATTTTTTTTTTTTCTTGATTAATAAGCTCTTTCAGTGAGCTGAATTCAGCTCCACATAAAACACCTTTATCTGTAGGGTTTAGAATCACTTAGATTAGCTCTCTCACTTTCAGCCGGAAAAAGAAAAGAGATGCAATTTCCTTTAGGAACGAGCCTTGGGTCATGTGCTTCATCTGTGTGCTGAGGACACGAAATTCTCTCACCTGCTCCCACACACCCTGCATGGGAGAAAAGTCTATGGAAAAGGCTTTGTTATTTCGTTTTATTTATAATTTTTTGAATGCCTATTGAGAAAAGAAAAAAAAAAGATCTTTAGTATATTCATGACTATATAACAAATAACTCCCCGGCGTTTAAAGGATAACTGTGCTTTTTGAATGGCAAAGTCATTTCCTGGTGCCTCCATGGCAGCATACATGTGATAGAGCTCCGCCTCTACTCCGCCTTCAGGACTAGTGAATAGCATAAATTAAAGGGCATAGCCCCTCCCCCAACATTCTCCTTTTTTTCCTCATACCTCTTGACTGGTGAAGAGTAGCAGTATGTCCATACCTCTGCAGTCGGCAGCGTCCACCGGGTTAAGCCTCTCCCGTGCGCAGTCCCTGTTCTTGGGCCGCTATTAGCGCTGATAAGACTGGGAACCCCTTCTGAGGATCTTTTGGGGTCTTGCAGAGTTTCCTCATAGGAACGCAGTCTGCTGAATTTCCAGAAAAAACGAATGCTGGTGATGACGGCGGGAGGATCAGATTTTCTTCCTTCTTGGTCAGGTTAGGTTTTCTTTTTGCTTCCATGTCTGCACTGTTTTTGAGCCCTGGTGGTTAAAATTTATAGGTTTAAAAAAAAAAAAAAAAAAATGTCCCCTTTAAGACATTTATTCCTGGTCTGCACATGTGCAGGACGGGCGTTTCCTTGCTATTTCTGATGTTTTTTTTTCTCTAGCTTTTTTGTTCTACCCTTCAGGGTTCTCACTCTCTTGCCGTGGCCTTGGTTTTGTTTCTTTTTTTTTGTTGTCAGTAATAAGGTAGGTCCTTTTAATTAAGCTGCTCTCCCTTTTTAGCTTTAAAATGCTGGCTCCAAATTGGACTCAGGGCTGCTCTGCAGGGCCGGGACAAGGGGTGGGCAGGAGGGGCGGCTGCCCTGGGCACTGTGGTATCATGTGAGATAGAGGGGCACCACAAGGAGGCTGGGGGGAGGGGATTTGTGTTGAGAAGGGGCATTGGGGGGGGTGACAGGGGGTAAGAGACTGCTGGCATAATGTCCCACCACTGCTGCTCTGCATATCAGGTGTATGCCCTGCAGTCCAAATTACTTCAGCATTACAGGTATGTGTGGAGCTGGCCATGCACCATGCAATTTTCTTGTTCAATTTCCTTTAGGTTTGCCTTCAACTGTGTGGTACAGGGGCCTGCCTGATTGCATGCAAATTGGAGGTGATTAGATTTGACTTCATATTGTATGGCTTTGGTAGATCTAAGGGAGATCTATAGACGGGGGTTGGGTAGTGTATGGCCAGCCTTATACTTTTATCTCACTCCTATTGCAGTGACTTCATTTAAAAATTTGGTGTGCAAATAGACTCTATTTCTTTTTGCTTTCTTACTTCGCCTTCCTACAGCTGATCCTCCTGCCCATTATTTACCATGAGCCATTCGTCACAAAGCCAAGATCCTCATATCCAATAGGTATGTGGACCACCTGTACGTGAGTATTTAAAAAAAGAGTGCGCCACTGACAAACAAACTTTGTTTGTTTGTTTCAGCCCTGTTCCTTCAAAGCGGTCCAGAAAGTCCTCAAGGCGCTATGACAATGACGATAGTCCTGAGCGAAGACCGCGCTCTTCTCATCATAAATCTTCCAGAAGATCAGGACCTTATAGACGTCGTCATTCGCCTTCGCCTCCACCGCGGGCGTCAAGGAAAAAATGTTGGGCCTGTGGCGCGGTTCCACTCCCTGATAAGCTCGTCTGCAGAGACTGTCTCAGGGACTACGCAGCTAACCGGGAATTAGAAGGCCAGCAGGTGGTTGACCTGCTTAAGCAAACCATGAGAGACTCTCTTTCTGAACTGACGGCCATGATTCCAGCTCACCCGGTTTCACAAGCTGCCCAGGTGTTGGATTTGGACCCCGACATTTCGGGCCCATCAGCTGTTAGTACTCCTTTGCCTCCATCAGGAAAAACAGCTAAACAAATCCCACCGGTAGATTCATCCGAGGAGTCCTCAGATGATACAGAACCGTCTGGTTTCAATTTCTCCCTGGTTCAACCCTTTGTACAAGCGGTGAGGAGCGACATTGCCTGGGAAGACCCGGAAGAGCCTCCTCAAAACTCAAAAAGCTATTTCTCATTCCTCAAGAGAAACCAAATCTTCTTCCCATTAATGGGGGAGATCATAGAGGATGAGTGGAACAAAACTGATAGAGTTTTCTGTAGCACGTTTATGCAAAATGTATCCACTGGCAGATTCGGATACTCAGTTCAATGACTGTGGTTGATGCGGCTGTAGTGCGTCTGGCAAAAAATGTAACAATGCCAATGGAGGATTCAACGTCTTTCAAGGATCCCCTAGATAGCTCCATTTGAGGTCTAGATCAATACATCTATCTAGAAGCAGGGGTGGCTTGCAGACCAGCCATTGCGCTGACATCTGTTTCCAATGCCATCAGGTCTTGGACGGAAAATATTGAGACATCCCTGCACTAAGACGTTCCCAAAGATGACATAATCAAAGCTCTGGAGCAGCTTAAGTTGGCGGATTTCGTGGGAGAAGCTGCAATTGACACAATCCGGTGTTCAGCCAATTCAATGCTGCAACTCTGTTATGGCAAAGCGGGCCTTATGGCTAAAGCCTTGGACAGCCGATCTAGCATCAAAGCAGAATTGGTGCAAGATTTCCCTTGATGGAAAATCTCTGTTTGTTGAGAAACTCGACAAAGTAATCTCCAGAGTAACAGGGGGCAAATCTGGCTTACTTCCTCAGGACAGGAAGGTTCGGAGAACAAGGCCTATTTATCACGATTCCGGCAATCAAATTCTAGAGACTTCAGGCAGTCTCGCCCCTTTAGGGACAACAAGAAATCGTGGAGAGGCACCCAGACTTCTTTTCTGGGAGCCAGAAAGTACAAGTCCCTCACTGCTCCCCAGGAGGGGACAAAGTCCTTTTGACGTCAGCGGGGAGGAAACACCCCCAGTGGGAGCCCGGTTAAAAAAACGTTTTCCCTATCTGTGCCTCCAAATGTCAAGACCCATGGGTCCTAGCAACGATCCGGTACGGTCACTTCTGGACTTTCTCTCAGCAGCCTCCTCACACGTCCTTCAAAGAGACAGTTACCAGCCTCCCCACAGAAGGCACTGGCCTTAAACCAATTTTTTTTTTGGAGTCCCTGCAGCGTCAAGGGGCAGCAATACCTGTCCCCCCATCAGATCGATTTTACAGGTTTTTCTTCCACCCTTTTCCTGGTGCAGAAAAAAACAGGCGACTGGAGACCTGTAATAGATCTGAAAAAGCTAAATCAATACATCCATCTCGAAAGCTTCAAGATGGAGTCACTCCAAACGATCATACAAACCATACAACCAGGAGATTGATTAATCTCGATAGACCTGCAGGATGCGTACCTCCACATCCCTATTCTACCATCCTTCCAAAAATACTTAAGGTTCGTAGTGGGTCATGTCCACCTGCAATTTCAAGCTCTGCCCTTCGGGCTATGCACCTACCCTCTGGTGTTCACAAAAGTGATATCTGTCTTGGCCCCCATGAGAGAGAGAGGGGGTTAAGAATTTATCACTACCTGGACGATATCCTCTTGCTGTCAAAAAAACCCGAGCCACCTTTTAGTCCACAGGGAGATTCTTCTCCAGTCGTGGTCGGAGTTCGGGTGGCTGGTGAACCATCGGAAGAGCCAATTAGTTTCAACACAGCAGATGGATTACTTAGGAGCAATGTTCGGTACGCTCCTAGGCACAGTCTCTTTACCCCAGATGAAGATGGAGGGCATCATTCAGAAGGTATCCAAGGTCATAGAGATCCCATCTATCAGCCTTGCAGTGTTTGAGCCTTATTGGCACGATGTCCTCGTGCATACCTCTAGTTCCATGGTCTCACTAGCATCTGAGACACTTCCAGACGGGATTCTTAATACAATGGAGACGACAACATCTGTCTCAGACAATCCGTTTAACAACGCTAATGAGCAGTGGTCATTACACTGGTGGATGAATCCAGAGAATCTCTCCCGGCTCTATCATTTGGGTTCCCACTCATGGTCCACAATTACGTCAGATGCGGGTGGCCAGGGGTGGGGTGCCCATTGCAGAGAATTCAGGGAAGATGGTCCTTTCCCACCAGAGGGACAGTGTCCAACGTCCTAGAAATGAGGGCAGCATTTCTAGCCTTAACCTCTTTTGCATCTCAGGTCAAGGGACAGGGAGTACTTCTATGTTTGGACACCAAGGTGGCGGTCTCGTACCTTCAGAAACAAGGGGGCACCCACAGCAAGACCCTTCTGAGGGAAGTGGAACCTGTAATGCTCTGGGCAGAGAGGAACCTGGTAGACCTCAGGGCAATGTATCTCCCAGGCAAGATGAACACAGAGGCAGATGTCTTATCGAGGAGGTTTGGGGACAACGAGTGGTCTCTACATCCCCATGTGTTCATCCAAATCTCCAATCTAGGGCAGACCCCACTGGTGGATCTTTTTGCTACGCATGAGAATTGCAAAATCAGGAGATTCTTCTCTCACCTTCCACATCCACAGGCGGAAGGAGTAGATGCGCTATCTTGTCCTTGGACCTTCAAGACAGCTTACACCTCTCCTCCTCGCCCACTCATTTCGAGGTTTCTCCTCAGACTCCTGAACGAACCTGTCAAAGTGCTAGCAGTGCTACCCTATTGGTCGAAGAGACCGTGGTTTCCACTAGCCATGCACCTCAGTGTGGATCATCCGATCAGAATTCCTCCCTTTCTGCAGTTGTTGACCCAGGGCAGGCTGGACCATCCAGACCCACAGAAGCTGGATCTTTGTGTATGGAAGTGGAAAGGAGGAGGTTTGAATCGTTAGGCTGTTCCCAAGAGGTCATATCCACCCTGTTAAAAGCTAGAAAGCCTACAACCAACACAATCTATGCAAGAATTTGGGACAAGTTCTTATCCTATGCCCCAGGAAAAGGAATTGATTCTATCTCTCTTTCCACTGCTGATGTTCTGAGTTTTCTGCAAACTGGTCTCGATTTGGGGCTCAGCCAGAGTTCCCTCAAGGTACAAGTTTCCGCAACTTCTGCAGCAACTAACACCAGGGGGGCAGAAGACCCTCTAGTGGTTACGTTCCTCAGGGGAGTATTGAAGATGTGTCCCCCCATCCAGACGTTCCTTTCCAAAGTGGGATCCTCCTCTAATATTGGAAGTCCTATCCACTCATCCGTTTGTACCGGTTGAAGAGGTCTCAATTTGTAACTTGACTTTAAAAACAACTTTTCTGTTGGCTATTACATCCGACAGGAGGATTTCGGAAATCCACTCCCTGGGCATTGGGGATGATCACATATCCTTTTTTTTCCAGATAGGGTAAAACTTTGCCCTCTCAGAGGTTTCACACCCAAGGTCACCTCAACGGCAAACCTATCAGAACCATGGGCGTTACCAGTTTTCATGGACTCAGAATCAAACTCCTGTTATGAGTTAGACATATCCAAAGTTCTCAGGGCCTACTTGGAAGCCACAGCAAGTTTCGGCTCAGGTGAATGCTCCTTCAACAAGAGCGGTATCGGCATCTTGGGCAGCGAGGCAAAGGTTTCTCTTGAAACATTAGGCTTGGTCTTCCCGACACACGTTCCTCAAACATTATCGTATTGATCCCGGGGCTCTTACAACCGTAGAGTTCAGGAGAAAAGCGCTTCATGCTGCTATGTCTGTGTTTGATTAAAGTTTATTTTTTGTTAAAGCATTAAACCCACCCATGTGAGCTAGTTATTTATCACATGTATGCTGCCATGGAGGCACCAGGAAAACGGAAAATTGTATCATACTTACCATAATTTTCCTTTCCTGGTGCCAATCCATGGCAGCATAAACTCCCACCCTCGGTATTCTATATTACGAAGAATGTTGGGGGAGGGGCTATGCCCTTTAATTTATGCTATTCACTAGTCCTGAAGGCGGAGTAGAGGCGGAGCTCTATCACATGTATGCTGCCATGGATTGGCACCAGGAAAGGAAAATTACGGTAAGTATGATACAATTTTCCGTTTTCTGGATACTGAAATTCACAAGTCTTCCCGTTAAGCGTGGAATGGTTCACTAATAAGTTAATTTAAAATAAAAATAAAGGGATTCATTTATAATAATAATTAAAGTAGAACTCAAATAATTTTTGTTACTCTTTAGGTACCCCTTCCTTTTAAAAAATAAAATAAAAAAATGAAGAAAAATAGCGCCAACCTTTACTTATCCTCTGCACACTCCAGCGTCGTCCCAGTCTACCTCCTCTGTTCAGTGGCAGCTGTCCTCTTCAGGGCAGAACAAATCTCTCATTCATTTTTATGAGCCCAATCTATTGTTTACACCCCCCCCCCCCCCCAAAAAAAAAGCATGTCATCACGCAGACTGGGCTCAAGGTTCTCCTGGACTGGACTCACAAGTGAGCCTCTAAGCCCCCGTACACACGGTCGGAAATTCCGACCACAAAATCTGTCAGATTTAGTCCGACACTGGTGTTGCATACACACGGTCGGACAAAGTTGTCGGAAAATCCGATCATTCAGAACGTGGTGACGTTCGTTGCGTACGACGGGACTACGTAGAGGCTAGTAGCCAATAGCTTTGGTCTCGTAATTTGATCTGAGCATGCGTGGCACTTTGTCCGTCGGAATTCTCTACACACGATCGGAAAAAGCCTGATCAGACTTTGTTGTCGGAAAATTTGAGAGCAGGATCTCAAATCTTTTCCGTCGGAAATTCCAACGGAAAAAGTCAGATGGAGCCCACACATGGGCGGATTTTCCGACAACATGGTCCGATCGGACATTTTACGTCGGAATTTCAAACCGTGTGTATGGGGCATAAGTCCTGGAATAAAACCTGTTGCTGAAAAAATGAAGAGGCACCTCTTGTGATGTCATCAGACTTCAAGAAAAAAGGTAGGTACAGGTTTAATAAAAAATACAGGACACAGGATCTTTATCTTAGACCAGTAGTCTTCAAGCTGTGCCCTTTGCTTGCCTTTATTCAGGCTTTGAGGCATTATTCCTGCCACTGACACCAACAATAAAGCATAATTCCTGCTACTGACAACAATGGGACACTCTTCCTTCCACTGACACCAACAATAGAGGAACTATTCCTTCCACTGACACCAACAATGGGGCACTATTTCTTCCACTGACACAACAATGGGGCATAATTCCTTCCACTGATAACAAAAATGGGACACTGTTCCTCCCACTGATGCCAACTATTTCTCCCCCTACCAAAGGGCATTGTTCACCCCCACTGGGCACAGTCTGGCCCCCCTAAACTCTGAAGGACTGTAAACTGGAAACCCCTGTCTCAGACCATGGATTTTGCTACTACCTATAGGTGACTGGACACTGTCATACAACCCCTACCACTCCCAGCAAGGCTTATATTTTTTGCTAGTGTCCTTAGATTATGAATCTCTTCTCTGTGCTCTAACCATTTATTTTATTTTTTCATTTGCTGCTTTCACATCATGACTTCTAGAAAGTTTACTAGCTGCTCTTGTGACTTCCACCTTGCAGCTTTCTAGATCATTGACAGAGTGCCTTACATCAGTGCCGGGACAAGGTCATCTACTGCAGTGCCCAGGGCAAAGATGTGAAATGGAGTCCCCCCAAAATGTATGAGCATTATGAGTCAGCAAAAATCCCGTCCCTTCCCTTCAAAAAAATTTGAGCACTAATCTTCACACTTACCCTTTGCAAGCCCAAATTTTCCCCAAAACGAAATCCCCCCTCTACCAGTACTAATCCCCCCCCCTCTCAGATCAAATCCTCTCTCTCCCCATATCCCCCATCCTAGCACAAATCCTCTACCCCTCAAATTTTCCATTTGCGCATAACCCCCCCCCCCCTCCAAATTCCTCTCTCCCAGCACAAATCCCCCCCAATCCCCTCTTCTAGCACTAACCCCCCCCCCCACAAATTTCCTTTCTTAGCACAAATCCCCCAATCATCCCTACTAGCACAAATCCACCCCCTCCCCCAAATCCCCCTTCCTAACTCAAATCTACCCTCTTAGTCCAAATCCCCTCCTCAAAATCCCCCAAATCCCCACTGCGTCCAGGGAAGCTTCCGCTCCTGCCTACCCCTTGTCCCAGCCCTGCCTTTCATTTCTCTCCAGGTATAAGTCTGGCTCATATTTCTGCCATAAGACCTGGACCTCCAAGCCCACCAAATCTGTAAAAAATGACGGGGTGCCCCCACTTGTCAAAGTGAGGTAGGGGTGCTTGTTGGTTTTCACAGCCATCTGGGTGCAGGACGTTTCAGATATCTACATTCAGAATGTATCCAGGGGCCATAAACTGTCACACTTGCTGTCTTCCCCACTATAGTGGGTGGATCTTTACAATGCTCTCTAGCAGCTTCTCTTTCAGGGGGTCATTACCCCAGTTACAGAAAAAGAGAAGATTAAAGGGGTTCTAAACCAACCTCCTCTAACTTTCCACTGCTTTGAGTATCCGGGCCCAATTTAGTTTTTTCTCCTTACCCTCCTCTCCCACATTCAGCCCCTACAGTACAGGAAATGCCCCACCATTCCCTTTTACATGGGACTCTGGGGGTTGATGCTACCTTGTCATGTTGGTCAAGCAGACTCAAGTCTCTGGATTGTCCCTTTCGCCTGATCAGAAAAACTAGGTTTGCCCTAGCATGGTGGATATCTATTTCTCTCTCCCAATGTCTTGGAAGGTGCTCAAGATGGACACGAGCCTTTGAGGCTGGGGTGGAGTCCCGGATACCCTCTTGGTACACTGGACTTGGTCATTGGCAGAAGACTGGTTTCTCATCAACATTCTGGATCTTAGGGTGATTTGGTTGGCCCTGCAATGCTGGACCTCTCAATTTTGAGGTTGCTTGACCAGGATTCATTTTGGCAATGCCACAGAGGTGGCCTACATAAACCTTCAAGGGGACACCAGAAGTCATGCAGCTCAAAAGGAAGCAAACCTTGTTCTAGCCTCCGCAGAACTCCATGGCCCTGTCAACATCACTGGGAGGCTTGGGGTAGGGGGTATCATCATGACTGACACTTGAAGCGCAGCAAGAAAAGCATCTATTGGTCCATGGGAAACCTTTTATTTTAGTTCTAATACACTGCATGGCTTTGACAAGGTGAGGGCAAGAATTGACTTTGCACAACTCCAGTTTTTTAAACTTCTGACATGAATTGTGTGGCCCCTATAATATATATATATATATATATATATATATATATATATATATATATATATATATATATATATATATATATATATATATATTTCCCAGGAAGGGTTGGTTTTTTTTCTAAAAATTTTTTCAGATGCAAAAAGTTTCTACTGGCGTTCTCCTTTAAGACAAACATCAGCAGTACATATTATATCAGCGAGTGGAAAAAAAAATATGCTCATGTAAACCGGTTGACACAAATACACCTTTTTATTCCAGAGCTGTCGGAATGTCGGTTTTCAAACATTGTGCGCTTGTTACCCAGTAAATTACCAGGTTGCCTTCCGCTGACTACATGTGAATTATAGAAAGATCTGAGCATATAATTAGCTTCTATCTCTACGGAGCTGCTTTAGCAGAGTTCTAGGCACTGGGCCCAATATCTGGAAACAATTTAAGAAATCATATAACTTGTCACTCACTTGTCTCTCCCTCTCAGCTTCAAGAACTTTCACATAAAGCTTCACGAATATCCACAATTCACTTCAAGGGGGGGACTTCTATTTTATCTGTCCTTCTAAAGAACCCCTACTTCACATGGAGCAAGAAAATACAGCAAGAAACTCTTATCTATCTATCTATCTATCTATCTATCTATAGAATTTCAAGTCCTCAGCTACTATTAGTAAGACCTTATCTGGAATATTCAGTTCAGTTTTGGGCACCAGTTCTCAAAAAGGATATCGGGGAACTGGAGAAAGTGCAGAGAAGGGCAACCAAACTGATAAGAGGCATGGAGGAGCTCAGCTATGAGGAAAGATTAGAGGAACTGAATTTATTCACCCTTGATAAGAGGAGATTAAGGGGGGATAAGATCAACATGTACAAATATATAAGGGGTCCATATAGTGAACTTGGTGTTCTTTAAGGTCATCACAGAGGACAAGGGGGCACTCTTTACGTCTAGAGGAAAAAAGATTTAATCTCCAAATACGGAAAGGTTTCTTCACAGTAAGCCCCCATACACACGGTCGGAAATTCCGACGGAAAATGTCCGATCGGACCATGTTGTCGGAAAATCCGCCCGTGTGTGGGCTCCATCGAACTTCTTCTGACGGAGAATATTTGAGATCCTGCTCTGAAATTTTCCGACAACAAAATCCTAATCAGACTTTTTCCGATCGTGTGTAGAGAATTCCGACGGACAAAGTGCCACGCATGCTCAGATCAAATTACGAGACCAAAGTTATTGGCTACTAGCCTCTACGTAGTTCCGTCGTACACAACGAACGTCACCACAGAATGATCGGATTTTCTGACAACTTTGTCCGACCGTGTGTATGCAACACCAGTGTCGGACAAAATCCGTCTGAAAAAATCAGATGGATTTAGTGGTCGGAATTTCCGACCGTGTGTACAGGGGCTAAGAGCTGTGAAAATGTGGAATAGACTCCCTCCAGAGGTGGTTCTGGCAAGCTCAGTAGTAAAAAAGGCCTGGCTACTTTCCTAAATGTACATAATATAACTGGGTACTAACGTTTATAGGTAAAGTTGATCCAGGGAAAATCTGATTGCCTCTCGGGGGATCAGGAAGGAATTTTTTCCCCTGATTTAGCAAATTGGAGAATGCTCTGCTGGGGTTTTTCACCTTCCTCTGGATCAACTGTGGGTATAGAATTGTGTATATGGGATTGTATTTTTTTTTTTCTTGGTTGAACTTGATGGACTTTGATGGATTTTTTTTTTTAACCTGACTAAAGCCCCATACACACGGTCGGATTTTCGGACGGAAAATGTCCTATCGGACAATGTTGTCGGAAATTCCGACCGTGTGTAGGCTCCATCGGACATTTTCCATCGGATTTTCCGACGGACAAAGTTTTATCTCCTGCTCTCAAATTTTCCAACAACAAAGTCCTATCGGACTTTTTCCGATCGTGTGTAGCGAATTCCGACGGACAAAGTGCCATGCATGCTCAGATCACATTACAAGACCAAAGCTATTGGCTACTAGCCTCTACGTAGTCCCGTCGTAGGCAACAAACGTCACCACGTTCAGAATGATCGGATTTTCCGACAACTTTGTCCGACCGTGTGTATGCAACACCAGTGTCGGAAAAAATCCGATGGATTTTGTGGTCGGATTTTCCGACCGTGTGTACGGGGCATAACTATGTAACTATGTACTAGCCAGGCCTTAAAGCGGTTGTAAACTGCTGAAAAAAAAAAACACATTATGAAAGACTCACTTTAGAACGAAGCCCTTCCAGTGGCGCCTGATCACCGCTGAAAGGGCAGACATAGTCCCCCGGCCTTTCTTCTGGGTTTGCGGGCTCCGGCACTGTGAGTGTCCGGAGCCGCGCTGACGTCACTTGGACATGCGCTGCTGACGTCAGCGGCTGCATGCAGGGTGAAAATCTCCTAAACTGTTCAGTTTTAGGAGATATTAAGTTTACATACAGGTAAGCCTTATCATAGGCTTACTTGTAGGTAAAAATAACAAAGCGGGCTTTGCTACCCCGGGAAGGGTTTACCCCCTTAATGACCATAGCATTTTTTGAGATACAGCACTGCGTCGCTTTAACTGACAATTACGTGGTGGTGTGACGCTGTACCCAAACAAAATTGATGTCCTTTTTTCCCACAAATAGAGCTTTCTTTTGGTGGTATTTGATCACCTCTGTGGTATTTATTGTTTGTGCTATAAACAAAAAAAGAGCAACAATTTTGAAAAAAAAAATAATTTTTTTTTTTACTTTCTGCAATAATACATATCCAAAAAAAAAAAATATAAAAAAACAAATGTATTCATTAGTTTAGGCCGATATATATTCTTCTACATATTCTATATTGATTGGTTTGTGCAAAAGTTATCGCCTCTACAAACTACGGGATCGATTTAGGGTCTTTTATTTATTTTTTTATGGTTTTACTGGTAATGGTGGCAATCTGCAATTTTTTGCGGGACTGCGACATTGTAGCGGACAAATCTGACCCCGAATGACACTTTTTGGGGACCAGTGACATTATTACATTGACCAGTGCTATAAAAATGCAGTGATCAATGTAAAAATGACACTGGCAGGGAAGGGGTTAACACTAGGGGGCGATCAAGGGGTTAAGTGTGTTCCCTCAGCGTGTTCTAACTGTAGCGGGAATGGGCTTACTGAAACAGGACAGAGATCACTGCTCCCGATCACTGGAAACAGTAGATCCCTGTCATGTCCAGTGATGTAAGTAACTCAGTTAAAATAAACGTTACTTAACGCAGTTACTTTAGAGGGTAACGAGTAATCTAACTGATTACTATTACCCTCATGGTAACTCAGTTCCCATTACTTGGGCGGCGTTACCGCAATTACATCTACCGCTCGGGAGGCCCGCCGTGGCCTGGCTGCCTCGCTTTTCTTTCCGCCGCGGGGAGGGAGACTGTCTGGACCGCCCCATCCCGCCCCGCCTATCCAGAGAGAGAGAATGTAGGGAGGCGGGGCGGACACTGAAAAATTAAGTCAGCTGACCAGCTGACACCAATCGAGTGAAGGGGAGGGTCTCTCTCTCTCCCCATGAGGAAAGGCATCCCTGGAGGCATTCAAGTAAGTGACTGTCTGACGTTTCGAATTGCAGTGCAATCGATCCATCCCAAGTCCTCCACCACCTCTGCTTCTTACTGATCCCATACCTACCCACCCACCATCACTTCTACAACAGAGGTGATGGGGGGGGATAGGGTAGGGATGAGATCAGTGGAGGTGGGGGATGGGATCAGTAAGAGGCAGAGGTGGTGGTGGGAAAGGATGGCACCACCACCGCTGCCACCACCCCAAGTACCACCGCTGCCTGCCACCCCCCCAAGTACACCACCGCTGCCACCCCCCCCAAGTACCACTGCTGCCACCCCCCCCCCCCAAATACTGTACACCACTGCCACTCCCCCAAGTACACCACCACCCCTGCCAGCCCCCCAAGTACCACCGCTGCAACCCCTCAAGTACCACCGCTTCCACCCCTCAAGTACCACCGCTGCCATCCCCTTAAGTACCACCGCTGCCACCCCTGTCAAAGTTACTTTGCTGAGTAACTAATTACTTTTCCAATGTAGTAACCGAGTTACTAACGCAATTACTTTTTGGGAGAAGTAATTTGTAACTTAACTAATTACTTTTTTAAAGTAAGATGACCAACACTGGTCATGTCACTAGGTAGAATGGGGAAATGCCTTGTTTACATAGGCAGTTCCCTGTTCTGCCTCTCTTTGCTATGATCGTGGGCTGCCGGCGGACATCGAGTCCGCTGGCATGCTCCCGCGGCGTGGGGTGGGTGCGCACGTGCCTGCTATCCTAATTTTATGCACGGACGTACAGGTATGCCAGTTTGCGCAGGAGAGCCATACTGCCAATGTATATCAGCGTGAGCCAGTCGGCAAGTGGTTAAGAGTTACTCGCCACCAGTTGCCCAACCCGTACCCTGCCCCTAAACATGGCCTCAAAAATGATCTCATGAAATTACACTGTAAATGTTTTATGCAGAATTATTTTACAAAAATAAATATTAACAACAACTTTAACATTATTAACATAAAGCATATTTCATTGATCTGACTGTGATAAATAAAATAGGGATAAAATATCATTGGCTACTATAGGCATTGTACACATCATTACTGCCTTGTTAAAGTGGTTGTGAAGGCAGACGTTTTGCATTCTATGCAGAGTTGCCAACCTCTTGCAGCATTTTTTACTGACAAAACATGGCAAATTTACTGATGGAGCACATTTTTTACTGACAGCCTGAAAAATTAAAGAACTCCTATTAACCACTTTCAGACCGGACCAATTTGCAGCCATAGGACCAGGCCCCTTTTTGCGATTCGGCACTGAGTCGCTTTAACTGACAATTGCGCGGTCGTGTGACGTGGCTCCCAAACAAAATTGACGTCCTTTCTTTCCCACAAATAGAGCTTTCTTTTGGTGGTATTTGATCGCCCCTGCGGTTTTTATTTTTTGCGCTATAAACAAAAAAGAGCGACAATTTTGAAAAAAAACGCATTCTTTTTTATTTTTTGCTATAATAAATATCCCCCAAAAATATATAAAAAACGTTTTATTCCCTCAGTTTAGGCCGATACGTATTCTTCTACATATTTTTGGTAAAAAAAATCACAATAAGCGATTATTGATTGGTTTGCGCAGAAGTTATAGCGTTTACAAGATAGGGGATAGTTTTATAGCATTTTTATTAATAATTTATTTTTATTAGTAATGGCGGCGATCAGCGATTTTTATTGTGACTGCGACATTATGGCGGACACATCGGACATTTTTGACACATTTTTGGGACCATTGTCATTTATACAGCAATCAGTGCTATTTAAATGCATTGATTCCTGTATAAATTACACTGGCAGCGAAGGGGTTACCAGGGGGTGGCAGTGTAGGGGTTAAGTATGCCTAGGGGTGTGTTTCTTACTGTGGGGGGGCGTGGCTGTCAGCTGTGCGACCGTGTGTATGCAAGGCAAGTTTCGGCCAAAATCCGTCGGAAAAAATCCGACGGATTTTGTGGTCGGAAATGTCCGACCGTGTGTACGGGGCATAACACTTATAATACACATAACAAGTAATGTGCCTGGTTTACACTTACGAAAATCAACACAGGATGACAAATTATCAGCCCCTGATATTTACAGACAGTTGTAAAAGTCACTGATTTTTACAAACTGTCAGTAAATTTACTGACGGTTGGCAACCCCCTAATACTTGCCTGAGGTCCCTCTCTGTCCAACGATGTTGCAGGAGAGGCTCGACCATCCGGGACTCTCCCTTCTGATTGGCTGAGACACAGCAGCAGCACCATTGGCTCCCGCTGCTGTCAACCAAGTTAGCCAATCAGGAGAGAGAGAGGGTGGGGCATGGCCGTGACTCCATGTCTGAATGGACACAAGGAGCTGTGGCTCAGCTCGGGTGCCCCCATAACAAGCTGCTTGCTGTGGGGGCGCTCGACAGGAGGTATGGGCACTGATAGGCTGAACTGGTGGGCATTGATGAGGTGGCACTTATGGGCACTGATGAGGTGGCACTTATGGGCACTGATGAGGCAGCACTGATGAGGTGGCACTGATGAGGAGGCACTAAAATAAGCTTCAGCTCACTGGCCTGCTCGGTCCCTGGCTTGGCACACAAGGCTGCTCTGCAAGCGCCACCTTCGCTGGCTGCGTCCCTGGCTTGACACCTGCTGAAGTTTCCCAATTCTTCACCGTCCTGCGGTTGGTGAGAATGCTGCTCTGGTACTTGCTCCAGCTACTCACTGTGGTCCCTGGTAATAAGGTGGTTGGTCCCTTAGTGGTGACAGCTTCCCTTCTACATACCTCCCAACATTTTGAGATGGGAATGAGGGACACCTACTAGCAAAATGTATGTAGGCATAGGACACGCCCCCCGCCACACCCCCTTAAAGAAGAATTGACCCCCAAAAAAGGATAATTAAATCCACAAGGGCTTTTTTCTTCCCACTCCTTTTATATTGGCTTTTAAAATTTACAAATGCAACAATTTAGAATTTGTATGAAAGGTTTAGTGCTGGAAAACCCTTTTTGAAAGATAAAAAGTGCATTTTATATACATTTATATAGATCAAACCAAAATGAGGAGGAAAGAGGGACATTGCTCCAAATCAGGGACAGTTGGGAGCTATGCCTCTCTCTCCGACCATGACAGGTTCTCCGGCCGGCAGAACCGTCACTTCTGGTTGGATTGCAAGCCGCAATCCCAACCCTATTCCTTTCAAGCGGATGTTCGTGGGTAGAGCGTTCCATAGCCGTATCCCTTGGACTGCGGATCTTTGTTCTCCCCTTGATTTGTACCGGGACTTGGGGATGAGGAGGAGGTTTTGGTGGGTTGATCGGAGGTTGCTGTTGGGAGTGTAGTGTTTTGTACAGTGACAGTGCATATTGTTAGCACTGATCACTGTAATAATGTCACCTGATGATGTCAGTGCCAGTCCCCCCAGCATCCATTAGTGTCAGATTTCCCGCCGCACTATCGCAGTCATGTTATAAGTTGCTGATCACTGCTAGCAGTTAGTAGTATAAAAATAAATAAATACAAATTCTAAAATATATCCCATAGTTTGCAGATGCTATAACTGTCAGACAAACCAATCACTATACACTTATTTTTTATTTTTTTGTGCCAAAGACATCCATTTTGGCCAAAATTTATGAAAAAATTTTTTTTTATTGGATGTGTTTTATAGCAGAAAGTAAAAAATTGTCAGTCTTTTTTTCGTTTATATCACAAAATAAAAAAACAAAAAAAAAAACAGCAGTGATCAAATACCATAAAAAAAACTCTATTTGTGTGGAAAGAAAATATATAAATGTTGTCTGTGTACAGTGCTTCATGACCGCGCAATTTTCAGTTAAAGTAGCGCAGTGCCGAATAGCAAAAAAAGGCCTGGTCACGAAGGGGGTAAAATCTTCTGGAGGTCAAGTTTTTAAAAGGGACTACAGAATGCTCCCCTCCGCTTCTTCTACATATCATCAGGAGAGGTGTTCTATGGCCTCCGAAGGCAGCTCATAACATTGTTTTAGATATAAGTTTAGCGTACAATAAGCTACAAGGAGATTGGAATTCTGGCAGGATCAACAGGACATTTTTTTGTACTTGCTGAAAAGGTACTTAGCCTGAAACAATAAAACGAATGCGACCACCATGTCTAAAGACTGGAAGTTTTGTTTTTGGGTTTAGATATCCTATATCGGACCGGTGCTGGTCCGTTGCCTGTTGATGACCGGGCTGCACAGTGGGAGGTGAGTGGCGACCGCGGTCCGCACTAGGCTAACACAGACCCCGGTCGTCGCTCACCACCTGCGGCCGTGCCTGTTTATCCTTTCCCGGCTCCTCCGCCCACCCAGCCGATGATGTCACCCAATCAGCAGGGCAGGGGGCGGGAGGAGCTGCAGACTGGAATGGAGAGATACACCCGCCCCCCTGCCCTGCTAATAGGATGACATTGTTGGGTGGGAGGGGGAGCTGGCAGAGGACACATGGACTGATCACAGCCTCTGCCTTGCCAAAGGTACGAGTCCTGTGCGGGGGAGGCAGACATTAGAATGGGGAAGTGTCATGTTAGAGAGGAAAGGGGGTGGGGGGCAAACTGCAGGGGCACTGTGATGGAGGCGGCTGTGATTGCTAGGGGCATGGTAATATAAAGGGGACTGCACTGTAATCATTATAGTGCCCCTTTACAGTGCAGCCCCTTTACATTACAATTCCCCCTTTACTTCACAGCCCCCCTTTACATTACAGTGCCCCCCTTCCTGAGCAGTCCCATTTACATTACAGTGCCCCTTTACATCACAACTCCCCTTTACATTACAGTGCCCCCCTTCCTGAGCAGTCCCATTTACATTACAGTGCCCCTTTACATCACAACTCCCCTTTACATTACAGTGCCTCCTTTACATTACAGTGCGCCCTTTACATCACAACTCCCCTTTACATTACAGTGCCCCCTTTACATTACAGTGCCCCCTTTACATTAAAGTGCCTCCTTTACAGTGCAGATTCCTTTACATTAGAGTGCCCCCTTACATCACAGCCCCCCTTTACATTACAGTGCCCCCCTTCCTGAGCAGTCACCTTTACATTACAGTACCCCCTTTACATCACAGCCCCCCTTTACATTACAGTGCCTCCGTTACAGTGCAGATTCCTTTACATTAGAGTGCCCCCTTACATCACAGCCCCCCTTTACATTACAGTGCCCCCCTTCCTGAGCAGTCCCCTTTACATTACAGTACCCCCTTTACATCACAACCCCCCTTTACATTACAGTGCCCCCCTTCCTGATCAGTCCCTTTTACATTACAGTGCCCCTTTACATCACAGCCCCTCTTTACATTACAATGCCCCCCTTATAGAGGGGCACTGTGATGTAAAGGGGACTGCACTGTAAAGGGGGCTGTGATGTAAGGGGGACTGCTCAGGAAGGGGGGGGGGGCACTGTAATGTAAAGGGAGGGCTGTGATGTAAAGGGGGCACTGTAATGTAAAGTGGGGCTGTGATGTAAAGGGGGCACTGTAATGTAAAGGGGGGGGGGCTGTGATGTAAAGGGGGCACTGTAATGTAAAGGGGGGGCTGTGATGTAAAGTGGGCATTGTAATGTAAAGGGGGGGGGGGGGGGCTGTGATGTAAAGGAGGCACTGTAATGTAAAGGGGTAACGATTACACTGGGTAATAGGCGCAAAGACAAACACAAATATTAATTAGAAATGTTCGTAGTATAAGTCAGATAAAGGAAGTCCATACACTTGTGTCAGCTTGTGATCCAGAGCGCAGCTCACTCTGTGGTAAACAAACAGGAAGAAAAGAAGAAAGCGCCACTAAAGTGTAGTATTTAGGTGCAATTTATTATGACCCGCATAATGGGTTACTCACAAAAAGTAGATGGTCTGTCTAATCCTCGTGCGCTGTGCAGCTGTGTATCTCAAGCTGTGGGGCTGCCATCCGGTTACAGCTCCGGTCCCCCACAGCCTACTTTTTGTGAGTAACCCATTATAGGGGCCATAATAAATTGCACCTAAATACTACACTTAGTGGCGCTTTTCTCTTTCTGTAATGTAAAGGGGGGCTGTAATGTGAAGGGAAACCGTGGACACTGATTTATAGGGGGGGCTGTGCTGTAAAGGGGGCACTGTAATGTAAAGGGGCACGTGATGTAAAAAGGGGGCTGTGATGTAAAGGGGGTATAGTAATGTGAGGAGGCACTGTAATATAAAAAGGGGGCTGTGATGTATAGGGGGCACTGTAATGGGCTGTGATGCAAAGGGGTACTTTAATGTAAAGGGGGGCTGTGGTGTAAAGGTGGCACTGTAATATAAAGGGGGTCTGTGATGTGAAGGGAGACTGAGGGCACTGATATTAAGGGGGGACTGTGCTGTGAAGGGGGCACTGTAATATAAAGGGGCACTGTAATGTAAAGGGGGCTGTAATGTAAAGGGGGCTGTAATGTAAAGTGGGGCTGTAATATTAAGGGGGTCTGTAATGTGAAGTGGGTCTGTAATGTGAAGGGAAACTGAAGACACTGACATAAAGGGGAGACTGTGCTATAAAGGGGGCACTGTAATATAAAGGGGCACTGTAATGTAAAGGGGGCACTGTAATGTAAAGTGGGGCTGTAATATAAAGGGGGTCTGTAATGTGAAGGGAAACTGAAGACACTGACATAAAGGGGAGACTGTGCTATAAAGGGGGCACTGTAATATAAAGGGGCACTGTAATGTAAAGGGGGCACTGTAATGTAAAGTGGGGCTGTAATATAAAGGGGGCACTGTAATGTAAAGGGGCACTGTGATGTAAAGGAGGTATTGTAATGTGAAGGGGCACTGAAATGTAAAAAGGGGGCTGTGATGTAAAGGGGGCACTGTAATGTAAAGGGGGGCTGTGAAGTAAAGGGGGTCTGTAATGTGAAGGGAAACTGAGGACACTGATATAAAGGGGGACTATGCTGTAAAGGGGGACTATGCTGTAAAGGGGGCACTGTAATCGGCTGTGATGTAAAGTGTGACTGTGCTGTAAAGTGGGGTTGAGGACAGAGTCTGTGAATAGCCCCTAACCCCCCCCCCCCCCCCCCCTCCCCCCAGTCCCTGGGAAAATGGGCTGCCATGAAACTGGTCCCTGGTGCCAAAAAGGTTGGGGACTACTGTTTTAAGGCACATGGGACAGTATGAATGGACCCTGCAAGTGTAAGAAAACAATACAGGTAATAAATACTAATTAAAACTCGGGTTATTTTGCTGCCCTGCCTTCCAGCCTCAGATTTGCAGGAACGTTGGAGACGGTTCTTATATACATGCTTACAATGATTGTCAAAAATTCTGCTGTACATTTCCAATGTAAAAATAGTGCGATATGAGCCTAGAGGAGCGCATTGTAAATTGCCTGCTTTTCTTACTAGAGGCCTGCAGTTTAGCTGGCAGAGCGGAGAGGAGTTGGGAAATTGGACTAGGATCTTTAATTTCACGGATGACGGAGCAGTGAAGACGGGGAGTGACGCAAGCGGCAGGTACAGACTCACACAGAATAACAATGGATAGCAGAGCATAACAGACAATACAATGCATTCTGTCCCACAATGTCTGCTGTTCTTTCAGCACCGGCTTAAAGGGTCATTCCTCACTTGATGACAGTTCGGCCCATCCACACCATCGCGCTGCAGTCATAAGTGATGCATGTTACATTGGTGCGATGCGGTGCCATAGGGGGCGTGCATGCCCTATCAGCGGGTACCGTGGTCTCAATGTTCCGCCGGCACCCATTGATCTTCCTGCAGAGAGACAGAACGGCGGTCTGTCTATGTAAACAAGGCAGATCGCCGTTCTGACTGGAGGGAAAGCATGGATCCTGTGTTCCTGCAAAGCAGGGATATGAATCCATATCTTCCCCTATTAAAAGCACCTCCCCACGGTAGTAAAACACTGGTTAGGCACACAGTTAACCCTTTGATCGCCCTTGATGTTAACCCCTTCCCAGCCAGTGTCATTAGTACAGTGTCAGTGCATATTTTTAGCACTGATCCCTGTGTTAGTGTCACTGGTCAAGTGTCAGTTAGTGTCAGAATATCCACCGTAATATCGCAGTTCTGCTATAAGTCGCTGATCGCCGCCATTATTATTAAAAATAAATCTACTCCATAGTTTGTAGACGCTATAACTTTTGCGCAAACCAATCAATGTACGCTTATTGGGATTTATTTACCAAAAAGATGTAGCAGAATACATATTGGCCTAAATCTATAAAGAAATTAGATTTTTTTACATTTTTATATTGGATATGTTTTATAGCAGAAAGTAAAAAAAATATATATTTTTTTTTTTCAAAATTGTCAATCTTTTTTTTGTTTATACCCCAAAAAATAAAAACCGCAGAGGTGATCAAATACCACCAAAAGAAAAACTCTATTTGTTGGAGAAAAAAAAAAAGAATACATTTTATTTGGGTACATCGTCACACGACCCCACAATTGTCAGTTAAAAAAATAGCGCAGTGCCGGAACAAAAATGTAGTGTGGGAATTTTTTTCAAAGTCGCTGCATCGTGAATCGCGGCAATTTGAATGGTTCCATTGATGGCAACGGGGTGTGACTTGTCATGCGACTTGGAACTGTCAAATCGCACCGGTGGGGTAGTAAGATCACCGACACCTGTGTTCCCAGCTCCGCCCACCTGTCTGGTCCATTCTGGAGGGGTCTTACTCTTCCTGCTGGATTTTTGTATGCTTAGAAATTGGGATTGGTGGCTGCCCCATCTGAAAATGCTTATCCCCTGCCTGTTACTCTAAAATTAAAGCTAGCCATGCATGGCTCATTTTTTCTCATTCAGAACAAGAGCTAAACGGAATCTTCATTGTTGCCATTGTGGTCAGCAGCTGTGGTATCCGCGACTGCCTGAGTTACGTACAATAGCGCTGCCGAACAGTGACTGCATCTGATAGAATCAGAGCCTTTGTATAGCGGAAAAGTGGGGGAACACAGTTTGGGCACCTCCAGCACTGAATGTATAGGATGGGAAGCAGTGTTGCCATGTGCTAGAGGATCTATTGTTAGTGGGGGGATCTGACGTTGCGGGGTGGGGCTATTTTTGCTTAAGAGGTCTTTTTTTGCAGGTGGAAGATTTATTGTTGCTGGGGGGGGGGGGGTGGGGGGGTGGGTATATGTTGCTGAGGGGTCATTTATTGCTCAGAGGGATCTACTGTTGAGGGAGGGGTCTATTTAATGCTGGCTGCTGGGAGGTCTGTTGTTGCAGCCAATATCTATTGTTGGTGGGGGGGGGGGATATATTGTTGCTAGAGTGATCTGTTGTTGCTGGCATGGATCTGTTGTTGCAGGGGTGTATCTTTTGTTGCCTTTGGGTCTAATGTTGGGGCAGTCTATTGTTGCTGGGGAAATCTATTGTTGCTAGAGGGGTCTATTGTTGCTGGGGGAATCTATTGTGGCTCAGGGGGTATTTTGTTGCTGGGGCAGTTGATTGCCCCTGGAGGAGATCTTTTGTTGCTTCAAGGTGTCTACTGTTGCTGGCTGCAAGGAGATTTATCAGCAAATTCAGTATATTGTTGCAGGGGTCTATTGTTACTGGGGAGGGATTTATTGTTGCTGGGGGGGGGTATATTGTTGCAGGGGTCTATTGTTGCTGGGGAGGGATTTATTGTTGCTGGGTAGGTATTTTGTTGGGGTGGGGGGTCTATTGTTGCTAGAGGGATCTGTTGCTGCTGGCATGGATCTGTTGTTGCAGGGGTGTATCTTTTGTTGCTTTTGGGTCTAATGTTGGGGCAGTCTATTGTTGCTGGGGAAATCTATTGTTGCTAGAGGGGTCTATTGTTGCTGGGGGAATCTATTGTTGCTCGGGGGGTATTTTGTTGCTGGGGCAGTTGATTGCCCCTGGAGGAGATCTATTGTTGCTTCAAGGTGTCTATTGTTGCTGGCTGCAAGGAGATTTATCAGAAAATGCAGTATATTGTTGCAGGGGTCTATTGTTACTGGGGAGGGATTTATTGTTGCTAGGCAGGTATTTTGTTGTGTGGGGGGGGGGGCATTTATTGTTTCTAGAGGGATCTGTTGTTGCTGGCATGGATCTGTTGTGGCAATTGTGTATCTTTTGTTGCTTTTGGGTCTAATGTTGCAGTGGGTCTATTGTTGGGGCAGTCTATTGTTGCTGGGGAAATCTAATGTTGCTAGTGGGGTCTATTGTTGCTGGGGGAATCTATTGTTGCTGGGGGAATCTATTGTTGCTGGGGGGTATTTTGTTGCTGGGGCAGTTGATTGCCGCTGGAGGAGATTCCATACAAATTACTTAGCACCACAGGATGATACTTGGTACCTTCTGTATTCTCTAAAAGGGTCAGTACTGGGTTGGCAGGTAGAGGGTGGAACCAAGGTATGGTGGTGGGGGGCAGAGATAAGGGGTGACCTAAAAGGGGGCAGTACCTGTACCTATTCCCTGAGAAAAAAAAAGCCCTGGGTAGGATGCAGTCACTGTTCAACCAATATTTTTTCCATTGGCCACCCATGGCAGGGCCACCCAAATTTGACCAGTTCACCAGGAATGAGAAGAGTATCAGTGGTCGATTCACAGTGCCAACATCCTAGGTAGAAGACAAGAAACAATTCCCCTTGGGATTTGGACTTTACCGGCACTTAATTAAATGTACAATAGTATTGTAATAAAAAAATATTTATTTGTGATACATGATTAAAAACAGGTAACATGGAGTATACATTACAACAACAACTCGAAATACAACTTATGTAAGCTGGTAAATTGCAACGGATATCCTTCATCCGTCGCGTTTCAGAGTACTCCTTCCTCAGGGGTATATAGGACATCGAATCTCTACAATATAGGTACAGAAGGTCAAAAGGCGTTCATACATATACATTGGGGTCAAATATGCATAGTTTAACATCTGAGACTTATAGTCGGATATGTGCGGACACTCCATGTGAATTAAAACAGCACACAGCGTACACATAAGGGATTGCCGCCCCTCTCATCCTCAGCAGACCAATGAGTTCAATTGTATATAATATAAAGGACAATTTTTCAGAATTCAGATATCATAGGGTACCTCAAATGAAAATCCCTTGTGTGTGAGAAACATCTCCAGACCCACTGAGGCCCACAGGTGGAGTCCTATAATAAGAATGCAATAATGGGTAGCCTATTTATGGGCATAATATATACACATATATTTTTACATTTCTAGTGCCCCCCATATATACCACCCTACATGACAGTACCCCTCTACTGCTGAGCCACCAGCCCTAAGGTATGCTCTATATATTACAATACAGTTTTATACAATGCATATATATGTGTGGATGAGCTGCATTCATATTCTGCCCATAAATAGGCTACCCATTATTGCATTCTAATTATAGGACCCCATCTGTGGTCCTCAGTGGGTCTGGATACGTTTCTCACACACAAGGGATATCCTTCCAGGTACCCTATGACTGAAACATTGGCTTTTTGTCAGAAACCATGAAATCAGGCCGAGACAGAAGTACAGTTAAATCACACTTGTTTAATAATAAAAGTAAAAACTTAGTCAAAACATAGCCAAAGTTCAGTAACCGGAATGGACATTCAGCCAAGCCAGAAGTCAGGGATCAATGTAGTGGAACAGCAAGCAGGATCTGGAGCCAGAAAGGATGTCAGCAAAGCAAGTCTTGAACAGTTTCTGTGATGTTGACCAAGGCGAAGGCAGAGATCCTCTGGACTGGACGGCTTAAGTAGGCAGGACTGACGAGCAGGATATCATCAACAGGTGAGTAACTGTGGAGAGAGATGGGAGCTGGCAATTAGCCGACAGCTGAGTGGCCAGCTCAGAGAAGGGCTGAGCGCAGCCCTGACACCTTTATATTATATACAATTGAGCTCACATTGGTCTGCTGGGGATGAGAGGGGCAACAATCCCTGATGTGTACGTTGTGTGCTGTTTTAATTCACATGGAGTGTCCGCAAATATCAGACTGTAACAACTGTAAGTCTCAGATGTTAAACTATGCATATTTGACCCCAATGTATATGTATGAACGCCTTTTGACCTTCCGTACTTGTATTATAGAGATTTGATGCTATATATTCCCTGAGGAAGGAGTACTTGAATTAAGATGCTGAAACGCGTCGGGTGAAGGCTATCCGTTGCAATTAACCAGCTTGCATAAGTTGTATTTCGAGTTGCTGTTGTAATGTATACTCCATGTTACCTGTTTTTTAATCATGTATCACAAATAAATGTTTTTTTATTACAATACTATTGTACATTTAATTAAGTGCCGGTAAAGTCCAAATCCCAAGGGGAATTGTTTCCAGTTCAGCAGGAATAGCCCACAATTTGAGCCCTATGGCCAGTTTACCCTTCTGGCATCAATACTTTGAGATATTGACCCTGAAGTAGTATAGTAAAGTCAAATAAAATTTACCATAACAGCCGGGCAACAAGTATTTTCACAGAAATGGCAGCACCACAATTCCCCCCCATGAAATTATATATTAGGAAGCCAACTGATAATTCAACAACAACTTCCACCTACAAGTGAAATCTCCATTTATTTTTGTTGGAATGGAATGACCCTTTATTGCAAAAGCTGTGCCACAATTCTCAGCATGCACTGCCAGCTAAGCTAAAGGCTCCTTCTCAGCATGTGTAGCTGTGCCCAGGGTTTTTCTAAGCTTTGTTTAGTACTTCTGGATGCAGCATGGGCAACATGTACAGTACCTATTGTCTGTGGTTAACTAAACTAAACCCCCCCCCCCCCCCCCCCCCCATTTCTATTACTGTGCATTATGTTTCTGTACTGGAAATGTCATATTATGCAATGTCTATTCTTATCATCATTTGATATTAAACAAGATGAGACTGTTACTGTATATTGATGATCTTCATAGCAACATTGTAATGCTGAAATTGGTAGACATGTGCGATTGGTTATTTTTCGAAATTCGTACATTCATACGAATCCGAATTACCAATTTTTTAAGAATACGAATTCTGTACGAAATACGAAATTTCATTTACGAATTTTGGATCCAAATTATCCGAATCCAAACTACCAAATGATGAATTTCAACTAATATGAAAGAAATTATAGCGGATGATTCGAATGAATTCAAAATTCAGTATTACGAATATCGACACTCTACGAATAATAACGAATTATCCGAAAACTTATTAACGTTACATAACACAAGTCTATTGTCTATTGTTCACCAATCACTCAGAGGAAGTACGAATTTTCGTATTCGTAAACAACATTTTCGTACTTCCTCTGAGTGATTGGTGAACAATAGACAATAGACTTGTGTTATGTAACGTTAATACGTTTTCGGATAATTAGTTATTATTCGTAGAGTGTCGATATTCGTAACGATTCATAACGAGTGTCGATATATACGTAACGATTCGTAACGATATTAACGATTTGTAACAATTCGTACGAAATTCGTATTTCGTACGAATCCAAATGAAATTTCGTACACGAATTACGAATTACGATTTTTTTTTTATACGAAACGGAACGAAACAAAACAAATTTTTTGACGGCTCCCATGTCTAGAAATTGGAAAACGAAGCTCCCCCTTCCTTTGTTTCCTAATCTGAGCTACAACCCCCCACTTAAGTGCCTCCTTTGCTCTCTGTAAAAATTGCGTCCTACTCCAGTGTTTACAGCCTACAGTATGTGCCAAAATTGGACTTAATAGGATCATACTCCTAGCATTTGTTCTATAGGTGTTCAGCCTCATTCAAGTCTATGATGAATCATTCTGCAGACGCAAAAGATTTTGCATGAAGGGCTATAAACCTCAAAGGCGATCACCACAGTCAAGAAAAGCCCCCAGAGGAGGTCCTTGCAGTCAGCAAGAGCCCTCAGAGGAGGTCCCCGCAGTCAGCAAGAGCCCTCAGAGGAGTTCACCGCATTTAGCAAGAGCCCTCAGAGGAGGTCCCCGCAGTCAGCAAGAGCCCTCAGAGGAGGTCCCCGCAGTCAGCAAGAGTCCTCAGAGGAGGTCCCCTCAGTCATCAAGAGCCCTCAGAGGAGTTCACCGCAGTCATCAAGAGTCCTCAGAGGAGTTTACCGCAGTCATCAAGAGTCCTCAGAGGAGGTCCCCGCAGTCAGCAAGTGTCCTCAGAGGAGGTCCCCGCAGTCAGCAAGAGTCCTCAGAGGAGGTCCCCGCAGTCAGCAAGAGTCCTCAGAGGAGGTCCCCGCAGTCAGCAAGAGTCCTCAGAGGAGGTCCCCGCAGTCAGCAAGAGTCCTCAGAGGAGGTCACCGCAGTCAGCAAGAGCCCATAGAGGAGGTTACCGCAGTCAGCAAGAGTCCTCAGAGGAGTTCCACACAGTCAGCAAAAGCCCTCAGAGGAGGTCCCCGCAGTCAGCAAGAGCCCTCAGAGGAGGTCCCCGCAGTCAGCAAGAGCCCTCAGAGGAGGTCCCCGCAGTCAGCAAGAGTCCTCAGAGGAGGTCCCCGCAGTCAGCAAGAGCCCTTAGAGGAAGTCCCCGCAGTCAGCAAGAGCCCTCAGAGGAGTTCACCGCATTTAGCAAGAGCCCTCAGAGGAGTTCCCTGCAGTCAGCAAGAGCCCTCAGAGGAGGTCCCCGCAGTCAGCAAGAGTCCTCAAAAGGAGGTCCCCGCAGTCAGCAAGAGCCCTTAGAGGAAGTCCCCGCAGTCAGCAAGAGCCCTCAGAGGATGTCCCCGCAGTCAGCAAGAGCCCATAGAGGAGGTTACCGCAGTCAGCAAGAGTCCTCAGAGGAGTTCCACGCAGTCAGCAAGAGCCCTCAGAGGAGGTCCCCGCAGTCAGCAAGAGCCCTCAGAGGAGGTCCCCGCAGTCAGCAAGAGCCCTTAGAGGAAGTCCCCGCAGTCAGCAAGAGCCCTCAGAGGAGTTCACCGCATTTAGCAAGAGCCCTCAGAGGAGGTCCCCGCAGTCAGCAAGAGCCCTCAGAGGAGGTCCCCGCAGTCAGCAAGAGTCCTCAGAGGAGGTCCCCTCAGTCATCAAGAGCCCTCAGAGGAGTTCACCGCAGTCATCAAGAGTCCTCAGAGGAGTTTACCGCAGTCATCAAGAGTCCTCAGAGGAGGTCCCCGCAGTCAGCAAGTGTCCTCAGAGGAGGTCCCCGCAGTCAGCAAGAGTCCTCAGAGGAGGTCCCCGCAGTCAGCAAGAGTCCTCAGAGGAGGTCCCCGCAGTCAGCAAGAGTCCTCAGAGGAGGTCCCCGCAGTCAGCAAGAGTCCTCAGAGGAGGTCACCGCAGTCAGCAAGAGCCCATAGAGGAGGTTACCGCAGTCAGCAAGAGTCCTCAGAGGAGTTCCACGCAGTCAGCAAGAGCCCTCAGAGGAGGTCACCGCAGTCAGCAAGAGCCCTCAGAGGAGGTCCCCGCAGTCAGCAAGAGCCCTCAGAGGAGGTCCCCGCAGTCAGCAAGAGTCCTCAGAGGAGGTCCCCGCAGTCAGCAAGAGCCCTTAGAGGAAGTCCCCGCAGTCAGCAAGAGCCCTCAGAGGAGTTCACCGCATTTAGCAAGAGCCCTCAGAGGAGTTCCCTGCAGTCAGCAAGAGCCCTCAGAGGAGGTCCCCGCAGTCAGCAAGAGTCCTCAAAAGGAGGTCCCCGCAGTCAGCAAGAGCCCTTAGAGGAAGTCCCCGCAGTCAGCAAGAGCCCTCAGAGGAGTTCACCGCAGTCATCAAGAGTCCTCAGAGGAGTTTACCGCAGTCATCAAGAGTCCTCAGAGGATGTCCCCGCAGTCAGCAAGTGTCCTCAGAGGAGGTCCCCGCAGTCAGCAAGAGTCCTCAGAGGAGGTCCCCGCAGTCAGCAAGAGTCCTCAGAGGAGGTCCCCGCAGTCAGCAAGAGTCCTCAGAGGAGGTCCCCGCAGTCAGCAAGAGTCCTCAGAGGAGGTCCCCGCAGTCAGCAAGAGTCCTCAGAGGAGGTCACCGCAGTCAGCAAGAGCCCATAGAGGAGGTTACCGCAGTCAGCAAGAGTCCTCAGAGGAGTTCCACGCAGTCAGCAAGAGCCCTCAGAGGAGGTCACCGCAGTCAGCAAGAGCCCTCAGAGGAGGTCCCCGCAGTCAGCAAGAGCCCTCAGAGGAGGTCCCCGCAGTCAGCAAGAGTCCTCAGAGGAGGTCCCCGCAGTCAGCAAGAGCCCTTAGAGGAAGTCCCCGCAGTCAGCAAGAGCCCTCAGAGGAGTTCACCGCATTTAGCAAGAGCCCTCAGAGGAGTTCCCTGCAGTCAGCAAGAGCCCTCAGAGGAGGTCCCCGCAGTCAGCAAGAGTCCTCAAAAGGAGGTCCCCGCAGTCAGCAAGAGCCCTTAGAGGAAGTCCCCGCAGTCAGCAAGAGCCCTCAGAGGATGTCCCCGCAGTCAGCAAGAGCCCATAGAGGAGGTTACCGCAGTCAGCAAGAGTCCTCAGAGGAGTTCCACGCAGTCAGCAAGAGCCCTCAGAGGAGGTCCCCGCAGTCAGCAAGAGCCCTCAGAGGAGGTCCCCGCAGTCAGCAAGAGCCCTTAGAGGAAGTCCCCGTAGTCAGCAAGAGCCCTCAGAGGAGTTCACCGCATTTAGCAAAAGCCCTCAGAGGAGGTCCCTGCAGTCAGCAAGAGCCCTCAGAGGAGGTTCCCGCAGTCAGCAAGAGCCCTCAGGAGGTTGTCCCCGCAGTCAGCAAGAGCCCTCAGAGGAGGTCCCCGCAGTCAGCAAGAGCCCTCAGAGGAGTTCACTGCAGTCAGCTAGAGCCCTCAGAGGAGGTCCCTGCAGTCAACAAGAAACCTCAGAGGTGACCCCCACAGTCAGCAAGAGCCTTTAGAGGAGGTTCCCGCAGTCAGCAAGAGCCCAGTCAGAGGAGTTCCCCGCAGTCAGCAAGAACCCTCAGAGGAGGTCCCTGCAGTTAGCAAGAGCCCTCAGAGGTGATCCCCACTCAGTAAGATCACTCAGAGGAGATCCCCATAGTCAGTAAGATTCCTCAGAGGAGGTCCCCGCAGTCAGCAAACGCACGCTGCGCAAATACAGTGTGACAAAAAGTATTGCCATTTTATTCTCTAGGGTGTTAGAAAAAGAAATATATAATGTTTGGGGGTTCTAAGTAATTTTCTAGCAAAAAAAATTATTAAATAACAAGTTTGAAAAATAGGCCTGTTGCTTAAGTGGTTATTAGCCTGTCAAAATCTATGACTAGCCGAAATAAGAAAAAACATTTTTTCATTTTTTTTTTTAAATAAATTTGCAAAGATTTTAAACAAACTTCTTTCACATTGTCATTATGGGGTATTGTTTGTAGAAGGAAGCTAATTAATTGAATCCATTTTGGAATAAGGCTGTAACATAACAAAATGTGGAAAAAGTGAAGCGCTGTGAATACTTTCCGGGTGCACTGTATGCAGCAGACTTTGGAGCCGTCATCCTCATCTCAGATTCGCTCCCTAGGTTTACCAGCTCTACCTATTGGCTTTAGTACTTATGAAGACATTGACTCCTATATATAGAACTGTAGTCCAGAATTTTGAATAAGCGCATATTTATGTTCTGTTTTATCTTTTTTCTACTGCATGGCAGAATTCGTAGTTGCTGTGTAAGTAATTATATGAGACAAGATCACTGTAGGGTAGGAGGGGGGGGGGGGGGGGGAGACAGCACATGGCCGAGGTAGCTGCGCACAGGCTCTGCGTAATGTGGATTGGGGAAGGAGGGGGCATTGGAAAATGTAGGGAAGTACGCGCAGAGGTCATTAAGCAGATCGTCCCAACCGTGACAACATCATCTGGCAGTCATGCCGCAGGTTCTGGAATCTGGCTGCGAGTTCACTGTGCTGGAAACTCGGCCGCAGCTGAACGCTGAGCCCCCAGAATTATATAATCCTCTGACAGATCAGCTCTGTCTCCTTCTGCTCGCCTCTGCTGAACCGAGCTGCCCCGCCGGTACCCCGGGCACTGCCAGCAGAAGTGGGGCTCACTGTAATCTGCAGCCGCTGCTCACATGCTGTTGTCTGCTCCACTGCATTTGAAGGGAAAAGTCAAGACAAATTTACCAAATTTTATCATACATAAACTGTAGGAATAGCTGATGACTTGTGGGTGCTTTTTGTGTTCGAAAGGCATTGTTTGACATAAAATCGAAAGATCCCCCATGAGATTGTGGTTTACTGTGATCCCATAGCTGGCTTGTGACACAAGGACTCCATTGAATGTTCCGGGTCATGCTATCTATTTCAGGCAGTGTGGTCTGAGCCATAACTAGCCACACCCATATTTATCAATGATCATCATTATGGCAGCTGGTGACTGTGATCTCCAGACTACGGCCCATTGCTTGCCTTTAACTGAATCCTGGGGGACTTTTCCTCCCATTGATAAAAGGCACTATTCCTTACACTGACACCAACAGCGGGGCATTATTCCTCCCACTGATATAAGGCACTATTCTTAACACTGATAAAAGCGACCATTCCCTCCACTGGTGCCAACGATGGGGCACTATTCCTCCCACTGATACAAGCCACTATTCCCTCCACTGACACCAACAGTGGGACACTATTTCTCCCACTGATATAATGCACTATTCCTCCTACTGATAAAAGCAACCATTCCCTTCACTGGTACCAACAATGGGGCAATATTCCTACCACTGATATTAGGCACTATTCCTCCCTCTGATAAAAGCGACCATTCCCTCCACTGGTACCAACAATGGAACACTATTCCTCCCACTGATACAAGGCACCATTCCCTCCACTGACACCAACAGTGGGGCACTATTTCTCCTACTGACACCAACAGTGGGGCACTATTCCTTCCACTAATATTAGGCACTATTCCTCCCACTGATAAAAGCGACCATTCCCTCCATTGGTGCCAACGATGGGGCACTATTCCTCCCACTGATACAAGCCACTATTCCCTCCACTGACACCAACAGTGGGACACTATTCCTTCCACTAATATTAGGCAGTATTCCTCCCACTGATAAAAGCGACCATTCCCTTCACTGGTACCAACAATGGGGCACTTTTCTTCCCACTGATACAAGGCACCATTTCCTTCACTGACACCAACAGTGGGGCACTATTCCTCCCACTGACACCAACAGTGGGGCACTATTCCTCCCACTGACACCAACAGTGGGGCACTATTCCTCCCACTGACACCAACAGTGGGGCACTATTCCTCCCACTGATAAAAGCGACCATTCCCTCCACTGGTGCCAACGATGGGGCACTATTCCTTCCACTGATACAAGCCACTATTCCCTCCACTGACACCAACAGTGGGACACTATTCCTCCCACTGATATAATGCACAATTCCTCCTACTGATAAAAGCAACCATTCCCTTCACTGGTACCAACAATGGGGCAATATTCCTCCCACTGATATTAGGCACTATTCCTCCCTCTGATAAAAGCGACCATTCCCTCCACCGGTACCAAAAATGGAACACTATTCCTCCCACTGATACAAGGTACCATTCCCTCCACTGACACTAACAGTGGGGCACTATTTCTCCTACTGACACCAACAGTGGGGCACTATTCCTTCCACTAATATTAGGCACTATTCCTCCCACTGATAAAAGCGACCATTCCCTTCACTGGTACCAACAATGGGGCACTATTCTTCCCACTGATACAAGGCACCATTTCCTTCACTGACACCAACAGTGGGGCACTATTTCTCCCACTGACACCAACAGTGGGGCACTATTCCTCCCACTGACACCAACAGTGGTGCACTATTCCTCCCACTGATAAAAGCGACCATTCCCTTCCCTGGTACCAACGATGGGACACTATTTCTCCCACTGATACAAGGCACCATTCCCTCCACTGACACCAACAGTGGGGCATTATTCCTCCCACTGATATATTGCACTATTTCTCCCACTGATATAAAGCACTATTCTTGACACTGATAAAAGCGACCATTTCCTCCACTGGTACCAACAATGGGGCACTATTCCTCCCACTGATATAAGGCACTATTCCTCCCTCTGATAAAAGCGACCATTCACTCCACTGACACCAACAGTGGTACACTATTCCTCCCACTGATATAAGGCACTATTCCTTCCACTAATAGAAGGCACTATTCCCACTGATAAAAGGCATCATCCCTTCCACTGGTACCAACGATGGAGCACTATTCCTCCCACTAAAACAAGGCACCATTATCTTCACTGACACCAGCAGTGGGGCACTATCCCTTCTACTCGCACTAACGATGGGGCACTATTCTTTCCACTGACACCAAGGATGGGGCACTATTCCTTCTATTGACACCAACGATGGGGCACTGTCCCTTCCACTGACACCAATGATGGAGTACCATTCTTCTTCCTACTGACCACATGCGCTATGTAATGATTTTTCCTCTCACTGACCACCAAGTTTGAGACATTGTCTACTCCCACTCATGCTGGGGCTTTTTCTACTCCCATGGGCTATATTACAGCTCCCCTAAAATCTGAAGGACAGTAAACTGGCCCTTTGTTTAGAAAGTTTGGAGACCCCTGCTTTACAGGAACCCCTGGATTTCACTCCTCTATTACTTGCATTTCTGAAATTCATTGACCTTCTGTTGTTTCTTGGGGTAGGACAGCATGTCACTATGACATAGACATGTGAGTTTCGTTACGATTCCTTTTTGGATGAAATTTCGTTTCATTTGTTGATTAGGATTCACATGACACCAGTCAATATTGTCCAATCAGCTCTTGCCATTTCTCTTGGTGGGTTGGACTATCGTCAGAAAATATTGAATCCTTCCACAAAATCTTTAGAATCCTCCCGGACCAATGAATATATGAAAGGAATGCTGGAGATAGAACACAAATTCCAAAAACTAATCAGTTCAACATAACAAATATGATGAAACAAAATTCTTCATTGAACAAATGCATCCGAAAAACAAAACGAAAATTTCTGTTGTGCACATCTACTGTAATATCATCTTATCTCCTAGAAAATGGCAAATTCTGCATTATTAGTAACTGCTGACTCTACAATATGCATTCAAAACAAGGAATTATCTACCTTCACTCACTTCAGCACCATGCACTGTTGTGTAATTGGCCAAAAAGTCTATGACTAGGCGGAACCCAGGACCCTCCACGGACCTTCCCAAGCTGACCGGAGTCTCTGCTATCTGTCTATGTCACATACAGTATCTATCTCATGACACCAAGATGATAAGGATGGCCTTTCTCCAGTCAAAACACTCCCTGAGTTGGAGAACTCTGCTCTTTGGCTATGTCACATACCCATTTCAGGAGCCCTAGATGATAAGGATGGCATTTATCCAGTCCAAACACTCTCTGGGTTGGAGAACTCTACTTTATAGCTATGTTATATACCCATCCCAGGAGCCCAAGATGAAAAGGATGGCCTTTCTCCAGTACAAACACTCCATAGGTTGGAGAACTCTGCTTTCTGGCTATGTCACATACCCATCTCAGGAGCCCTAGATGGTAAGGATGGCCTTTCTCAAGTCCAAACAATCCCTGGGTTGGAGAACTCTGCTTTCTGGCTATGTCACATACCCATCCAGTGTTGCCAACCGTCAGTATTTTTACTGGCAGCCAGTAAAAAAAACAGGCATTTTTCTCCTGCCAGTAAATGCCAGTAAAAGGAAAAATTTGCCAGTAAAAAATATGGCTGTGATGTTCGGCTCGGTCCAGAGCCGGCCGAGACCATCCAAGTCTCTGCTACAGTGTGTTCAGGCAGCCTCTGGTGGAGGCGGTGTCCAAGCGTGTCGTGTGATGTCATGGCACATGGGAGACAAGCAGAGTGGCCAGAGCATTGTGTGTGGGTCTGTAGGATAGGAGCAGGGCAGGTCGGGAGCAGGGCTGTCAGTGCTGTTTAGACTGGAGTGGACTGAAGGGACCAAGAGTCAACTTCATGTGTGTGTGCCTTCCTATTCTAATTTCTTGCCCTCCTGAGCTACTTACTTACTATATCGAAAATAAAATAAGAAGTATGTTTTTTGCCCTAATATCTACCTTAAATCACATCGCTAATTGCCTATTGTACTTGTTTGTAGCCTAAATACTAAAATTTGCACTTAAAATTGTAATTTTGTAACTTTTGGACATGCCAGTAAAAACTTGGCTGTGCCAGGAAATTTTGGGTGTCATGTCAGTAAATTTCAATCTGATAGGTTGGCAACACTGTACCCATCTCAGGAGCCCTAGATGATAAGGATGGCCTTTCTTCAGTCCAAACACTCCATAGGTTGGAGAACTCTGCTTTCTGGCTATGTCACATACCCATCTCAAGAGCCCTAGATGATAAGTATGGCATTTCTCCAGTCCAATCACTCCATAGGTTGGAGAACTCTGCTTTCTGGCTATGTCATGTACCCATCTCAGGAGCCCTAGATGATAAGGATGGCCTTTCTCCAGTCCAATCACTCCCTGGGTTGGAGAACTCTGCTTTATGGCTATGTCACATACCCATCTCAGGAGCCCTAGATGATAAGGATGGCCTTTCTCCAGTCCAATCACTCCATAGGTTGGAGAACTCTGCTTTCTGGCTATGTCATGTACCCATTTTACCGTGTTTCCCCGATAGTAAGACACCCCCGATAGTAAGACGTATCGGGAGTGTCAGAGGGGACAGCTAATGTAAGCCGTACCCCGAAAGTAAGACGTATGTCTTACTATCGGGGAAACACGGAGGATTTGCCTGCAGAGACCAGAGCCGAATGAGATGCAGAGTAGCGCAGGAAGCGTCTACTGTCATACGTTGTCTCTCATGTCACTCAGCGCTGCTCGCTCCCCGGCGGCCCCTCCTCTCTTCTCGTCAATCCCCATTGGCTTGAGACATCATCTGGGATAGACGAGAAGAGAGGAGGGGCCGCCAGGGAGCGGGCAGCGTGACATGAGAGAAAACATATGAAAGATAGACGCTTCCTGCGCTACTCTGCTCGCAAGTAAGATCCCCAGATGTGCCCCATGCCCTGATGCCCTAATGTGCCCCATGCCCTGATGCCCTAATGTGCCCCATGCCCTGATGCCCTAATGTGCCCCATGCCCTGATGCCCTAATGTGCCCCATGCCCCATAATGTGCCCAGATGTGCTGTGCCCCATAATGTGCCCAGATGTGCTGTGTCCCCCATAATGTGCCCTGATGTGCTATGTGCCCCATAATGTGCCCTGATCTGCTATGTGCCCCATGATGTGCTATGTGCCCCATAATGTAAGACATACCCCGAAAGTAAGACATAGTGGGGCTTTTAGGGATAAAAAGAAAGTAAGACACTGTCTTACTTTCGGGGAAACACGGTAGGAGCCCTAGATGATAAGGATGGCATTTCTCCAGTCCAATCACTCCCTGGGTTGGAGAACTCTGCTTTATGGCTATGTCACATACCCATCTCAGGAGCCCTAGATGATAAGGATGGCATTTCTCCAGTCCAATCACTCCATAGGTTGGAGAACTCTGCTTTCTGGCTATGTCATGTACCCATTTTAGGAGCCCTAGATGATAAGGATGGTCTTTCTCCAGTGCAAACACCCCCTGGGTTGGAGAGCTCTGCTCTCTGGCTATGTCACATACAGTACCTGTTAAATGTTTTGTGATGTAACAGGCACTTTACAACATATGTTTGGGTGCCAACACCCACTGTTTGGATGCCAAGCTGCTGGTACTGCCCCCCCCCCCATCTTGGTCCTCTTCAGCTGGCAGGTGATGATGCAATGCTGCTCTGAAACAATCCCCCTAGGTCACCCACTGGCCACTTCTTCAGCCTCCTAGGAGTCTAATGGCCAGCATCATTCAAACACTTCCTCTGTGCCCAGGTTGTCCTGGACCCGCACCAGCCTGTGACTGGACGGTGAAAGGAGAAGCAGCACAGTAAGTTCCTTCTTTCCAGCACATGAACTGATTGGCTCCTTATGTTGCTTCTTCCTCTCACTCTTGCCCTGCTGTACAGGAACTGAATCAGTTTAGTAGAGACCAGCCGAATATTGATCCATGTATGGGCAATGAAGGGGAAATTGCATATTACTTATTTCCATAGTTAAAGTTGTCTAGTGGTCTCACAAATATCTAATAATTAATTCATTCTAAACCTGGTTAAGGAGCCACATACGAGGACAAAGTCTGGTCACTCATACCAAAGGAATGTGTGATTGCAAACTGACCAAGTCCTCAACCACTTCAGCCCCGGAAGATTTTAGTCCCTGCCTGACCAGAGCACATTTTGCGATTCGGCACTGTGTAGTTTAACTGACAATTGCGCGGTCGTGCGACGTTGTACCCAAACAAAATTGACGTCCTTTTTTTCCCACAAATAGAGCTTTCTTTTGGTGGTATTTGATCACCTCTGCGATTTTTATTTTTTGCGCTATAAACAACAAAAGAGCAACAGTTTTGAAAAAAAAAAGCAATATTTTTTACTTTTTGCTATAATAAATATCACCCAAAAATATATAAAAAAAATAATTTTTTCCTCAGTTTAGGCCGATATGTTTTTTTCTACATATTTTTATCGCAATCGCAATAAGCATATATTGATTGGTTTGCGCAAAAGTTATAGCGTCTACAAAATAAGGGATAGTTTTATGGCATTTTTATTATTAATTTTTTTTATTAGTAATGGCGGCGATCTGCGATTTTTATCGTGAATGCGACATTATAGCGGACACATCGAACACTTTTAACACTATTTTGGGACCATTGTCACTTATACAGCGATTGGTGCTATAAAAATGCACTGATTACTGTGTAAATGACACTGGCAGGGAAGGGGTTAAACACTAGGGGGTGATCAAGGGGTTAAGTGTGTCCTAGGGAGTGATTCTAACTGTGGGGGGGATGGGCTACCTAGGACATGACAGAGATCACTGCGCCGATGACAGAGCAGTAGATCCCTGTCATGACACAAGGCAGAACGGGGAAATGCCTTGTTTACATCTCCCCGTTCTACCTCTCCACATCGCAATCGCGGGGCCGCCGGCGGACATCGAGTTCCCGTGACCCGTGGGCATTTGGGAATTTTAAAGGGACGTACCTGTACGCCCATTTGCCTGCCTGTGCCATTCTGCTGACGTATATGTTTATGTGGCGGTCGGCAAGCGGTTAAAAAATAATATTATTGCTAGCAAAGGGAGCTTGCTTGGGAGTTGTCCATTCCTTACACCCACGTTTATATACTACAGTTATGACTTGGAACGTTCTGTCTCTTCCCAATCTACCAGTCGACTTCTGTACAACCACCCTGTCGGGTTTTCCCTTCTCCATCAACGCTGCAGGATATAGCCGGGAACAGGGAAGTCTCTCCGCTGTCAGAATACAATTGCTCAGTGGGAAAAAATATATTGTTATATATTATATATATATATATATATATATATATATATATATATATATATATATTGTTTTTTTTCAAAATTTCCGCTATGTTTTCGCTTATATCGCAAAAAAAAAAAAAAAAACAGAGTCGCAAATAAATACCACCAAACTAAAGCTCTATTTGTGCGAACAAAATGATAAAAAATTCATTTGGTTACAGCATTGCATGACCGCGCAATTGTCACTGAAAGTGCGAGAGCACTGAAAGCTGAAAATTGGTCTGGGAAGGAAGGGGGCGAAAGTGCCCAGTATTGTAGTGGTTAAAGAGGAAGTAAAGCCTCTTAAAAAAAAATAAAAAAAAAGACACCCTGCAAGGCAAAGGCATAATGAGCTAGTATGCATAACATACTAGCTCATTATGAAAAACTTACCTGAAAACGAAGCCCCCGAAGCCGTCCTTATCCTCCATCTTCTTCGCCGCCATCCAGGGCCGGAGTGACTTCCGGGTCTCGCCGCTCCAGCGCTATCATTCGCTGGAGCGGCGAGACGTCACTCCCGCGCATGCGCACGAGATCGGCATATCGCAGTGAGATCGGCATAATCAGTGCGCCCTCAGTGCGCCTGCGCGCCGCTGTCTACGGCGCATGCGCCGTAGACAGCGATGCCTTTTCATCGCTAAATATCTCCTAAACCATGTAGGTTTAGGAGATATTTATTGGACCTACAGGTAAGCCTTAATCTAGGCTTACCTGTAGGCCAAAGTCATATAGAAGGGTTTACTTCCACTTCAATCATTACAGTGTTGCATTCATTTGTGCATTTTCTATCTGCCTAGAATATAACTGTACTCATACCTCCCAACTTTTTGAGATGGGAATGAGGGACACCTATCAGCAAAAGTATGCAGGCATAGGACACACCCCTTGCCACACCCCCTTCGAGGAGAATTTTACAAAAAAAAAGATTGGTTAAACCAGGGATCCTCAAACTCCGGCCCTCCAGCTGTTGCGGAACTACACATCCCATGAGGCATTGTAAAACTCTGACATTCACAGACATGACTAGGCATGATGGGAATTGTAGTTCTTGAACAACTGGAGGGCCATAGTTTGAAGACCCATGGGTTAAACCCTCAAGTGCTTTTTTTTTACCACTACTATTCCTTTATTGACTTTTGGAAATTACAAATGCAGCAATTTGGAAATCAGATGAAAGGTTTAGCACTGGGAAACACTTTTTGATAGATAAAAAGTGCATTTTATATACAATTATAGAGATCAGACCAAAATGAGGGACAAATGAGGAGGAAAGAGGGACAGAGGGACATTGCTTCAAATCAGGGACAGTCCCTCAAAATCAAGGACAGTTGGGAGCTATGCTGTACTGTCTGCCCTCATGTTCTTTTTTTTTTTTTTTTTGCCACCTCAGCTAGACTTTCAAAGAGGACCTGAATCAGCTTTTAGCAATCTTCTTTGTCCCTTTTATGTTGTCACATCATTGTGGCTGGTTAAACTTCATTTATTTTGTGTTTTACACTTATAAACTTAATAAAAATCATGCCTCACACAGTTTTTAATCTACTATTTTTCCCGTCTACTGAGGACCCTCCCTTAACCCATTTACCCCCCCCCCCCTCATCGCTACAGCCGTTAATTTTCCTTACTTGGTTGCATTCCCTATCTTTGGGTGAGTCTAGAGCCTGACAGCTTCAGCGTAACTCCATGTTTTTTTGAATTTTTTCCATGCTTCCCAATTCTCTCCCGTTTCCCCTCTTTCTTCTATATTCTTTTTAGAGACTCCATAGTACGTATATTCTCAACCGCGTCTATCCACTCCCATATAGCGGGGCTTTCAGGTTCCCTCCACTTCCTTGGGATTAATTTTTTGGCCGCATTTAATAAGTGGGGTACCAAGGATCTCTCGTATTGCTTTACCCCTTTTCTGGTGCCATGCATTAGTATCACCCATGGGTCGTTTTCCAATTCTATCTGGGTAATTTCCTTGATTAAACTAATAATTTTTAACCAATTGTTTTTAATCTTGTGGCACTCCCACCATAGGTGAGCCATGTTCCCTCTTACTTTACATCCTCTCCAACAATCTGCTGAGGCCCCTTCTTGGTACTTACTCGCTTTATCAGGGGTTATGTACCACATTGATAGACATTTGAAATTCATTTCTGCAGTCCCGGTGTCTATTGCTGATCTGTGGGTTAGCTTTAAGATTTTTCCTAGTGTGAGTGTGTCCACCTGAGTGCCCAATTCCCTCTCCCACTTTTGTATATATGGCGGGATCTCCAATCTCTCTGTCTCCAGCATCAGTTTATATATCTTTGAAATCATCTTTTTGGTGTTAGAGGTTGTACAAAGGCGTTCTAACCTGGTCAGGTCTACTTCTGATCTGATCGGTTGCGGGAGGCTTTTGATGAAGTGACATAATTGGAGATACCGCCATTTATCCATTTTAAAAGTATCTTTCTTATTTTTTAATTCTTCTAGTTGCCCTCATGTTCTAAAGCTTTGCGCAAACTGTTGGCGCTATATACGTAAATCCTGTATGATAGCTATAATAATAATATAGCCTAAATCAGTACATGGACTCTGCCAGTATACACAGGGGGTCCTGAATGATGTGAGCAGGGGGGTTAAGTGATCCGTGTCAGGTTCAATTTGTACTTCCTGCTCCTTTGAAACTGTATCTCCTGTGCACAGCTGAAGGGAGCAGATTACTACATAACCCGTCATTGGTAGTTATGTGTCACTAATCACTGAGCCCCCCCCCCCTACCCCTCCATCTCCGCAGTGTCAGGACTGGGGTCCGGGTATGTTAAGCAGTGCAGAGACTAGAGGTGAACGGAGTGATTTTGCCATCTAAATATTTTGAGAGTGAGAACTCTTAAATTTTCTTGCGTATTTGATTATTTGTGTTTTTTACTTTTATTCACTGCTTGGTTTCCATACACTTTTTTTTTACACTGGTTTTTATGCACTGATGATGGCCAAAAAGGCTTGCAAAGGTTGTATGCAGTTTGGAATAAATGTCTCTATTACTATTGGGCTACAATGCTACTATACACCAAGAGTTCTGGATATACATTTGTCTGTTTTGGGTGTAAAGCAATCATTTGCAATGCTCCACTGGGAATAATCCTTTCATTTTTGGGATATGTGATAGAATGAGACATGTGAATACCTTCTGCAAAAAAAACATGAAACTAAAAAAAATGTACTTTAGTAACACTTAGCCCTCCGTACACATGGTCGGAAATTCCGACCACAAAATCCGTCTGATTTTTTCTGACGGATTTTGTCCGAAACTGGTGTTGCATAGACACGGTCGGACAAAGTTGTCGGAAAATCCGATTGTTCCGAACGTGGTGACGTTCGTTGCGTATTACGGAACTACGTAGAGGCTAGTAGCCAATAGCTTTGGTCTCGTAATTTGATCTGAGCATGTGTGGCACTTTGTCCGTCGGAATTCCCTACACACGATCGGAAAAAGTCTGATCGGATTTTGTTGTCAGAAAATTTGAGATCCTGCTCTCAAATTTTTTCCGTCGGAAATTCTGACGGAAAAAGCCCGCTAGAGCCCACGCACGATCGGATTTTCCGACAACATAATCCGATCTGACTTTCTCCATCAGAATATCCAACCGTGTGTAAGGGGCATTAGAAGTTATTTCAAGCCCGTTGCACCCTTGGGAATCATTCACACAGGGCATTTTTCAAGTCTTGCTACAGATTCTCAATTGGATGTAGGTCTGGACTTACTTACTGACTGGGCCATTCTAAAGCCTCATACACCCGGTATGATTGTTGGCAGGGGATTGTCTGTTGACCTAAAATACTAACCTAAAATCTTACCGTTAGTACGCTCCTTTCGACAATTGTCCAATTTTCCCACCAACAAATGTTGGATGACAGGCTAGTAAATTTTCGGCGGACAACGGTTTGATGTCAGATATTCGTATGGTCAGTACACAAATCCGTCACACAAAAGTCAAAAGTACAAACACGCATGCTCGGAATCAATGCTCACCAAACACGAATATATCAGAAGGGGCCCAAAGGGTGGCGCTCAAGAGCTGAAATTCCTCGTAGTACGTCACTATGTTCGTGAACCATATAATATGAGGTCAAACCTTAATGCGGCGTACACACGTTTGGAATTTCCGATGGAAACAGTCCGATGGGAGCTTTTCATTGGATTTTCCGACCGTGTGTATGCCCATCGGTCTTTTTCTGTCGGAATTTCCGACGGACTTTGAATTGAGAACCTGTTCTCAATTTTTCCGAAGGAAAACCTTTCTATCTGATTTTCCGATCGTGTGTATGCAATTCCGACACGCAAAATTCCGACGCATGCTCGGAAACAATTCGACGCATGCTCGGAAGCATTAAACTTCCCTTTTATAGTGCTGTCGAACGTGTTTTATGCCGCTGTGTTATTGACCGTCGGAATTTGGTGTGATCGTGTGTAGGCAACACAGCTTGAGCGGAATTCCATCGGAAAAACCGTCAGAGTTTTTTCCGACGAGAATTCCGATCGTGTGTACGCGGCATTAGAGTTTTAATTTTTATGCAATCAGGCAGGCCCTTGCACTGTGGTTTTGGTAAATCTGAAGACGAAAATCTAATAGTGTGTATGGGGCTTTAAAACATGAATATGCTTTGATCTAAAACATTCCATTGTAGCTCTGGCTGTATGTTTAGGGTCGTTGTCCTGCTGGAAGGTGAACCTCCGCCCCAGTCTCAAGTCTTTTGCAGACTCTAACAGGTTTTCTTCTAAGATTGCCCTGTATTTGGCTCCATCCATCTTCCCATCAACTCTGACCAGCTTCCCTGTCCCTGCTGAAGAAAAGCTTCCCCACAACATGATGCTACCACCACCATGTTTCACAGTGGGGATGGCGTGTTCAGGGTTATGTACAGTGTTAGTTTTCCGCCACACATAGTACTTTGCCTTTAGGCAAAAAAAGTTCAATTTTGGTCTCATCTGACCAGAGCACCTTCCACATCTTTGCTGTGTCCCCCACATGGCTTCTCGCAAACTGCAAACGGGACTTCTTTTGGCTTTCTTTCAACAATTGCATTCTTCTTGCCACAAATAAAGGCCAGATATGTGGAGAGCACGACTAATAGTTGTCCTGTAGACATATTCTCCCATCTGAACTGTGGATCTCTGCAGCTCCTCCAGAGTTACCCCATAGGTCTCTTGGCTGCTTCTCTGATGAATGCTCTCCTTGCCCGGCTGTCAGTTTAGGTGGACGGCCATGTCTTGGTAGGTTTGCAGTTCTGCCATACTCTTTCCATTTTCGGATGATGGATTGAACAGAGCTCTGTGAGATGTTCAAAGCTTGTTTTTCTTTTATAACCTAACCCTGCTATTAAACTTCTCCAAAACTTTATCCCTGACCTGTCTGGTGTGTTACTTGGCCTTCAGGCCTTTACAGAACAGCTGTATTTATACTAAGATTAAATTACACAGATGGACTCTATTTACTAATTAGGTGACTTCTGAAGGCAATTGTTTCCACTAAATTGTAGTTAGGGGCAGGGGCGTTGCTGGGTCTGTAAAAGATCTGGGGCTAGAGCCCATAGCAGCGGTCACCAACCTTTTTGCAGGCCTGGGGGAGGAGGGCACACCGGTGGTAAGCAATTTTTTGCGGGCAAAGGCTGGTGTTGGCGTTTCAATTATCATGGCACCATAGTTGATATGGTGTCAGGAGGATCAAAGCAAATTGTTTCTATTGGTACATTCTATTATATAATGAAGTGGTTAAGTGGTGAAGTGGCATAATGCAGAATCAGTGGTATCCCTGGGCGTGTGACTTGCCACATCTCCTGTCACCAGATGCAGCGTGTCACCTGCCACCGTCACCTATCACCAGATGCAGCATGTCACTTGCCACCGTTGCCTGTCACCAGATTCAGCTTTTTACCTTGCCACCGTCACCTGCCACTAGATGTGGATTATCACTTGCCACATCACCTGCCACCATTTGCAGATTATCACTTGCCCCGTCACTTGCCACCATTTGCAGATTGTCACTTGCCACATCACCTGCCACCATTTGCAGATTGCCACGTCACCTGCCACCATTTGCAGATTGTCACTTGCCACGTCACCTGCCACCATTAGCAGATTGTCACTTGCCACTTCACCTGCCACTAGATGTGGGTTGTCACTTGCCAACTGATGTGGATTGTCACTTGCCATGCCAGCTAGCGCCACTAAATGTGCATTGTCGCTGCATTGGTGGCAGGCTGACAGCACTGGTCCATTTAGTGAGGTGCAGGAGAGCGGAGATGCGGGGCGGGCAGTGAGAGATGATGTAATCTCTCTGCTCCCCGCTGCACCTCCGACATTGAAGAGCCTGTGTTCAGGCAAAACCGCGATGTGAGGGCGGAAGAGCGCTGATGTGTGGCGGGCAGTGAGAGACGTCATCTCTCTGCTCCCCACCACACATCGCTCCCACTTTGAAGTGGCCCGGCTGTGAGGGCGGAAGAGTGGTGACATGGAGCAGGTGGACAGAGATGATGTCATCTCTGCTCGTCCGCCCGCTCGTCTCTCTCCTCTCATCCACCTCTAACGCAGCCCGTCAACAGCAGCCGCAACCCGCTGGTTAGGCAGGGACCCTGCGGCAAGAGACTTGGGACTATGGGCTCTAGATTTGCCTCAATAGCCACCCCCTGGTGACGCCTATGGTTAGGGGTATCAGAGTAAAGGGGGGCTGAATACAAATGCACGCCACACTTTTCAGATAATTATTGGTGAAAAACATGTTGAAAACCATTTATCATTTTCCTTCCACTTCACAATTATGTGCCACTTTGTGTTGGTCTATCACATAAAATCCCAATAAAATAAATTTTCCCTTTTTGGTTGCAACATGACAAAATGTGGAAAATTTCCAATGATATGAATACTTTTTCAAGGCACTGTAAATTGATGGCGATATACAAGTACCTGTAATAAATAAATAGAATAAATTCATAATGGGCACAGCAGGTGTACCCACCCGGGAACTCAGCACAGGGATGGTGGGCTTCCTTTATAATTGGCACAACAGGTGGAGCAGATCTGGAAACTCAGTGCAGGGTTGGTGCGAACCCCTCCTAATGGGCACAACAGGTGTAAAGATCCGGGAACTCAGCACAAGGATAGTGGGAACCCCTCATAATGGGCACAGGTGGTGTACAGACCCAGGAACACAGCACAGGGATGGTGGAAACCCCTCCTAAAGGGCACAGCAGGACTGATGATGCAAAAACTCAATGCAGAGAAGATGGGAGTTTCACATAATGGGCACAGCAGGTGTACAGACCAAGGAACTCAGCGCAGGGATGGTGGGAACCCCTCATAATGGGCACAGCAGATGTATAGACCTGGGAACACAGCACAGGGATGGTGGGAACCCCTCACAAAGGGCATAGCAGGACTGAAGATCCAAAAACTCAATGCAGTGATGATGGGAGCGCCACATAATGGGCACAGCAGGCGTACCGACCAAGGAACTGAGCACAGGAATGGTGGAAATCCCTCATAATGGGTACAGGAGGTGTACAGACCAAGGAATTCAGCATAAGGATGGTGGGAACCCCTCATAATGGGCACAGGAGGTGTACAGACCTGGGAATTCAGCACAGGGATGGTGGGGACCCCTCATAATGGGCACAGGAGGTATACAGACCCAGGAACTCAGCACAAGGATGGTGGGAACCCCTCCTAAAGGGCACAGCAGGACTGAAGACCCAAAAACTCAATTCAGAGATGATGGGAGTTTCACATAATGGGCACAGCAGGTGTACAGACCAAGGAACTCAGCGCAGGGATGGTGGGAACCCCTCATAATGGGTATAGCGTGTGTACAGACCTGGGAACTCAGCACAGGGATCTTCAGAAATAAAGGAAACTGTTTGCTGGTTTATCTCTGCAGCATCTACCAAGCACTGAAATATTAGTTTTGTGTTGACTGACCCTTTACAGTATGTAGAGAGGAGGTAAAGGAGTCTAGCCAGCACAATCACAAGTTGTGATCTCTGAGCCACCTACAGAAGAGGACAAGCAGCGCAGAGTCAACAGGAAATAATTAACATAGTTAGGAGTTGCTAAATAATCGTATCCGACCTATTAATGTCAGCTCATCCCTAAAAGTGGCATGGGTCATCTCTGTCTGCTGGAAGACGTGTGACATGTGAGCTCGCCGAGCCGCACACATAGTTTCGGTAGAAGGTGATTATGAATGGAAGCTGAGCCAAGCCAAGTCTTTCACAGGGCAGCAGAAGTACTGTGTGTCCATCCTGGAATGCCAGCTCTGCCCTTCTGGGGCACAGACACCGGGTATATAGCACAGACTGAGATGATTTATAGAGGTTGGGCTCGTTGACTTTACCACATTTGTTGGTTTGTTTATGGTTGCCAGCAATTGTTGCCGAGGGCGAATGTGAGGTAAATGTGTAGAGAGAGTATGGATAATATTCTCAGAAGGTGCTGTTCTCCATAGGGAGTAAGTGGAAAATTCCTCAATGTGCCTCGTTCAGAGGGGCAGATTTTTTAAAAATGATTTCCTCTTAAATACTCCAACATATTACATAGAGCTGATGGTAGTTTTAGGTGCCCAGAATCCTGGTCTAGTAGCTGTTGACATTTGGGCTTTCTGCTGAAACCGTTTAAAATCCGGACCGCCGCACGCCAATATATGTCCTTATTTTGAGGGGGGATATCGGGGGGGATATCGCTAGCTGCCATAACCCCGGTATCCTCTTCTTTGGCGGGCGGTCCGCTTTCAGATAAAAGTGGTCTCTGCGGCGCATTCACCTCAAGATCACTTTTATCGGCGGCGGAGCCGTCGGCAGCGGCGATTGGATTTTCACCCTTGCTGGGCATGGAGGCGAGTGAGGGGAAGATGGCCCCCACCCGTCTCCATACCATTGCAGTTTAAAAGGTCACTTCCGCCCATAGCTCTTAAAGGGTCATTTTTTATTTTTATTTTTTTTTAATTTACATTTTTTTTTTTTATTATTGCATTTAAGTGTAAATATGAGATCTGGGGTCTTTTTGACTCCGGATCTCATATTTAAGGACCTGTCATGCTTTTTTTCTATTACAAGGGATTTTTACATCCCTTGTAATAGGAATAAAAGTGACACAATTTTATTTATTTTTTTAAACAGTGTAAAAAAATAAATAAAAGGTAAAATAAATAAGAAAAAAAAACAAAAAATGTTTTAAACGTGCCCCGTCCCGACAAGCTCGGGTGCAGAAGAGAACGCATATGAAAACGGTGTTCAAACCACACATGTTAGGTTTCGCCGCGATCGGTAGAGGGAGATCAATAATTCTAGCCCTAGAACTCCTCTGTATCTTAAAACATGCAACCTGTATAATTTTTTAAACCTTGCCTATGGAGATTTTTAACCACTTGAGATTTGCACTATAGCCGAATGACGGCTATAGCGCGGACCTGCATTGCTGGGACTACGTATATTGATGTAGTCCCGTGCACGAGCGGCCTGCGCGCCCCCTAAAGGGCACGCGCGGCGCACTCTGTGATCAGCGAGTCTATGAGACTCCCTGGATCGCAGATCGGAGTAAGGGGTCAATCGCGACCCCTTACCACGTAATCAGCTGTCAGCCAATGACAGCTGATCATTTGATGTCAACACAGCCGGTAATCGGCGGCAGCGAGAGGGACATCAGTCCCGATCACTGCAAGCTGCTGCCAGCTCATCAGTGCCCACCTGTGCCCCCTACAAGTGCCACATAGCAGTAGGCAACAGTGCCGCCTACCAGTGCCCACAAGCGCCACCCATCAGTGCCACCTGTCGGTGCCCACAGTGCCATCTGTCAGTGCCCATAGTGCCACCTATCAGTGCTGCACATCAGTGCCACCTATCAGTACCCATCAGTGTCACCTACCATTGTCCATTAGTGCCCATCAGTGCCACCTATCAGTGCCCATCAGTGCCATCTATTAGTGGTACCTCAGTGCCCATTAGTGCCACCCATCTGTGCCACCCATCAGGGCCCATCAGTGCCATCTTATCAGTGGCCAACAGTTCCGCCTTATCTGTGCCCATCAGTAACGACTTATCTGTCCCCATCAGTGCCACCTTATCTGTGCCTATCAGTGCTGCCTTAACTGTGCCTATTAGTGCCCATCAGTGCAGCCTATCAGTGCCCACAGTGCAGCCTATCAGTGCCGCCCTTACAGTGCATATCAATGAAGCAGAAAAATTACTTGTTTGCAAAATTTTATAACAAACTATTAAACGTGATTTTTTTTTTTCAAAATTTTCCAGCTTTTTTGTTTGTTTAGCAAAAAATAAAAATCCCAGCTGTGATTAAATACCACCAAAAGAAATCTCTATTTGTGGGAAAAAAATTATAAAAATTTCATTTGGGTACAGTGTTGTATGACTGCGTAATTGTCATTCAAAGTGCGTCAGTGCTGAAAGCTGAAAATTGGTCTGGGCAGGAGGGGGGGTTAAGAGCTCAGTAAGCAAGTCGTAAAGGGTAAAGGTTTGTCACCATTCCACGAGCGGGCACAAATTTGAAGCGTGACATGTTAGGTATCAATTTACTCGGCGTAACGTTATCTTTCACAATATTAAAATGGGCTAACTTTACTGTTATCTTATTTTTTAATAAAAAAAGTGTATTTTTTTCCCAAAAAAGTGCGCTTGTAAGACCGCTGCACAAATACGGTGTGACAGAAAGTATTGCAACGACCGCCATTTTATTCTCTAGGGTGTTAGAAAAAAAAAAGTATAATGTTTGTGGGTTCTAAGTAATTTTCTAGCAAAAAAAAAGTTTTTTTAACATGTAAACAACAAATCTCAAAAAAAAAGGCGTGGTAAAAAAAGTGGTAAAGTATCACTAAACCCACATCATAAAAATCTATCAATAAATGGTGTATTACATGCTGTTCATACTCACTCAGTCACTATGAGATTCATTTTCTGTATTCTGAAAAAAAATAAAATGGTTGATCCTGCTGCTCATTATCTCCACATTCCTGTTCATGTCCCAAATTCAGCCAGGGGTTTTTGCAGCTGTGGTGGCAACTCTGCACATGCTCAGTTTTCAGTGAGTTTCTATGCTGAGCATTTCCTCCTTATCACATCTGACTAGAAGCTCCTCCTGCTTATGTTTCCCTGCAGACAGGCTGGGAGAGAGCTGGGTCATGTGACAGCTGCACATCGATTAGGAAAAAGGTAATTAGATGGGTTTTTTCAATTTAAAATAATTACAGTGCCATCATCCATATACAGAAACAGAAGGTACGATGTAAACAGTGTGTGTTTAGTACCACTTCAAAGCTAAACTCTAAGCAGATATGGAAGACACAAATGAATGCATCTCTGTAATCAATAAAGGAGAAGCGCAGCCAAAGCTGCTCTGGCTGCACTTCTCCTGTGGATCAGTTTGTTCTGCACTCCTGTGACCTGTTTTCAGCAGACAGCGGGCTGAAGTCCGCTGCCAGCTGACGTCACAGTGCCGGTCCAGGCTGGAGAAAGATCACGACCATAGGCTCGGGATCCACCCAGGAACTTTGACTGGCACCTCTGAGTGCCTGAGCCAACCACTCCCACCCCCTCCACAGCCCAGGGCTCCAGTGAGCACGGGGAGAACTGAGCGATCAGCAATGTTTGATCACTCAGTTCTCAGATTTATGCACCGTACACACGGAAAATGTCCGAAATGTTGTCGGAAAATCCGCCCGTGTGTGGGCTCCATCGGACTTTTTCCGTCGGAATATCCGACAGAAAAAATTTGAGATCCTGCTCTCAAATTTTCCGACAACAAAATCCCATCAGACTTTTTCCGATCGTGTGTAGAGAGTTCCGACGAACAAAGTGCCACACATGCTCAGATCAAACTACGAGACCAAAGCTATTGGCTAATAGCCTCTACGTAGTTCCGTCGTACGCAACGAACGTCACCACGTTCAGAATGATCGGATTTTCCGACAACTTTGTCCGACTGTGTGTATGCAACACCAGTTTCGGACAAAATCCGTCGGAAAAAAATTTCCGACCGTGTGTACGGGGGCTTAGAGATGGCGGGGGTGCAGAGCACAGAGCGGTGACTGACATTCACCAGTTCTGTGCTCAGAGCGGCGGGGAGAACTGAGCGATCAGCGATGTTTGATCACTCAGTTCTCAGCCTTAGAGGTGGCAGGGGACAGATGCAGCAACAGATCGATGCTGCATCTACCTAGGTAAGTATGATTTAAAAAATAAAATTAAAGAACTACGACTAAAGGACTTTGGCAAAAGACTATGACTAAAACGAAATTGGGTTGGGGGGAGAGCAGAGAGCCATGACTGAACGATCAACGGTGTTTGATCACTCGGTTCTGCAGGAAAAAAAAATGTGCATTATAAAAATAAAAAAAAACATACATCACTTTTAAAGGATAAGTTCACTTTAAAAAAAAAAAAAAAAAAATAAATAAATGTAAATTTTTTTTGCAGTTAAAATAAAAAAATTGCATGTATTATTATTATTATTTTTAATTTTTTTTTTTTTGGAGCCTGTAAAGCATTGCACCAGCGATCAGCAGATCACTGGTGCCATGCAGGTCTCCTGCAGATCTTTCTGTGTATCTGTGTGCCCGTATGGGATGCCATACATCCCATACGGGCAAGCAGATACACTAACAGGAAGTATGAATGAACTACCACGGCGATTGAACTACAAAGGACTATGTCTATAGGACTATGACATAAGACTATGACTAAAACTAAATCGAAATTTGACATCAAAGTTAATACTGCACTACCACAAAAGAATAAGTTTGGGCATTTACTAAGCTGCTGAAAGAAAAAAAAATAAGAAATAGGCTTTTCTTATTTTTTTTCTTAATATTTATTGTTGGTAATATATTCAGGTAATATGTGCAACGGCATTACAGCCAATGGGATTTACAGTTTTTTTTTTTTGTTATAATTTAAATAATTTATAATTTAAAGTTGCACTTTTGTTTGTCAAAAAGCTAATATTTTTGTTTGTTTATGAAACTTGGTTTTATTTATAAATAAGTTCTATATCACAACGGCTAAATCTGTGTCTGTAGTGCATCAAAGTATAACTAAAGCCAGCTTTTGTAAGGATTTCTTCTAACTTCCTGTTTGGTTATGGGACAGGAAGTGAAGGGAAATCTGCCCAATGGGACACAGATGGCGGAAAAAAAAGTCTGACAGGGGTTATAACCCTCCCTTACTCTATCCAAAATGAAAAAATAAAATGTTTTGCCTATAGTTCTAGTTTAAGGAGACCCCCCCCCCTCTCTGTTTTTCTTGTTTTCTATGATCATTGAAAGTGAAAGTAGAAGAAAACCCCAAATTGTGGATTGCCCCCAGAAAAGTAATAGAGGGGAAATCTTCCAATGGGGACACTAATTCTGTTAACCCTGGGGGTCCCCAAAAAATTCCCTTTGCAGGGATTTCTTCTCACTTCCTGTTTGGCTATGGGACAGGAAGTGAAGAGAAATCTCTGCAATGGGACAATAAAAAAAAACATTTTGCATATAGTTCTACTTTAATACCATAAATAATAACATGCTATTAGATTTTTACTCCAGTAGTATATAATGAGTTTGGCAGTTCTAGAGAAATGCTTAAATAATGCATTGCAATTTAAACCTATTAGCTTTCTAAATGTATTGGAGATTTCAGTAGACTAAAATACGACTAAAACTAAAATGTGCACTGCTGAAAAATTAGTTTGTTTTTGTTTTATTTGTTTTTCTTTTCATAAATTCATAAATGCGAAAATTCAAAAATTCGAAAATCTGAAAATTCAAAAAATTCAAAAATTCGGAAACCCAAAAATCCGGAAATTTGAAAATTCAGAAATGAGAAAATTCGAAAATTCGGAAATTTGAAAATCTGAAAATAAGAAAGAAAATCTGAAAATTTGAAATAATAACTAGCTAACTAATAATAACTAATTATTAAATTGTAGGTATTGGAATTTACTTTTCAAATTTGGCTGTTAGTGAACGAATTTATCTTTATTTATAATTACAAATTATCCGAAATAACAAATGCCGCATCTAAACAAATGGAACGGAGCAAATTAATAATAAATAATAATATCAATAATAAAAAGTAATTTGTTATGTTCCATTCGTTTAGATACAGCATTCGTTATTTCGGATAATTCGTAACTTTGGATAAATTCATATTCGTTATGTTCACTAACTGCAAAATTTGAAAGGAAATTCCAATACCTATAATTTAATACTTTAGTAATAGTTAAGTTATTATTAGTTAGCTATTATTTCAGATTTTCAAATTTTCTGTTTTTTTTCGATTTTAGAATTTTCGTTCTTCTGAATATTAAGATTTTCATTCTTATTTTCCGATTTTTGAATTTCTGAATTTTAAGATTTTCAAATTTCCGAAATTTAGAATTTAATTTTCGAATTTCCAAAATTTGTAATTTTTGAATTTTCGAAATTTAGAATTTTAGAATTTTCGAAATTTAGAATTTTCAAATTTCCGATATTTAGAAGTTTCGAATTTCCGAAATTTAGAATTTTCGCATTTCCAAAATTTAGAATTTTCGAATTTCCGAAATGTTGAATTTTCGAATTTCCGAAATTTTTAATTTTCGAATTTCCGAAATATTGAATTTTCGAATTTCCGAAATTTAGAAGTTTCGAATTTCCGAAATTTAGAAGTTTCGAATTTCCGAAATTTAGAAGTTTCGAATTTCCGAAATTTAGAAGTTTCGAATTTCCGAAATTTAGAAGTTTCGAATTTCCGAAACTTAGAAGTTTCGAATTTCCGAAACTTAGAAGTTTCGAATTTCCGAAACTTAGAAGTTTCGAATTTCCGAAATTTAGTATTTTCGCATTTCCGAAATGTAGAATTTCGGATTTCCGAAATGTAGAATTTTCGAATTTCCGAATATTCGGAAAAATTTGTAAACAGGTTTTCATTAATTCAGATATATCCGAATTAATGAATTTGTCGAAATTCATTAAAAAACTAAGTAGGAACGAAACGAATTGCACATGTCTAAAGACTATTACTAAAACTAAATCCAAATTTTAAAGCCAAAATGAACACTGCTTAGCATGCATTTTTTTTTTAAAGGTAACTTTTTTTGTACAGTATATAAAACATACACATATACATAGAAAACAGACAAAAACAAAAAAAGGCTTAGCATGCATTTAAAAGATTTTTTTTTGATTGAATACAGAGATGACTGTAGTGTGTCTTATATATCAGCCTTCGGTTTAGCTTAAAAATAAAATCATTTCATATGTATTTATTTTTTCTTCATGTAACCACTATAATCCACCGAGTAACTTTCGCTCTCGTTGTCTTTCAGGTACTTTGAGTTCTATGAAGGTCCTTTAGATTTCAATTGTACGAAGTGCCTGGAGCTGAGACAGGACATCATGAATGTGAAGGTTCTCTCTATGTGAGTTGTTGGCCATCGTGCTGAATTTCCTGTTTACTCTTAATTTGGTTTCGGACATTGGCTGTGTTTATTATTTTTTTAAACAGTAATTAAAATAGTTAAAGCCAATCTCTCTGCAAGATTTTTTAACCCTTTACTATCTATCTTTTTTTTTTTTTTATGAACTTTGATTCTGTCTGCAGAAAATCTTCTTTGACATCTGGCGACAGAATTCCCCTCCTTTAACCACTTTCAGCCCTGGACCATTTTGCTGGCTTAAGACCAGACCCCTTTTTGCGATTCGGCACTGCGTCGCTTTAACTGACAATTGCGCGGTCGTGCGACGTGGCTCCCAAACAAAATTGACGTCCTTTTTTCCCCACAAATAGAGCTTTCTTTTGGTGGTATTTGATCGCCCCTGCGGTTTTTATTTTTTGCGCTATAAACAAAAAAAGAGCGGCAATTTTGAAAAGAACTCATTATTTTTAATTTTTTGCTATAATAAATATCCCCCAAAAATATATAAAAAAAAATTTTTTTTTCCTCAGTTTAGACCGATACGTATTCTTCTACATATTTTTTGGTAAAAAAAAATCGCAATAAGCAATTATTGATTGGTTTGCGCAGAAGTTATAGCGTTTACAAAATAGGGGATAGTTTTATAGCATTTTTATTAACATTTTTTTTTTTTACTAATAATGGCGGCGATCAGCGAATTTTATTGTGACTGCGACATTATGACTGACAGATCGGACATTTTTGACACATTTTTGGGACCACTGTCATTTATACAGCAATCAGTGCTATTTAAATGCACTGATTTCTGTGTAAATGACACTGGCGGTGAAGGGGTTAACCACTAGGTGGCAGTGTAGGGGTTACATGTTCCTAGAGGCGTGTTTCTAACTGTGGGGGGGGCGTGGCTGTGAGCTAGTGAATGCTGATCTCTGCTCCAATCACAGGGAGCAGAGATCAGCGTCGCTAGTTGCTAGGCAGAACGGGGAGATGCTGTTTATTTCCGCATCTCCCCGTTCAGCCTTCCCGTGAGACGATTGCGGGTATCCCCGCGGCGATCAAGTCTGCAGGACCCGCGACCGGACTCATGGGGGTCCCGCCTGGCGCAAAAAACAGATTCCTCCATCCACATACAGCCAGGACATTGTATTCCGACAGTGGAACCCGGTGCTGTCAGAATAAACTGTTCAGTGTCTGTAGCTGCTGATTGATGAAAGGCTTCCAACTTGTCCGTTCAACAGAGGTCAAGCTCAAGATCAATTTCCGTCAAACAGAGATGACCACTGATCGAAATTTCTCCCGTCCCTTGCTGAGCCAGCCAAATTTCGATCTGTCTATGGCCAGCTTAAATAGACTAAATATAGTCTGACTTGCACCCATGGTGTCTAGGTAAGGGGAAAGCCATGAGACTTTCAGCAAGATCCCGGGAAAACTTTAGCGTCACATTTCCAAGCGTTTTTGAGTGTTTTTTTTTTTAAGCACTTTTCTGCAGCTTTTGTGAGGCGTATTTTCAGGCATTTTTCAATTTAAAGGTGTGGAGTGCTGCAGAGAAAGGGACAGAAAGTTGCTGTTTGAGCAGAAAATGCGCAACAAAATGCTTGAACAAACGCTCGAAAGACGCTCATGTGACGCTTTACAGGCGTTTCCATTGACATCTATGGGGACAAAAACCACTCAATTCTGCCTGAAAAGTACAGGGGTCTGATCAAATTATGGAAACGCCAGGTAAAAGAACGAACTTGTTACCTAATATGGTGTTGGACCTCCTTTGGCATCTAAAACGGCCTGAATTCTCCTGGGAATCGAAAAATATAAGTCTTGGATTGTGGATAATGGAATCTGATACCACCCTTCATGCAAAAATCATTCCAGTTTTCGCAGAGATGCCGGAGGCAGAAAACAAGCCAAACCTTGTTCTCCAAAATTTACCCTAGTGACTCTATGATATCGAGGTCCAGCGATTGCGGCGGCCAGGGAAGGTGTGAAACTTCGCCTGTGTCATGGCTGGGCTCAGCCCTTCCTTCTCTGAGCTGGCCGCTCAGCTGGAGGCTAATTGCCAGCTCCTATCTCTCCATAGTTACTCAGCTGTTGATGATATCCTGCTCGTCAGTCCTGCCTACTTAAGTCGTCCAGTCCAGGGGATCTCTTCCTTTGCCTTGGTCAACATCACAGAAACTATCTCCTGCAATCCTGTTCAAGACTTGCTTTGCTGACATCCCTTCTGGCTCCAGAGCCTGCTTGCTGTTCCACTACATTGATCCTTGACTTCTGGCTTGGCTGACTATCCGTTCCGGTTACTGAACTTTGGCTATGTTTTGACTACGTTTGTTCTTTTTACTTTTAGTTTATTAAACAAGTGTGATTTTAACTGTACTTCTGTCTCGGCCTGATATCATGGTTTCTGACAGTTTGCATGCTCATCAAAGCACGATTTGACAACACCAGCTATGTGAATCGGAGCATTATTGTCTTGGTAAATGGCGCTGTCTTTGGGAAACAATGTCTGCACCATGGGGTGCACATGGTGGGCCAAAATTTGTACATAGTCACTGCCAGTGACTCTACCTTTCAAGGTCATGACGGGGCCTGCAGAATACTAAGATATGGCTGCCCAAACCACGATAGCGCCGCAACCTTGCTTTACCGTTGGCACAAGACAGTCCTGATCAGTGGCGGCCCATCCATTAGAGATGCAGGGTGCCGCCCCCTCTATCCACGGCCGTCACATCCTAATTGATGCTCTATGATCCTTGGCCATTAACCCTTATTCATGTGTCCGGCCCCTTTTAGGATGCCGGGCGCATGAATTACAGTGGCGTGGGTGTTTTTTTGAAGCACCTGATTAGAGCCACAGGCTCTAATAGGCTTCAAAATAGGGTGGGGTTGTGGAGCAGAGCATTGCGCCATGATGTTACAACAGCACATGAATATTCGCTATACACTGATCCTTAATCCAGCCAATCAGAAACGGGTATAAGACCCGTTTTCCGATTGGCCGAAAAGAGAAGAGTCACAATTGGCCTCCGAGGAGGAGGGAGGAAGCGGAAGCCGTTGCGATGCCCGTGGAGAACAGGGGAAGGTGAACCCGCCGCCGCTGCCGAGCAGGGGAAGCCGCCGGTGAAGCCCTGGAGAAGCGCAGCCCACCATAGATGGGGTAAGTGCTCCATACCCGACCGTCTGACCAACCGGGGGTGTATGAGTTGGAGAAGGGCGGGGTGGTGGTACTGTTTGCCACTCCCCCCAAAAAAATTACCACCGGCCGCCACTGGTCCTGATCATAAGCTAGGGACGGTGTTCGCCACATGTAAACACGTTGGGTGGTTGGGAACAGTGTGACGATCGATTCATCGGCCCATATTACTAGATCGATAGTCCACGATTTATGGGGCTTGCACCACTCTCACCTAGTGGTTTGGCAGAGTTCTCTCTGCACAGTTTTTGTGGACACAGGCTTTGGAAGACTAAGATTGAGCCCTGCAGTTACTTTTGCAGCAGTTGTTTTCTTATTCCGGGTCACAATCCTGCGCAGTGTCCTTTTGTCTCTTTCGGTCAGTTGACCATGTCGACCGCGCTTATGGCCCGTACACACGATCCGAATATCGGACGAAAACGATCGTCCGAGGGAGGATCGTCCGATTTTCGGATCATGTGTACACTACTTCCGACAGCCGGTCACGACCGTTCGTCCGATATTATTCGATCGGACATGCACGGAAATTTTCCTCGTACGATTCTACTTGCGATTGTTAACTGAAAAACGGTCGTACGATCGGTTGTCCGATATTCGGATCGTGTGTACCATTATGCTCATTATTTGATGTTTTGCCAGAAATTGTATATTTTCATGACCTTTGATACTTCAATCACAGAGGCACCAGCTAAGCAGGCACCAACAATTTGGCCTCTCTGAAGCTCGGTTAACTCTGACATGACTCCGTATTACTAGCAGCGCACGCAGTGAATGACGAAAGTGAGGCTTCCCATCTGTTAGCTAGGTGTCTCATGTAGTGTTTCTATATTTTTGTCCAACCCCTGTACTTTTTTTGAGTGACAGACGTTTTACTAGAAGCGACACTCAGATGTGAACAAAGGCTATCGAAAACAATTTTTCTTGTCAAGCGATTTTGAGCTTTAAAGCGGAGTTCCACACAAAAATTGAACTTCCGCTTTTCCGCTCCCCCTCTGGTGTCACATTTGGCACGTTTCAGGAGGGAGGGGGGTGAAGATACCTGTATAATACAGGTATTTGCACCCACCTCTGGGCATAGACTCCCGTGGGAGTCTACACCTCTTCCCGTCCCCCCGCGCTGTCTGCTGGGAGACACACGGGTCCCAGAGACAGCCGGGACCATTCAAATTGCGCAGCGTGACTTGTGCATGCGCAGTAGGGAACCAGGAAGTGAAGCCGCAAGGCTTCACTTCCTGATTCCCTTAGAGAAGAAGGTGGCGGCAGCACCGAAGAGCCGAGGGAGAGATCGGCTTCGGGTGCCGACATCGCGGGCGCCCTGGACAGGTAAGTGTCCTTATTTTAAAAGTCAGCAGCTACAGTATTTGTAGCTGCTGACTTTAAAAAAAAAAAAAATTGACGGACCTCCGCTCTAAACTGCAAGCTACAAAACACTCAAGTGTAAACAGGGCTTAGGACCCTGAATCTTGTGTGTAGACACCCCTGCACTGTTCTAGTGACATCTGGGCTCCTAACTAATTCAAATTCCATGCATGCATGTGTAGGCAGTTTCATTCATGTCTAATGAGATGCAGCGGCTGGTTCCAATTCGACAGTCATGCAAGTGCTTGTCCCCAAACATTGACAGTGTCTGGATGGAAACACATACCTGCATGGTTGTCAAATTGGGACCTGTGGCTGTGTCCCTGCAGCCATTGCATCCTAATAGACAGGTAGCACCCTCTACCTAGTGCAAGTGCTAGAGTGAGACTTTGTTTTATAGAACAGGTAAATTTAGGCAGGCCTAGCTTTTAGCTAGGCCTGTTTGTTTTGATCTGTGGGGCTGGGAGTGGCTTGGAGTAGGCTGGTGACTCACAGCTAGCTTCATCTTTATGTTGTCTCCCTTAAGGGGGGGATGAAAGGTGGAGCTGTCTGGAGTGTTCTAAGGAGCCCTGACCAATCCCCAACCTGGATTGGCAGGGGGCAGGCCTTCTTAAATACCTATAGTCAGCCCAGCTCAGCCCAGGAGTTGTTTGGATTGGAAGAACTGGAGATGAAGTATTAGGCTGTCGGGACCTTTTAGGAAGGTCCCTACCCTGGGGGGGGGGGGGGGGTGACCTTGTACTAAGGGGCTCGGAGCTGAACAGGAACCCCACACAACCCAAGTGGTGACCTGAACAACCTTTGTTGGTGTACACGGCCCTTTGCATGGATGTAAGCCTAATGCCGCGTACACACAGTCGGATTTTCCTACGGGAAATGTTGGATGTGAGCTTGTTGGCTGAAAGTCCGACCGTGTGTATATGCTCCATCGAACATTTGTTGTCGGACTTTCCGCCAACAAATGTTGGCTAGCAGGTTCTCAAATTTTCCACCAACAAAACTTTGTTGTCGGAATTTCCGATCGTGTGTACACAAGTCCGCCGCACAAAAGTTCACGCATGCTCGGAATCAGAAGCGGTCGGTCTTGTAAACTAGCGTTCGTAATGGAGAATTAACATTCGTGACGCGGCAAATTAGGAAATCTCCAATTCTCTTCTTCTTTAATGGGATAATAATGAAGCTGCTTTGCTGGTGATAATGATGGAATTATTGCAAACGAATTTTCAAAGGCTTTTTTTTTTTCAAGTGATATCAAGAATAATAATAATAGCGCTAAATGAAAAACGCAATAAGAAAAGCACAAATCAAACTTCTACTAACACAAAATTAGCAGAAGGAGCCCAAAGGGTGGCGATAAAGAGCTGAAAAACAACGTAGTACGTCTAATACGTCACTATGTTCGTAATTGTTGGCCAACATTTGTGTGACCGTGTGTATGCAAGACAAGTTGGAGCCAACACCCTTCGAACAAAATTCCACGGTTTTGTTGTTGGAAAGTCCGATGGTGTGTACGGGCATAAGTACGTCTATGTGAATGAGGACTAACTCTCCATTTTACATGAAGGAGGAGGTAGAGGTCTAACGGAAAAGAGGACTGCTTTAAAGGATAACTGCACTATGAATGGGGACCTTGGATTGAGGGTAGGGACCAGCGGCGGTGCGTCCATAAAGGGCGCAGGAGCGCCTCCCCCCCTCTCCTGTTACTCTCTATACTCCATAGATAGATTCATGCATTGCATGAATCTATCTATGGTCGCTGCTGACACCCCCTATTCAGGTGTCCGGCCCCTATTCGGTCACCGGGCACCTGAATTACAGCGGTGGGGGTGTTTTTTGGAAACACCTGATTAGCGCCGTAGGCCCCTTAGCCAATCAGGAGCACAGGTCTGTGTTACCTGTGCCCTGATTGGCTGAAATGACAGGCGCTGTGATTGGGCGCCTATCAGGTGTCCAATCATAGCAGAGGATGGAGCACAGGAGGAACGGGCAGGAGAAGAAATGGAGGACACCGATGCCGCCGTCACCCGAGAAAAGGTAAGTGCAGGGCGGGCGGGGGGCACAGTTGCAGCTTCTTTGCAGGGACAGCTTTATTTTGAAGCGACTGCGTTTTATGGCAAAGTGGCTGTGTTTGATGGCAAATTGGCAAAGTGGCTGGGTCCAGTGGCTGCGTTTTAATGGGCACAGTGGCTGCGTTTGGTACAGTGGCTGCGTTTTAATGGTCACAGTGGCTGCGTTTGGTACAGTGGCTGCGTTTGATGGGCTTTTTTTTTTTCAGAATTTTTCAGTTTATTTGCGCCCCCCCAAAAAATTTGAGCACCAGCCGCCACTGGTAGGGACTGATGTGAGTGTGCGATGTACAGGGTTAAGGACAATTGTAGACACTCACCCACACTCACTTGGGTTGAACTGGATGGACTGGTGTCTTTATTCAATCTTGCTAACGACGTAACTTTCATGGGAAAAAAAATAGCAAATAAAAAATAATAATATAGCGTATACAATTGCGACACAACTCATAATGTAATTGAACATTATAAAAAATTACCTTTCTTTTCAAAAGTGGAGTTACGCTTTAAAATATAACAACCCCCCCCCAATTAAATTTCAAGCTATTGCATGGAAGTAAACAACTGTCATAATTTCATATTTAATAAAAAAAGAAATTGAAGAATATATGAACAAAAGTTGCTAGCACATTAAAAAAATATGAAGATAACTGATTTTCTTCCGATTGCCCTGCTCACCCTGCATACAATTATCCATTATTCTTTCATCCGAGAAGCAAAAGCCCCAGAACGTTGGAGGAAAACGTCACTCCATTATTCTTATGTTCGTCTTACCACATGGTATGGCTGGAGCATTTCGAAAAACAGCTGTGCCAAGATTATCGCAGTTTGGCTGCCACTTAAGGCACTTAATAGCGGTGCTGACTCATCTCTGTTCCATTTGAAAGCTCAACAATGTATAATTAAATAAAAAATTGCCCTTATTTTTAACATCCTGCTTTTCAAGACTGCTCATAGAAGTATTATGCAGGACCATATAATTTTTTATTTTTTTTTTAAAAACACCCCTGAGAGCTTCTTAAAGGGACAACCCATGCAAAAGTGATATTTACATACCATGGTTGGATGAGTCAACCACTGGCTTCTGTTAAACCTTGGAGCTTTCAATGGTATAATCTAGAAATGCATTGATACCGGTGGCGATCCCAAGCATTTGGGAAAGTATCAGTACTTCCCCAAATGCTCCCGATACCGATTTTGCATCAATACAAAATGAATGGGCGCAAATCGCATTGCAAAGAAACACATGCGTTTTAAACAGGGATGCAGTGCGATTCCTGTCTGAATCGCATGTGAATTTCCCCCACTGCTCCTGTGGGTGTGCATAGAAAGGGAAAAGCGTCATCTAGTGGGCAGAATAAATTTCTTCATCACTTTAGGCCAATATGTATTCTTCTACAAAAAAAAATCGCAATAAGCGTATATTGATTGGTTTGCACAAAAGTTATAGCGTCTACAAAAAAGGGAATAGATTTAGGGCATTTTTATTATTTGTTTATTTTTTTACTAGTAATGCGATTTTTAGCGGGACTGCGACATTGCGGCTGACAGTTTGGACACTTTTGACCGCTTTTTGGGACCAGTGATATTTATACAGCGATCAGAGCTAAAAATAGCCACTGATTACTGTATAAATGTCACTGGCAGGGAAGGGGTTAACACTAGGGGACAATCAAGGGGTTAAGTGTTCCCTAGGGAGGTGTTCCTAACTGTGGGGGGGGGGGGGGGGGAGTGTACTGACTGGAGAGAGATCGTTGTTCCTGATCACTATGAACAGCAGATCTCTCTCTCTTCCCCTGTCAGAATGGGGATCTGTTTGTTTACATTGACATATCTCCGTTCTGGCTCTCTGTGGAGCGATCGCGGGTGGCCGGCGGACATTTCGGCCGCCAGCTATGCACATCGGCTCCAGGGGGGCACTGCGGGCTATCGCTCTCAAAACGGCCAACAGCGATTCGTGCAGCCGCGCCAATCTCCCGCAGTATAATTACTATAGGGAAAACTTTTAAGGGAGGGATATAACCTCTGTCAAATGTTTTTTTTTCACGATCTGTGTCTCATTGCAGAGATTTCCCTTCACTTCCTGTCCCATAGCCAAACAGGAAGTGGGGGGAAATCCCTGCAAAATAAGGGAATTCCTCGGGGGCTCCCAGGTCACAAGACTTAAGCCCCATACACACGCGCGGATTATCCGAGGACCAGGTCCGTTGGACCATGTCCGTCATACTTTGTCCGATGTTGGTTTTGCGTACACACGGTCGGACAAAGTTGTCGGAAAATCCGATCATTCTGAACGTGGTGACGTTTGTTGCGTACGACGGGACTACGTAGAGGCTAGTAGCCAATAGCTTTGGTCTTGTAATGTGATCTGAGCATGCGTAGCACTTTGTCCGGTCGGACTACCATACACACGATCGGATTTGGTGTGATCGGACCGTGTTGTCGGCAAATCTATCCAGCAGGAGATAGGACTTGGTCCGTCGGACAATCCGACGTACACTGTCCGATGGTGCATACACACGGTCTGATTTTTCAACAACATTGTCCGATCGGACAGAATCCATGAAAAAATCCGACCGTGTGTATGGGGCTTTAGTGTCCCCATTGGAAGATTTCCCCTCTATTACTTTTCTAGGGACAACCCAAAATTTTGGATTTACTTTAACTTTCAATGACAATGGTAAACAGGACAAATTGAGAGGGGGAATCTCCCTAATGGGGGGCACAGACAGCAATAAAAGCTGACAAGCGTTCTAATCCCTCTGCACTCTATTCAGAACTACAATTTTTTTTTTCCGTTTAGTTATACTTTAAATTCAATGTAAAAAGAGCCCCAAACAGTTATCTCAAGAGCCCAAAGTCCATTAATAATAAAACGAGTACACAATAGGGAAACAAAAGGCAGCCAACGCATTTCGGGGACCAACATTACTAAAAAATCTTAAAGGATGTAGCAAAAGGTATCTAATTGAACTCGATACAAAGTTCTTGCAAAGAGGTTTTACACCTGGTTGGAAAAATGATTTGCAAGTGGTAGTGCCTGCATTCACCATTGACTGTGCCTGTATTTGCAAATTATTGTGCCAGTAATTATGGCCAAATGAGATTTATTTATTACAGGTATTTACGTAGCGCCTACAATTTATGCAGCACTTTACATTTATATATTGTATATATATATATATATTGCACATTCAGTCCCTGCCCTTAAGGAGCTTACAATCTAAGGTCCCTAACTCATATTTATACTGTACATACACATATTAGGACCAATTTGGACAGGAGCCAATTAACCTACCAGCATGTCTTTGGAGTGTGGGAGGGAACCGGAGTACCTGGAGGAAACCCACGCAGGCACAAGGAGAACGTGCAAACTCCAGGCAGGTAGTGCTGTGGTTGGGACTCGAATGGACAACCCTAGTGCTGCTAGATGGAAGTGCTAAACATCTAAACACTGTGGTGCCCATGTTTTCTCATGAGATCGCTGCCTACTTCTAGTTAGGAACTTTTGAGTCCAGCTAGATACATTGGCCTCCAAAATGCATTGGAAACCTTTTGATTTGCTGTTCTCAGGGCTGGTACTTGACTATTTTGTGCCCTAGGTGCCCTGAAGGGATGTCGGTTGTCTCGCCAGGAATGCGGGTTACTACAACAGGGTTAGAGCGGACACACAGGGGCAGCAGAATTTCTCCTACGTCCGGAGACCTGAGACAGGGTGCCCACCTCCTCAGCCTCCCCAGCTGTCCTCATGCCCGTCTCCCCAGCTATCCTCGTGTCCGCCTCCCCAGTGTCCTCTCCCCACTGTCCTCCTCCCCTCCCCAGCTGTGCCAGCCTCCTCCGCCTCCCCAACTGTGCCGTCTCCTCAGCTATCGCTCTCCTCACAGGCTGAGCTGCCGCGCTGACCTCCGCAGCAGCAGCCGTGACGGATGTCCTCTATGGCTGCTGCCTTGTCTGGAGAGTCAGTCAGCCCCCAAGTCCTGTGTAGGGTGGCATACTTCAGCCCCTTGTGTTCCCCAGCCAGGCTAGTGGGGAAGTCAGCGGCTTGGCTGCGCCCCCTAGTTCGCCTAGCCGGAGAGCGCCGCACCTGGCTGATTTTACTCGTGTTATTTCTAAAGGACTTGGTGCTCTTGAAATGGCTACCGCGCTTGACTTTTGTACATTAGGATTTCTCAAGCTGGATAGCCCCCACTTATTAATCTATGCTATTAGGCTCAACCAATGACTCCTTGGATTCTTGGACTCATGGATTAAAAATGGGCATTCTCTCTTAATCCTGAACTATCAGAATTTCTCAATAGTGGGTCATATGCAGTATAGCAATGCATAAACAGCCCTATCCCCCCTAAAGGTACAGACCAAATGATAAACAAACCGGCGTCATGTCCGGTTCCTCTCTCCCCTCTCTGTACAGATCAGTACAGTGTGAGTGGAGAGGGGGAGAGACCGGGTGCAGCAGTGCTGTGGGCTGGATCTGTAGTGCCCACAGCGCTGCTCTGTGCCCATTGCAGCCTCATCAATCCATCCATTCTCAGCCATCCCTCTGTCATACTCATCCAGCCTTCCATTCGTGCTCAGCCCTCCCTCTGCCATACTCATCCATCCATCCATGCTCAGCCATCCCTCTGACATACTCATCCATCCATCCATGCTCAGCCATCCCTCTGTCATACTCATCCAGCCATCCATTCGTGCTCAGCGCTCCCTCTGTCATACTCATCCATCCATCCATGCTCAGCCATCCCTCGGTCATACTCATCCAGCCATCCATGCTCAGCAATACTCATCCATCCATGCTCAGCCATCCATACTCAGCAATACTCATCCATCCATCCATGCTCAGCCATCCCATCCACACCCAGCCGTACTCAGTCATACTCAGCCATACTCAGCCCTACCCAGCCATACTCAGCCGTACCCAGTCGCACCCAGGCGCACCCAGTCGCACTAAGTCGCACCCAGTCGCACCCAGTCGTACTCAGCCATACCCAGCCATACCCAGTCATCCCATCTGTACTCAGCCATACTCATTCATGCTCAGTCATCCCATGCATACTTAGCCGTCCACATTTATGGCTTAACCATGCTCAGCCATCCCCATCCACAGCTCATCCATCCCCATTCATGCTCATCCATGCCACATCAGTTCTCATCCATGCCACTACAGTGCCTCACAAAAGTGTAATAGGTAGTCAAATTAGATTTGAAATTTATGCCCCTAGAACGCCTGAAGGTGCTCCCTGCATGTTGGGTCTCTGTATGTGGCCAGGCTGTGGAAAAGTCTCCCACATGTGGTATCGCCGTAATCAGGAGGCGTAGGAGAATCTATTTTGGGGTGTAATTCATTTTGTAATTTTGTAATTTCATTTTCTTTCCACACATCCCAAAAACATGTAGAAAAAAATGACATTTTTAAAAGACACATTATGCCTCATAGATTATACGTTGGGGTGTTTTTTTTTCCAAAATGGGGTCATCTTTGGGGCGTTTCCATTGTCCTGGTGCTCCAGGGCCTTCAAAAGTGCAAGAGGTAGTCAAGAAATGATATGTGTAATCTATGCTACTAGAACGCCTGAAGGTGCTCCCTGCATGTTGGGTCTCTGTATGTGGCCAGGCTGTGGAAAAGTCTCCCACATGTGGTATCGCCGTACTCAGGAGGAGTAGGAGAATCTATTTTTGGGTGTAATTTTTGGTATGTACATGCTATGTGTTAGAAATATTGTATAAATGGACAACTTTGTGTAGTGTAAAAAAAAAATGTGTTTTCATTTTCTTTCCACACTTCCCAAAAACATGTAGAAAAAAATTACATTTTGAAAAGACACATTATGCCTCCATAGATTATACGTTGGGGTGTTTTTTTCCAAAATGGGGTCATTTTTGGGGCATTTCCATTGTCCTGGTGCTCCAGGGCCTTCAAAAGTGCAAGAGGTAGTCAAGAAATTATATGTGTAATCTATGCTCCTAGAACGCCTGAAGGTGCTCCCCCAATGTTGGGCCTCTGTATGTGGCCACGCTTTGTAAAAGTCTCACACATGTGGTATCGCCATACTCAGGAGGAGTAGCAGAATGTGTTTTGGGGTGTAATTTGTGGTATGCATATGCTGTGTGTGAGAAATAACCCGCTAATATGACAATTTTGTGAAAAAAAATCTTGATTTTATGCCTGTGGAGGACAGTGTTTACCTGCACATGGATGCACAGGTGTTCTCCATCCCCATGCAGGCAGTCCTATTGCTGTCAATCGGAAACGCAGCAGCTGTATGGACGCAGCCACTCCTTACAATGTGACATCTGCATACCTCCCAACTTTCTGAGATGGTAATGAGGGACATCTATTAGCAAAAGTATGTAGGCATAGGACACACCACCTACCACCAGCCCTTAAAAGAGAAGTATACAAAAAAAATGATTAGTTAAACCCACAAGTGATTTTTTTTTACCACTACTATTCCTGTATACTGGCTTTTGAAATGTACAAATTCAGCAATTTAGAAATTGGATGAAAGGTTTTGCACTGGGAGACACTTTTTGAAAGATAAAAAAGTGCATTATTTACAGTGCATCCCATTTTTTTATGTTACAGTCTTATTCCAAAATGGGTTAAATTCATTATTTTTCTCAAAATTCTACAAACAATACCCCATAATGACAACGTGAAAGAAGTTTGTTGGAAATCTTTGCAAATCTATTAAAATCAAAAAACATAAAAAAATCCCATGTACATAAGTAGTCACAGCCTTTGCCATGACACTCAAAATTTAGCTCAAGTGCATCCTATTTCCACTGATCATCCTTGAGATGTTTCTACAACTTGATTTGAGTCCACCTGTGGTAAATTCAGTTGATTGGACATGATTTGGAAAGGCACACACCTGTCTATATAAGGTCCCACAGTTAACAGTGCATGTCAGAGCACAAACCAAGCCATGAAGTCCAAGGAATTGCCTCTAGACCTCTGAAACAGGATTGTATTGAGGCAAAGATCTGGGAAAGGGTACAGAAAAATGTCTGCAGCATTGAAGGTCCCATGAAGCACAGTTGTGTCCATCTGTAAATGAAAGAAGTTTGGAACCACCAGGACACTTCCTAGAGCGGGCCGCCCGGCCAAACTGAGCGATCGGGGTAGAAGAGCCTTAGTCAGGGAGGTGGCCAAGAACCCGATGGTCATTCTGACAGAGCTCCAGCCTTTCTCTGTGGAGAGAGCAGAACCTTCCAGAAGAACAACCTTCTCTGCAGCACTCCACCAATCAGGCTTGTATTGTAGGGTGGCCAGACTGAAACCACTCCTCCTCCACTCCACTAAAAGGCATATTAAAGCCCGTCTGGAGTTTGCCAAAAGGCACCTGGATTCTCAGACCATGAGAAACAAAATTCTTTGGTCTGATGAAACAAAGATTGAACTCTTTGGCAAGCATCATGTCTGAAGGAAACCAGGCACCACTCATCAACTGGCCAATACCAGCCCTACAGAGAAGCATGGTGGTGGCAGCATCATGCTGTGGGGATTGTTTTAGTGGCAGGAACTGGGAGACTAGGCAGGATCGAGGGAAAGATTAATGCAGCAATGTACTGAGACATCCTCGATGAAAACCTGCTTCTGAGCATTCTGAACCTCAGACTGAGGCGGACGTTCATCTTCCAACAGGACCACAACCCTAAGCACACAGCCAAGATAACAAAGAAGTGGCTACGGGACAACTCTGTAAATGTTCTTGAGTGGCCCAGCCAGAGCCCAGACTTAAACCCAAATGAACATCTCTGGGGAGATCTAAAAATGGCTGTGCACCAACGCTCACCGTCCAACCTGATGGAGCTTGAGAGGTCCTGCAAAGAAAAATGGGAGAAACTGCCCAAAAATAGATGTGCCAAGCTTGTAGCATCATACTCAAAAAGACTGGAGACTGTAATTGGTGCCAAAGGTGCTTCAACAAAGTATTGAGCAAAGGCTGTGAATTCTTATGTACATGTGATTTATTTTTTATTTTTAATAAACAAACTTCTTTCACGTTGTCATTTTGGGGTATTGTTTGTAGAATTTTGAAGAAAATAATTAATTAAATCCATTTTGGAATAAGGCTGTAACATATCAAAATGTGGAAAAAGTGAAGCACTGTGAATACTTTCCAGATACACTGTACAAATATATAGATCAGATCAAAACGAGGGACAAATGAGAAGGAAATAGAGACGAGGGACTTTGTTCCAAATCAGGGACAGTTGGGAGCTATACATCTGTGCCGGTGCAGGTGACTCCAAATACATCCTGGATAGACGTGGGTAAACACAACCATCCACGGGCATACAGTTATGTACTCCCCGTGTGAACAAGGCCTAACAGTAAAGCTTCAGATGTTAGGAAAGTAACAGCTTTCATTGGAGGCTTGCCACACTTTTGTCAGATTGCATGGTAAGTAAGAATCTTATTGCTATTCTGACGTGTGGAAATTCTCTTTACTGCAGGGTGAAAGAGACGGAACTGTTTGAAAGATGGAAAAGCCTTCAGATCTGCAAATGGGAGATGAATGTGACCGAAGCCAACACTTTCAAGTAAGTCCGGTATGCTCCAGCCATCAGGGGCACATGGTATTTCCCTCAGAAATTGGAAAATCTCAGTGTGAGTGGAGTCTGGCCATTGATTTGTCTGTAAAGAAGAGGGAAGGACAAAAGTGCCACACGTGTACCAGTATCAGCATCGGAAAGCATCAGTGTGGGCCTCCCTGTTCAAGGAGAAGTATGGCCAAAACGTTTGTGGGCATCTGATCACCTCACCTCTGTGACCTTGAAGGACATCTCAATGTTCAAAGTTAAAAATGTAATTAAAAAAAAAAAGATCTGGAATCTCTGCATGACACCTCTGTTTACTGGGTAAGGGTCACTCACTCATGCAACCATGCACGGCATGATACAGTACTTTTGTGACTGCCAACCTTTGAAAAAATAATTTTATCGCACTAATTCCTGGGGACACAAAGGTGACTTGATCTTTTTTTTTAACTCATTTGTGCCCAGAGGTCATTGGTGACTAGATGTTTAGGCCAAATTTTTGTCATGCCTCTAACTCAACAATAACTAATTTACATACCTAAATTACTTTTATACATAAGGGCATATATAGTTTTTATTTGGTAAACTGTTTTTTTGTTTTTCCCAAAAAAAAAAAAAATGTTTTTTCTTATAGGCTAACAAATTTTCAAAAATGTATATATATTTTTTTTTTTTTAATAGTGCAACTGTATCTGACTGTTGCATTATTAAAAATATGGCACAGTGTATGAGCACTGCCATGGTCATCTGTGGGCTCAAGGCTTTTATTTTTGTTAGTGGAGCCTACAGAGCTGACGGTTATCACAGGGATCACTGAATAGGAACCTCTCTGACTGGTTCCTGAATGTCAGTGGGGCCCCCGGCTGGTAGCCAAGATTGAGAGTCAACAGCTGTGCAAAGTGTCAGGGAAGAGAAGGAAGTAAAATAACATGTCCTCAGCATGGGGCATTGTGGCAGAGAATGGTAATATACAGATTGTAGACAGGAAGGGGTTAATTTTATGTCTTCAATTTATTTTTATTTTTTTTAGTCTTGCATTTAGACTTCCACCAAAATGGAAAACATTCTGAATTTGAAAAGTGAACACTGACTTTGAGCCTAAACACTCTACTCTGCTAAGAGTTGTGCTTTTTACTAAATTACTTATTTCTAAATTATGTTGATAAAAAGTTGCAGAAAATTTTCATTTTGTAATATTTTTTCTCTCTTCCCAGCTACAAACCTATGAAAGTAAAGCACATATGCTATCAAATCAAGCCCCATTTGTAAGATAGACTAAATAAGCAAAAGGTTACAGGGTACAAGCTTACGCATCTCCAAAATAAAAAAAAAAAACTTGAAGGATGGGCTGTGGGACAGGGGTTTTTAAAGGGTATTTAACCCCTCTGTGCCGGTGCCTCCTGGCCCTTTAAGGGATTTCAGATGGAGCAATAAGCGATTGGGAGCTTTCCGGTAGCCGCCAGTAACTGTGCCAGTTCGCTCTTGGCGCAGTTGTGTCTGCAAATTGGTACGCAAATATGCAGCATCTCAGCGCTAAGGCCCACCCGCCGAGAGGCCGCATATTTGCGTATCGTCAGGGCCTAGGGGTTAAACTCAAGAACAGTAATGTAATATATTACAGCTTATCAGTCCCTAGGTGTGGTGGCTGCATTTGCTTTAATTTTTGCAGGCTATGGTCATTTTGAGCAAGTACAGAAAATACTTGTTGATCTAGAACAATGTACCCCATACTCATTCACATGGGGGGAGGGGTGCGGGATCTGAGGGCTTCCAAATACCGGTAAGCCCCATGCCCGCAGACCCCCACAACCACTGGCCAGGGTTGGATGTGGGAGTGGGGACAAGCACCTTGTCCCCATCAACAAGGTGTTTTTTGGGGGGGGACCCCCTAATCCAAAGCATCCTCCCTATGTTGAGGGCATGTGGCCTGATATGGTTCGGGGGGGGGGGGGGCTTGTCCCCCTTTTTCCTGACCTGCCAGGTTGCATGCTTGGATAAGGGTCTGGCATGGATTTTGGGGGGGAACACGCCATTTTTAAAAACATTTTGGTGTGGGGGTTCCCCTAAAAATCTATACCAGACCTAAGGGTCTGGTATGGATTTGGGGGGTACCCCACGCCGTTTTTTTCTTTAAATTTTGGCGTGGGGTTCCCCTTAAAATCAATGCCAGACTGAAGGGCCTTGTATGGATTGGGGATGACCCCCACGCTGTTTTTTTTCCTCAAACTTCATTGCTTGCAATTCTTTAGTTTACATTCAGCTGTCAGCCGGAAACCCGCTGATGAGTTATTGTTGTTAAGGACGCGGGACCCGGCTTGCCGGCCCGCTGCTTAACATCCAGCTATTTTTAAGGGCGCCAGCGGCTGCCCACTCCTAAAATTTGCATCAGAACCGTATCTAAATCTCAGCTGAACCACTGAACAGCTACTTTTCTAAATTCACAGTGAAAACAGACCTGAAATTCGCACTGCACATGTGTGAACCCGGCCTTTCTCCGGTCTCAGCCAAAAGGCCCAGACCAGGAGGCAGGTGTGGAGAAAAAAACTCTGCTGAAAGTGCAGAGACCATGGTGCTATCCTAAAAACACAGTGGGTTACCCCAAAGTGAGTTACTGTGGCATGCCTGGGCTACTCCAGGGCAATGAGCACCGCAGGCTTTTTTCTCCAAAACCCAATGCAAGTGCCATCTTGTCACTGCACACAGGATGAAAGTATACATTTATTAAACTGTTTCCTAAGACATTGAGCATTTTACTATAGAGATGTAACATGTGCTGCTCTTGTGTTTTGCTCCAGAAATGCACTCTCCAGATGTTGCAATGCACCTTCTTTCCTTTTCACCACCCAGAAGAACACGCCACTCGGGACAAAACTCCGATATGAAGTTGACACCAGTGGTATATTCCAGATCAGCCCTGAAATCTTCAATATATTCCCCAAGGTATCTTAGAATGTCTGCAGTGTCAGACTGCACACGGTAATATATACTCTCTGTGACGTTTTCATTGAACTATTAAGGAAGAACTTCCAGGTTCATGTGCCATTGGGTCTATCATGATGCTTATCGTGTCTTATTTCACATAGGATATGCCTTATTCTCGCTCCCAGTTTAAGAAGTGCGCTGTGGTGGGTAATGGAGGGATACTGAAAAAAAGCAAATGTGGAAAAGAAATAGACAATGCAGATTTTGTCTTCAGGTAATTTTATATTCAAATTGTTCCCATCTTTGCCTGGCCCTCAGTGTTGAGTGTGTACATCCAAAGCCTCAAGAATTATATTTGTGGTCCCGCTTGCAGTGCTCACAGGGACCGAGGAAATGTAGAGGCGGTCTGCCCCCAAGCTGACATCACTTCTACCCTATACCTACAGGCAGGGGTGGACTGACCATTTGGCCACTCGGGCACTGCCCGAGGGCCCCGGGCCACTGGTCCCATCAGGGTTACCAGCCTAAGTAAAACCAGGGACAGTATGTAAAAAATCTGTGTTTTTTTTTACATCTGTTTCTGAAATGTCCCTTACCGACATCCTTTTGGTCTAAAAATCCAGAGATTATAGCTGCCCCACCTCTCCAGTACCTTCTCAGCCAATAGAAACATGTCTGTGTATACTGTGTGTACATGTTTGTGTATACTGTGTGATTGTATACTGTTTGGCCCCATAATCTGATTGCTTGGGGGCCCCATAATCTCCTATTGCCCGGGGGCCCCATGAGTTGACAGTCCGCCCCTGTCCCGGAACTACTCCTCCAGCCCTGTGAGCACATCCAGCGGGCGTGTTTTTCTATCATCTCACTTAATTTATATATCTTACTTCAATAACATGGAATCTGATTATAAAAGAATGTATTGGGACTTTATATGAGACAACTACTACTACGAGTTCGTATGTCTCCATCCCTGGATCATATTGAAAAATAAAGGGGGGGGGGGGAGCAAGAGGAGAATAGGGGATTGTTTTTTCAATGGAATCTGATTAGTTGCAACAGCGTTCAAATTAGGGCCCACTAAATGTAGAGCCTCGTCCTTGTATGTTAGAGCTGCTGTATGAAGAGCAACCACAGAGGCTGGGTCCTGGAGAATAGAGCATTCCACATCCCAGTAATGTACTGTAGGGGGCACTGTTTTGTGGAGTGACCTCCTGCTCAACTGTACCTGCATACCTCCTGCCATGAAACAGAGGAGCAGTATGGGGTATGAAACCTTGCCGAATCTTACTTACACCAAAGAGTACTATGCCTGCCATTGAAACAAATGATAGGGCACTATTCTTCCCACCGTTACCAACAATGGATCACTATTTATTCCACTGACACCTCGACAATAGGGTACTATTTCTCACACTGTCACCAACAATGGGGAACTATTGCTCCCACTGACACCAACATTAGGGGCACTATTGCTCCCACTGACACCAACATTGGGGCACTATTGCTCCCACTGACACCAACATTGGGGCACTATTGCTCCCTCTGATGCTAATGATGGGGAACTATTCCTCCCACTAGTACCAACAATAGGGAACTATGGTACTTTAAGGGCGAACTTTGGAAGACACAATATTTTGAAAATATAGAAAAATGTATTATTTTATAAAACAGTGTGGCGGTATAAAACATCACCATACATAAAATAGTACATAATATTCATATAGTATGAGGCAAAACACTTCTCCTATAGCCCGACGCGTTTTCGGAAAATTCGGGATGAATCCCTTCTTCAGGGACACAGTGGAGATAATAGTTGGAGATATTCAATACTATATTCATAGGATCTAATATTTGTAAAAGATTATTAGGATGAAGCTGAATGGGTAGAAAAACACATATCCAAAATGGAAAGAATGACCGAATGGATGATGAAACCTCTGGACTCGGAAAATCCCTCACAAGGATCCCCAAATTTAGGTCCCAGCAGCCGGCTCACAAAATCTAACATGAAACTGGAATTATGGGAGTATCAATCCTTGATATAAGATGTTGGCATTCGTCTCCCAAAAGAACCCCAAAACAGCAGTGTTCTATGAATATAGTATTGTGTATCTCCAACTATTATCTCCTCCGTGCCCCTGAAGAATGGATTCATCCCGAATTTCCTGAAATGCATCGGGCTATAGGAGAAGTGTTTTGTCTCATACTATATGAATATTATGTACTTTTTTATGTATGGTGCTGTTTTATACCGCCACACTGTTTTATAAAATAATTAGGGCTGTGGAAATTAAAGATTAATTCCTTGATTAATCGTACATTTTTTTGATCGATCAAAATTTTTTTGATCGATCAAAATTCTTTCACCTCTCCGACGGCTTCCGGGTCTTCAGGGAGTTCCGTCAGAGATCCGGTGACATCACGGACATCAACGTCACCGGACTCCTCCCCCCTTCTCCAAGTGCCTCCGTCTGCTAACAAAGGAAAGGGGGAGGAGTCCGGTGACGTCAAGTTCTGATTGAACGTAACCCGTACAGGGGAGGAGCTACGCATGACGTCACCCGCTGCTGCCCTACGGAACTAATTGTCGGCTTTACATGCTGTGTTTTTATCATCTTTATGTGAGTAGTTTGTGTTTGAACAGAAAAATGTAATCTTATACTTAAGCGGTGAGCACTTAGATCTTTTCTTTCTACCCATGACCTGGCGTGCTTGCTGAGATCTACGGCAATTTCTTTTTCTGACGGCATTTCCGACAGACTTTGGATTGAGAACCTGTTCTTAATTTTTCCGACGGAAAACCTTTCTATCGGATTTTTCGATCGCGTGTATGCAATTCCGACACGCAAAATTCCGACGCATGCTCGGAAACAATTTGCGAATGCTCGGAAGCATTAAACTTCCCTTTTATACTGCTGTCGAACGTGTTGTATGTCGCTGTGTTACTGACCGTCGGAATTTGGTGTGACCCTGTGTAGGCAAGACAGTTTAAGTGAAATTGCCTATCAGAAACCATCAGAGCTTTTTCCTCCCACTGATACCAACAATAAGGCCCTATTCAGGCGTTTTGCATGAGCTATAGCGTTAAAAAAAGCGCCTGCAAAACACCCTAAAACAGCTGCTCCATGCACTCCAGTGTGAAGGGCTTTCACACTGGAGCGGTGCGCTGGTGGGGCTTCTTTGGAGCAGTGAAGGAGTGGTGAACTCACTGCTCCTGCACCGCTGCTCCCCATTGAAATCAAGGGGCAGCGCTGCGATACCGCCGGCAAAACGCTGCTCCAGCGGCGTTTTGCGTGCGGATTTAACCCCTTTTCGGCCGCTAACGGGGGCTAAAACCGTCTGCTAATGGCTGAATAGCGAGCTAAAACTACGGTAAAGCGGCACTAAAAATAGCGCTGCTTTACCGCTAACGTCGGTGGTGGCTCGGTGTGAAAGGGGTCTAACAGTGGAGCTCTATTCTTCCCACTGACGCCAACCATGGGCTTTGTTTCTCCCACTGACAGTATTAACTCTTTCCTACTTGCACAGGCAGTAGTCAAACTAAATGCCTCTCACACTTGGCAGAACCTTCTATAATCTCCCTTTAACAGTGTGTTCATTTTTGTGATTTAAGGTGCAATTTACCTCCCATCTCTGAAAAATATGTGGCAGATGTCGGTATGAAGACAGATGTGGTGACAATCAACCCAAGCATTATAACAGAGAGGTCAGAAATTCTCATGCATTTCTTTATTATGGGTATTTATATAGTGCCGGCCGTTTACGTATTGTGCAATCACATCAATCTGTGGCTTCAAGGAGCTTACGATCTAAGGTCCCTATCCCACGTGCATATATACATGCGCACACATACTAGGGCCAAGTTTGAATGGGGCCAATTAATCTACCAGCATGTCTTTGGAGTTTAGGAGGAAACCCATGCAAGGAAAGGGAGAAGATGCAAATTCCATTCAAATACTGTAGTGTCTTAACCGGGACCCCAGTGCTGCGAGGCGGTAGTGCTGACCGCTGTGCATCTGAAACCTGAAAAGGCAAAGGAGCCATGTGTGAAACCATCACTGGAAGGTAGTTAACTTCATACGGTTCATAAGTGGAAAATAAAGCTTGTAACTATGGCAGTGGCGTGTCATCCATGGGTGCAGTGTGTTCACTGCACACGGACCCCGAGGGGAGCCCACTGTGACCCACACTGCACCCATGGATGATTCTCTAGTTGGCAGTCGGGGAGATCGGTGCGGCAGGGGGGACAGTTGCAAGCAGCAATCTCCCTGTATAGCTTGTCTGATGCTCCTAAGTTGTGAGTGGCCCCTTGGCATTTTTCCTTTTTTTTAATGCTTTTCGGGGGCCAGTGGGTGGTGTCAGTAGGGCAGTAGACGGTGTAAGTAGAGCAATCAGTGCGGCAGGGGAGAAAGTTGCAAGCATCGATCTACCTGTATAGCTTTTCAGCTGACAGACGCTTCTCCCCCTCTCCCTCCCGTAGCTGTCAGCTGAAAATCTATACAGGGAGATCGATGCTTGCAACTTTCTTCCCTGCCTCACTGATTGCTCTACTTACACCGTCCACTGCCCTACTGACCCCATCCACTGGCCCCCCCAAAAAAATGGAAAAATGCCAAGGGGCCACCCACAACTTAGGAGCATCAGACAATAGAGGAGCGTGCCAGCTGCTGAGGGAGCGATGAATAAGGTAAGTACAACACCTTACTTATCATGCCATAAGCAAAGGGAACAGTTAACCGTTGCAGGGGGGAGGAAGACCCACTGCAAGGGTAAAGGGTATTTATCCCTAGCATTCGCTTTAAGTTTAAGAGATAGGCTAAGTTTTATATTTAAGAAGTTCAGTGCTAAGGGAGAGGTTAAGGGCTGTAAAGGGAAAATATTGGATTTATCATCACTGTCTGTTTCAGTGACAACCGTCACAAGGACAAATAGAGGAGGTTAATCTCCCAAGGATACAAACTACACCAAAAACTGACAGCGGTTTCATCCCTTCCGTATTGAATTGTAAAGTAAGAAAAAAAATGAAAAAAATTTGGTTTATGATATACATGAATATTCTCTATGGTCTAGGATTATTTTTAACCACTTAAAGAGTGGTCCAGGTCCACCTGAAAAAAAAAAATGATTAAAAGCCAGCAGCTACAAATACTGCAGCTGCTGACTTTTAATACATGGACACTTACCTTTCCTGGAATCCAGCGTTGTCGGCAGCCGAGGCCGATCAATCGATCGGCACTCGGCTGCTGCCGCCGCCATTCTTGGTGAGGGAATCAGGAAGTGAAGCGTTGCGGCTTCATTTCCCGGTTCCCTACTGCGCATGCGCGAGTCGCGCAGCGCAATGAGACCCGTGTGTGTCCCAGCAGACAGCGCGGCGGGACAGGAAGAGGCATAGACTCCCGTGGGAGTCTATGCCCGGAAGTGGGTGCAAATACCTGTCTTAGGACAGGTATCTGCACCCCCCAACCCCGAAAGGTGCCAACTGTGGCACCGGGGGGGGGAGGGTTCAGATGAGCGGAAGTTCCACTTTAGGTTGGAACTCCGCTTTAAGGTCCACCCTAGCAGTCTTACTGCTACAGAGTGGCACCTCTGTGCCAGATCACATATATATACATTATATATATATTTACACATCCACACACACACACACACACACACACACACACACGTGATCCGGCAGGGTGGGGGGGGGGGGTCATGCGCACTGCCATCGCCCTTCTCCCGCTGTGATCACACCAGGCATAGCATTTGGCCTCCCAGACGTGACCAGGGTCACATGGGAGAGGTCACATGCTCCTCCATACCCAGAAGCCCCAGCAAAAGAGCTTGGATTGGTGAGTATAACTTGTTATGGGTGGGCTATCAGCAGACACCATCATTGTCATGAATTGGCAAAGTATCATTGTCCCTATAAGCGTGGATGCTGATGACTGTTCCTTGGATTTCAGGTTCCAGAAGCTGGAGAAATGGCGGAAACCTTTCTACGACGTGCTACAGGGCTTTGAGAACGCCTCTATCCTCCTCCCTGCCTTCTACAACACCCGCAACACGGATGTGTCCATCCGAGTCAAGTACGTCTTGGATGACTTTGAGTCCCAGCAGTCCGTCTACTATTTCCATCCCCAGTATCTCATCAACGTCTCCCGTTTCTGGCTCATCCAAGGTGTGCGCGCGAAACGCATCAGCAGCGGACTGATCCTGGTAACAGCTGCCCTGGAGCTGTGTGATGAGGTCCACCTCTATGGATTTTGGGGTTTCCCTATGAACCCATCAGGGGTCTTCATTACCCACCACTACTATGACAACGTGAAGCCTCGACCAGGTTTCCACGCCATGCCTTCGGAAATCTTCAACTTCATCCATATGCACAGTAAGGGCATCTTGCGCGTACACACGGGCACGTGCAGCTAGGAGTCGGCCTTTGCACATGCCATGGATATGCCGCTTTTGGAAATGAAATTATGCAATAATTGATTTGAGCAAACTTCATAGGATAAGGCCTCCAGGGCGGTCTGGCTCTCGCCAGCGCTGCTATTTAAGACTTGCGTGAGTGTTAAAGATAAAGGAAAAGCCAAACGGAAAATAATCCATCGCCATCAGCACTGGTTGGACAGCCACAAATCGACAAAGCACATAAAACGACATAATAGCACACACTGTATGTACCAGCATCTGCCATTCAAGCTTTTAAGATACCATGTCAGGATAGGAAAGGGAAGGACAATAATGAGGAAGGAGAATTCCAAAATCTTTGTTTTATGTTCATTTCCCAACTTTCACATTTTCTTTTTCTTACCTTTTACAGCACTGCTCTACTTTTTGGCAACTTTCATAGGATAAGGTGGGGCAGTGAAGTAACCATCTTTAAAAGTAGAATTTAACATACTATATGGGCAAATGTTTGTGGGCATCTGGCCTTCACATCTATATGAGCTTGCTGGACATCCGATTCCAGAGCCATGGCCACTAATATGGAGTGCCCCCCCCCCACCCATCCCTTTGCAGCTGTTACAGTCTCAACTGTTTAGGCCAAAGGGGCATTTGTTTGGGCATGTCATGATGTTGGGCTCACAGTTGGCATTTCAATCCAGCCCAAAAGTGTTCAGTAGGGTTGAGGTCAGGTCACTCAATTTCCTTCACATTGAACCACGTGGAGCTGACTTTGCACATAAGGGCACAGTCATACTGGAACATTAAAAGACCGTCTCCAAACTGGTTGGAAGCGTACAAATGTCTATTATGTCTTTGTGTGCTATAGTATTAACAGCACCCTTCAATGTCTGTGAAGGCTCTCATTTATCTAGGTCAGTGGTCTCCAAACTGTGACATTTATCGGGCCCTTCAGGCACTGTTCCTCCCGCTGACATTAACAGTTAGGCACAATTCCTGCCAATGACACCAATGATGGGACATTATTCCTCCCACTGACACCAACAATTGGTCACTATTCCTCCCACTGACACCAACGATGGGACATTATTCCTCCCACTGACACCAACAATTGGTCACTATTCCTCTCACTGACACCAATGATGGGACACCGTTCCTTCCACTGACACCAAAAATTGACACTATTCCCCCCACCAAAACCAACGATGGGACACTATTCCTCATTAACACCAACGATGGGACACTATTTCTCACACTGACACCAATGATGGGACACTATTCCTCCCACTGACATCAACAATGGATCACTAATCCTCCCACTGACACCAATGATGGGACACTGTTCCTTCCACTGACACCAAAAATGGGACACTATTCACCAACACCAACAATGGGTCTCTATTTCTCCCACTGACACCAACAATTGGTCACTCACTATTCCTCTCACTGACACCAACAATTGGTCACTATTCCTCCCACCAACACCAACGATGGGACACTATTCCTCATTGACACCAATGATGGGACACTATTTCTCCCACTGACACCAACGATGGGACACTATTTCTCCCACTGACACCAACGATGGGACACTGTTCCTCCAACTGACACCAACAATTGGTCACTATTCCTCTCACTGACACAAATGATGGGACACTGTTCCTTCCACTGACACCAAAAATGGGACACTATTCCTCCCACCAACATCAACGATGGGACACTATTCCTCATTGACACCAACGATGGGACACTATTTCTCATTGACACCAACGATGGGACACTATTCCTCCCACTGACACCAACAATTGGTCACTCACTATTCTTCTCACTGACACCAACGATGGGACACTATTCCTCCAACTGACATCAACAATGGATCACTAATCCTCCCACTGACACCAATGATGGGACACTGTTCCTTCCACTGACACCAAAAATGGGACACTATTCCCCCCACCAACACCAACAATGGGTCTCTATTCCTCCCACTGACACCAACAATTGGTCACTCACTATTCCTCTCACTGACACCAACAATTGGTCACTATTCCTTCCACCAACACCAACGATGGGACACTATTCCTCATTGACACCAATGATGGGACACTATTTCTCCCACTGACACCAACGATGGGACACTATTCCTCCCACTGACTTCGAAGATGGGACACTAATCCTCCCACTGACACCGATGATGGGACACTATTCCTTTCACTGACAACAACGATGGGACACTATTCCTCCTACCGACACCAATAATGGGGGTATTATTCTTCTCATGGATACCAATGAAGGGGCATTGTTATCAATGCCAGGACATTTTCTACTCCCATTGGCCACAGTCCAGCCCCTCTAAAGTCTGAAGAATAATAAACTGGCCCTTTGTTTAGAAAGTTTGGAGACCCCTGATCTAGGTCATGGTATATCTAGTAGTAGTTAGTAGTTAGTAGTTATTCAACTTGACTTTTCTGCTATGTTGAAGATGTGTCTTATTTTATCCAAGTCGCTTCTTCAGTCCTAATGAGTGTTGGGAAGATGCCCCAACATTGATATCAGGTAGCACAGGTTACCTTAATCTAATCTTCATGAAATGTGTCAAGGCTGATTGTCCAAGAGCAGAAGAATGAGAGGTGTGAAGGTTGTGTAACCACCGTATTCTAGTTACACAATCTACTTCTTGAGGGTTGAAGTCTGCACAGGTGTTAATCCAGGGTTTCAATAACAATTTGCACCTTTGGCCACGTGAATTGAAGGATTAATACTTATGCTGCAAAATGTCTTTAACATTACAGAACATGTCCGGTTGAATGTAACTAACTACTACTAGCAGTGCCCTTCCATGGAAACGCTAGAACTCAAAAATGTGTGTCCACCAATGTTTGGCCACGTACCCCTCTTGTTTTTTCCCCACAAACTTTTTAGCCAAGATAAAACTCTGCACAGCATTCTAACTATTATGTTTATTGAGGAGTTTACAAAGTTTAGCTTGATACCAAATTAAAATAGTACGTGCAGGGTTTTTATATGCCAGTGCAGTTTCCTGGTTTAAAGTGGATGTGAACCCACCCCTTTTTTTTGTTGATGTCATAATGGGGAACCAGATTCATATGAATAAGTGAGTGCTTCTTTAACCACCTGAGACCCAGAGTACGTCATATGACGTCTTTTTGGTCTCGGGTATATCTGAATGATGCATGTAGCTACAGACATCATTCAGATATTGCCGGTTTCAGCCGGCGATTCCCTGCACCATAAGAACGATCATAGCGGCTGTTCCGCCGCTTGATCGTTCTTACGGGCGGCGGGAGGGGACGCCCCCCCCCCCTCCCGCCGCCCTCCGGTGCTTCTACCGACTCACCGCTTCCATCGGTGAGTCGGACTCGGGATCCGCCGGCACCGGATGATGATCATAGAGATTTCCGGCGGACCAGATGGTCGCCGGAGTCTCTATGATCGTTCGGAGGCCGGGCGCGATGTTATGACGTCACGCCCGGCCTCTGCATTCAAAAAAACGGCGCCGCCTCCGCTGGGAAGCGGTGATCGTTTTTTTTTTTATTTTATTTTAGGCTTCCCAGCCTAGAGGTGAGATGTGGGGTCTGCGCAAATACCGTGCGAGATAAAAAGTTGCAACGACCGCCATTGTATTCTTTAGGGTCTTTGCTAAAAAAACATATATAATGTTTGGGGGTTCTATGTAATTTTCTAGCAAAAAAATTTTGAATTTTACATGTAGGAGAGAAATGTCAGAATTGGCCTGGATCTCAGGTGGTTAAGTAGGAAAAGCATGAATGGCAGTGAGTAAGATTTCCTTTCATTTGAGCCCAGTCTTGCCACACAGAGTTACTCCAGCCCTGAGCAATCCTCTTTTATTGTTCACTTAGAAAGATCTTGACAAAGTGCTGAAATATTTGTTAAAAACGCCCCCTGGCTGTGAGTGACAGGTGATTTACATATCTCATGCACTAGCCTGAGACAGGCACAGACCACAGATCCACAGACCAGAGAGAAAATAAATTTATTTGAGTGAACAGCAAGAAGCATATAGGGGACATGTATGTAGTCAGTAGACATGTGCACAACAAAAAAATTTGTTTATTTTCGTTTCGTTTTTTTCGTTTCCGTTGATTCGTAACGATTCGAAATTTTGTAAGTCGTCGGTGTTCGTATTCGTAACGATTCGTATTTTCGTAAGAGTTATTTTTTCCTTGATTCGTTTTTCTGTTAGTTTAATTTTCGTTTATTCGAAATTCGGACACATTTTCGTAGATTTAGTTACATTCGTACTTTCGTTAGATTGATTAATTCGTACTTTCGTAACATTGTTTTCGTAGATTCGTAATCGGAGCATAATTCATAATTTTCTGTAATGCGTATGCTATTATTACATTTTAAGAGACACGGAAAATTACGAATCGAAAAAAAAAGTTACGAATGTACGAATTTTTTTCGTTCAATCCATTCGAAGCACGTTAAGCAGCGCCATTGTAAGAGACACGGAAAATTACGAATCGAAAAAAAAAAAAAAAAGTTACGAATGTACGAATTTTTTCGTTCAATCCATTCGAGGCACATTAAGCAGCGCCATTGTAAGGGACACGGAAAATTACCAATATAACAAAAAAAAAAGTTACGAATGTATGAATTTTTTCGTTCAATCCATTCGAAGCACGTTAAGCAGCGCCATTGTAAGAGACACGGAAAATTACGAATCGAAAAAAAAAAAGTTACGAATGTACGAATTTTTTCGTTCAATCCATTCGAGGCACCTTAAGCAGCGCCATTGTAAGGGACACGGAAAATTACCAATTCAACAAAAAAAAAAAAGTTACGAATGTACGAATTTTTTCGTTCATTTTGATTTTCGTTGTTCCTGTTTTCGTTTTTCGGATTTTCTTCTTTCGTAGTTTCGTTGTTTCTAATTTGGTTATTTCGGATTTTCGTTGTTTTCGTATTCGTTCGATTCGAACGATTCGTTAAAATTTTTAGCGAATCGTTCGTTCATTCGTACGATAACGAATGAACGAATATAACGGAAAAAAAAACTAAAAACTAAAAAAAATGAAACGAATTGCACATGTCTAGTAGTCAGAGCTGGGCAGAGTAGAACATGCAGTGATTTGATGATTGTTATAGTGCAGTGTGTGTGTCTGAGGATACATTGATCACAGGATTTGTTATGTGGGGGAGGGTGGATTTCTCACTTTTTATAATTACACAGGATTTGCCTCTTTTACGCTAGTGCATGAGATATGTAAATCACCTGTCACTCACAGCAAGGGGGCGTGTTTGACAAAGATTTCAGCACTCTGTCAAGATCTTTCTAACTGAACAATAAAAGACGATTGCTCAGGCCTCGAGTAAATCTTTAAGGGTCAGTCTACCCAAAGCTGATATTCAGAGTTTGGTAGCTGCTGGAGAGTGAAACCCTCTGATAGTTCATTATACACTATATTGTCAAAAGTATTGGAACACCTGCCTTTACATGCACAGGCATTTTAAAGGCATCCCAGTCTTAGCCCCCGTACACACGGTCGGAAATTTCCGACCACAAAATCCGTCTGAATTTTTCTGACGGATTTTGTCCGACACTGGTGTTGCATACACGCGGTCGGACAAAGTTGTCGGAAAATGCGATCATTCTGAACGTGGTGACTTTCGTTGCGTACGACGGAACTACGTAGAGGCTAGTAGCCAATAGCTTTGGTCTCGTAATTTGATCTGAGCATGCGTGGCACTTTGTCCGTCGGAATTCTCGACACACGATCGGAAAAAGTCCGATCGGACTTTGTTGTCGGAAAATTTGAGAGCAGGAGAGAGACCGACGGAAAAAGTCCAATGGAGCCCACACACGGTCGGATTTTCCGACAACATGGTCCGATCGGACATTTTCCATCGGAATTTCCGACCGTGTGTACAGGGGCATAGTCCGTAGGGTTCAATATTGAGTTGGCCCACCCTTTGCAGCTATAAACAGCTTCAACTCTTCTGGGAAGGCCGTCCACAAGGTTTAGGAGTGTGTCTATGGGAATGTTTGACCATTCTTCCAGAAGAGCATTTGTGAGGTCAGGCACTGATGTGGACAAGAAGGCCTGGCTTGCAGTCTACGCTCTAATTCATCCCAAAGGTGTTCTATCGGGGTAAAGTCAGGACTCTGTGCAGGCCAGTCATGTTTCTCTACCCCAAACTCGCTCATCCATGTCTTTAGGGACCTTGCTTTGTGCACTGATGTGCAGTCATGTTGGAACAGGAAGGGGCCATCCCCAAAGTGTTCCCACAAAGTTAGGGGCGTGAAATTGTCCAAAATGTCTTGGTATGCTGACACACAAGAGTTTCCTTCACTGGAACTAAGAGGCCAAGCCCAACCCCTGAAAAACAACCCCACACCATAATCCCCCCTCCACCAAATAATTTGGACCAGTGCACAAAGCAAGGTCCATAAAGACATATATGAACGAGATTGGGGTGGAGGATTTTGACTGGCTTGCACAGAGTCCTGACCCCAACCCAATAGAACACCTTTGGGATGAATTAGAGCGGAGAATGCGAGCCAGGCCTTCTCGGCCAACAACAGTGCCTGACCTCACAAATGCTCTTCTGGAAGAATGGTCAAACCTTCCCATAGACACACTCCTAAACCTTGTGGACGGCCTTCCTAGAAGAGTTGAAGCTGTTATAGCTGCAAAGGGTGGGCCAACTCAATATTGAACCCTACGGACTAAGACTGGGATGCCATTGAAGTTCATGGGCATGTAAAGGCAGGTGTCCCAATACTTTTGACAATATAGTGTATCTCTTGAGGATTGGGGAGATCTTTGCCTGGGTACTTGGGTTTGAACACCTGGCTGCGGCCATTAAAAGGTGCTCCCACCATCCCTGCTTGGTATTCTTCTTTAATATATTTTATGTAGAATGTAACAGGAAGGTGTCAGAAAAGTGAGTGGGAACACCCAAAATGTCCAGAAGAACTGAATCAGGAACTAAGACAGGGAGGGTTCACTTCTGGGTCGAAGATCACAGCGGCCAATCCGATGCCGTTTAGTATTTGTTGAGTGGCCCACAGAAACCAGCGGTCAGCACCGGTCCGTAACAGGGCTGTAATGATAGTGATCTCTAGCAGTAATATGTCCCCAGCCTCTGTCTCTATCCTGCGGTAGGATTTTAGTCTCCAACCCCTCCTGTAGCACATCCACAGTCTTTGACCCACTCTTAGAGGATGTCCACAACCTCTGACGTTCCTCTGTAGCATTATACTGAATATTATGTACAGGCTCTTGATGATGTCATCAGCCACAGTTGATACCTCATAACTTGACCACCACTGATCCAAGACATGAGAAGTCAGATGGTGGCTCCATTCACCTATAACAATAAATATCACTTTTGCATCGACTGATCCTGTAAGGCAGTGGTCTCCAAACTGTGGCCCGTGGGCCGGAAGCGGCCCTTTGCCTGCCTTTATCCGGCCCTTGGGGCATCATTCCTTTTACTTATATGAGGCACTATTTTTTTTACTGACACCATTCCTTTAACTGACGCCAACTGTGGGGCATAATTCCTTCCACTAATTCAACAGTGGGGCACTATACCTTCTACTGACACCAACAATGGGGCATTTTTCCTCCCAATGAATCCAATGATGGGGCACTATTCCTGCCACTGACACCAACAGTGGAGCGTAATTCCTCCCAGTGACACCAATGATGGGGCACTATTCCTTCCACTGACACCAACAATGGGGCAAAATTCCTCCCATTTACTCTAATGATCGGCCACTATTCCTTTCACCGACACCAACAATGGGGCATAGTTCCTCTCATTTACTCTGATAGGCCACTATTCCTTTCACTGACACCAACAATGGGGCATAATTTCTCCCAATGAATCCAATGATGGGGCACTATTCCTTTCACTGACACCAACAGTGGAGCGTAATTCCTCCCAGTGACACCAGTGATGGAACACTATTCCTTCCACTGACACCAACAATGGGGCAAAATTCCTCCCATTTACTCTAATGATAGGCCACTATTCCTTTCACTGACACCAACAATGGGGTATAATTCCTCCCAGTGACACCAGTGATGGGACACTATTCCTTCCACTGACACCAACAATGGGGCACGATTCCTCCTAGTGACACCAATGATGCGGCACTATTCCTTCCACTGACACCAACAATGGGGCAAAATTCCTCCCATTTACTCTAATGATCAGCCACTATTCCTTTCACCGACACCAACAATGGGGCACAATTCCTCCCATTTACTCTGATAGGCCACTATTCCTTTCACTGACACCAACAATGGGGCAAAATTCCTCCCAATGAATCCAATGATGGGGCACTATTCCTGCCAATGACACCAACAGTGGAGCGTAATTCCTCCCAGTGACACCAATGATGGGGCACTATTCCTTCCACTGACACCAACAATGGGGCAAAATTCCTCCCATTTACTCTAATGATAGGCCACTATTCCTTTCACTGACACCAACAATGGGGCATAATTCCTCCCAGTGACACCAGTGATAGGACACTATTCCTTCTACTGACACCAACAATGGGGCATGATTCCTCCTAGTGACACCAATGATGGGACACTATTCCTTCCACTGGCACCAACAATGGGGCATGATTCCTCCTAGTGACACCAATGATGGGACACCATTCCTTCCACTGACACCAACAATGGGGCATGAGTCCTCCTAGTGACACCAGTGATGGGACACTATTCCTTCCACTGACACCAACAATGGGGCATAATTCCTCTTAGTGACACCAATGATGGGGCACTATTCCTTCCACTGACACCAACAATGGGGCATAATTCCTCTTAGTGACACCAATGATGGGGCACTATTCCTTTTACTGACACTAATTATTCATTATACCTAATTCCTCCCAATGAATCCAATGATAGGGCACTTTTCCTGCCACACACCAACAGTGGAGCGTAATTCCTCCCAGTGACACCAGTGATGGGACACTATTCCTTCCACTGACACCAACAAAGGGGCATAATTCCTCCCAATGAATCCAATGATAGGGCACTTTTCCTGCCACTGACACCAACAAAGGGGCATAATTCCTCCCAATGAATCCAATGATAGGGCACTTTTCCTGCCACTGACACCAACAAAGGGGCATAATTTCTCCCAGTGATGGGGCACTATTTTATCTTTTATTTACTCCCACTGACACTGGGACATTTTCTACCCCCACTGGCCATAGTCTGGCCCCTGTAAAGTCTAAAGGACAAGGAGTTGGCCCTTTATGTAGAAAGTTTGGAGACCGCTGCTTTAAGGCCCCTTCACTGCCCACACCACCGGGCACCAGTCTGACCGCAGTAACAAATGCGTTTTTGTTAAAATGCATGTGAAAAAATGCAATTGAAACCTGTTAAAAAATTCTACAAGCAAACAGGCGCATCTAAGATTTGCACTTGAAGGACATTTTAGTCTGTTTTAATGTTTTTTTTTTTTTTTTTTTAACTAATCATGTGAAACTGATCAAATGTAAATATTCATGTGTGTTAATGTAAAAAAAATTAACGTGTAGTTCTATTGCTATCTATGTACACGGGAACAGCCATATTCTATATGCCATTAAATGGGAGTATCTATAGACCATAATACAGTAAAAAGGGAAATATGATACGCCAAGCATGGGAACAATGTGAACGTTCCGTCAGAAAACAACATTGCCATACTGACTATAGTCACCTTTCAAACTGCATGCAGAGCAAGCGTAAAACATTGGCAACAGGCGCACAGATAACAAACTCAAATCAATGCACAGGAGTGCAGACATTCCCCCACCCCGCTTTCCTGGCAATAGGCAAGGAAAGGCACCGTTCTCATTGGAGGGCGGAGGACGCCTCTGTGCAGAATTCACAGGATTTACTAAAACTGGCGAGTGCAAAATCTGGTGCAGCTGTGCATGGCAGCCAGGGGCATTGCTGGGTCTACAAAATATCTGGGGCTAGAGCCCATAGCAGCGTAGTAAAGAAAGTCATACGCTTGGGCGGGCATACACATGTATATACAGTAATATACGTGTGTGTATATATCCCCAGTGGGCCCCCCACTTACATCAGGGTCCCCAGAGAGCCCCCCTTACATCAGGATCGCCAGAGAGCCCCCTCCTTACATCAGGGTCCCCAGAGAGCCCCCCTTACATCAGGGTCCCCAGAGAGCCCCTCCTTACATCAGGGTCCCCAGAGAGCCCCCACTTACATCAGGGTCCCCAGAGAGCCCCCCTTACATAAGGGTCCCCAGAGGGCCCCCCTTACATCAGGGTCCCCAGAAAGCCCCTTCTTACATCAGGGTCCCCAGAGAGCCCCTCCTTACATCAGGGTCCCCAGAGAGCCTCTCCTTACATCAGGGTCCCCAGAGAGCCCCCCCCTTACATCAGGGTCCCCAGAGAGCCCCTCCTTACATCAGGGTTCCCAGAGAGCCCCTCCTTACATCAGGGTTCCCAGAGAGCCCCTCCTTACATCAGGGTCCCCAGAGAGCCTCTTCTTACATCAGGGTCCCCAGAGAGCCCCTCCTTACATCAGGGTCCCCAGAGAGCCCCCCACTTACATCAGGGTCCCCAGAAAGCCCCTCCTTACATCAGGGTCCCCAGAGAGTCCCCCTTACATCAGGGTCCCCAGAGAGCCCCTCCTTACATCAGGGTCCCCAGAGAGCCCCTTCTTACATCAGGGTCCCCAGAGAGCCCCCCTTACATAAGGGTCCCCAGAGAGCCCCTCCTTACATCAGGGTCCCCAGAGAGCCTCCCTTACATTAGGGTCCCCAGAGAGCCCCCCTTACATCAGGATCCCCAGAGAGCCCCCTCCTTACACCAGGGTCCCCAGAGAGCCCCCCTTACATCAGGGTCCCCAGAGAGCCCCTCCTTACATCAGGGTCCCCAGAGAGCCCCACCTTACATCAGGGTCCCCAGAGAGCCCCCCGTGCAGCAGGGTCTCCAGAGAGCCCCCCCCCTTACATTAGGGTCCCCAGAGAGCCCCCCCCTTACATCAGGGTCCCCAGAGAGCCCCCCCCTTACATTAGGGTCCCCAGAGAGCCCCTCCTTACATCAGGGTCCCCAGAGAGCCTCCCCCTGCAGAGACTCAGGGCTATGGGCCCCAGATTCGGGGTTATAGCCCCAAAAGCCACCCCCTAGCAACGCCACTGATGGCAGAAACTCGGCTTCTAACCTCAGCTTGTTCAGTTAAGCTTTGACTAATAACTTGGAAGCTGATTGGTTTCTACGCTGAGCTGCACCAGATTTTACACTTTCCAGTTTTAGTAAATCAACCCCCCAGTATGTCATTGAAACTGTCTACAAAGCTGATTCTTTCACCTTCCGGCATTGAGTGAAATTTCACTAAAAAAATATCAACAAGGAGCCTCAAATGCGAAAATGCTGCATCTATGCCAATGTACTACAGTGGTGTGAAAAAGTGTTTGCCCCCTTCCTCATTTCCTGTTCCTTTGCATGTTTGTCACACTTAAGTGTTTCGGAACATCAAACCAATTTAAACAATAGTCAAGGACAACACAAGTAAACACAAAAATGCAATTTGTAAATGAAGGTGTTTATTATTAAAGGTGAAAAAAAATCCAAACCATCATGGCCCTGTGTGAAAAAGTGATTGCCCCCTAAACCTAATAACTGGTTGGGCCACCCTTAGCAGCAACAACTGCAACCAAGCGTTTGCGATAACGTGCAATGAGGCTTTTACAGCGTCCTGGAGGAATTTTGGCCCACTCATCTTTGCAGAATTGTCCTAATTCAGTTACATTAGAGGGTTTTCGAGCATGAACGGCCTTTTTAAGGTCATACCACAACATCTCAATAGGATTCAGGTCAGGACTTTGGCTAGGCCACTCCAAAGTCTTCATTTTGTTTTTCTTCAGCCATTCGGTGGTGGACTTGCTGGTGTGTTTAGGATCATTGTCCTGCTGCAGAACCCAAGTTCGTTTCAGCTTGAGTACACGAACAGATGGTCGGACATTCTCCTTCAGGATCTCTTGGTAGACAGCAGAATTCATAGTTCCTTTTATCACGGCAAGTCTTCCAGGTCCTGAAGCAGCAAAACAGCCCCAGACCATCACACTACCACCACCATATTTTACTGTTGGTATAATGTTCTTTTCTGAAATGCAGTGTTCCTTCTACGCCAGATATACTTGGACACACACCTTCCAAAGAGTTCCACTTTTGTCTCATCGGTCCACAGAATGTTGTCCCAAAAGTCTTGGGGATCATCAAGATGTGTTGTGGAGAAATTGAGACGAGCTTTGATGTTCTTTTTGCTCAGCAGTGGTTTTCTCCTTGGAACTCTGCCATGCAGGCCATTTTTGCCCAGTCTTTTCCTGATGGTGGAGGCATGAACGCTGACCTTAACTGAGGCAAGTGAGGCCTGCAGTTCCTTGGACGTTGTTGTGGGGTCTTTTGTGACCTCTTGGATGAGTCGTCGCTGCGCTATTGGGGTAATTTTGGGCGGCCGGCCACTCTGGGAAGGTTCACCACTGTTCCATGTCTTCGCCATTTGTGGATAATGGCTCTCACTGTGGTTCGCTGGATTCCCAAAGCTTTGGGAATGGCTTTATAACCCTTTCCAGACTGATAGATCTCAATTACTTTCTTTCTCAATTGTTCCTGAATTTCTTTGGGTCTTGGCATGATGTGTAGCTTTTAAGGATCTTCTGGTGGACCTTACTGTGTCAAGCAGCTCCTATTTAAGTGATGCCTTGATTGTGAACAGGTGTGGCAATAATCAGGCCTGGGTGTGGCTAGAGAAATTGAACTCATCTGTGGACAACCACAGTTATAGTATGTTTTAACAAGGGGGGCAATCACTTTTTCACACAGGGCCATGATGGTTTGGATTTTTTTTCACCTTTAATAATAAACACCTTCATTTACAAATTGCATTTTGTGTTTACTTGTGTTGTCCTTGACTATTGTTTAAATTGGTTTGATGTTCCGAAACACTTAAGTGTGACAAACATGCAAAGGAACAGGAAATGAGGAAGGGGGCAAACACTTTTTCACACCACTGTATGTGCAGATAATGAATTTGTGTATCCATGTACAAGTACGGGTAATTTTGAAAAACTATGACTACTGGCATGTAGAGAAGGGGTCTGTTCTTTTTATAGGTTGTTTTATTTGCTGGTGGATTGAAAGCTGTGAGTATAAAAAACATACACTATAATACCAAAAGTATTGGGACACCTGCCTAATGGCATCCCAGTCTTAGCCCCCATATACACTATTCAATTTTCGATTTACCAAAACCATAGTGCAAGGGCATGCCTGACTGCATACAAATTGAAACTCTTAAGGTATGACCTCGTATTATATTGTTTTGGTAAATCTGAAGACAAAAATCTGCAGAAAATCGAATAGTGTGTATGGGGTCTTAGTCCGTAGGGTTTCAATATTGGTTTTGCCCACCCTTTGCAGCTGTAACAGCCTTCCCAGAAGAGTTGAAGCTGTCATAGCTGCAAAGAGTGGGCCAACTCAATATTGAACCCTACAGACTAAGACTGGGATGTCATTGAAGTTCATGTGCGTGTAAAGGCAGGCGTCCCAATACTTTTGGTAATATAGTGTATGTATCTGCTGTTTATTTTGTACTGCGGGTATATATCTGATTTCTTCCAGTGCATCCTGGGAGCCCCAAGAAACTAGGTATGCAAATTTTGGCCGGCTCCCCTACTTTTTGGCCTTCTTACTTCATGTGCCTCCTTATTGGTAAGAGAGGTTGACTGTCAAAATTACAGACCAATTGTGAGGCGCCAGAGCTGGCAGTTACGGCATTTGGTTATTGATCAGAGGACTGTGATTTCTAGTGTCCCCCCCCCCCCCCAATGATTTACAGGGAAGCAGGGCCACATAAGTTGGTATAGGCTGATAAGGGAGCTGCCTTGGGCAATTCAGCAGGAGGGAGCACAAAAGGGGCAGGACGTGCACACCTAAACTGCTTGAGAAGCTCTTGGTGGGTTGCCCTTTGGCTTTTTTGCCTTGTCTGGTTAAGGGCCTCGTCCTGGTACTGCAGGGGAGGTGCCTGCTATGCAAATTAGGTTGTGGCTTTATATGTTTGCTAAGCCCACAAGTAGATGTCAGGTTAAGTCAACCTGACCAAGTGCAAAATGTTTTACAGCAGTAATGAAGTTCAGGAACCTTAGTAGTGCCCGCAAGGACATGTCCCTTGGGACAAGGCTGTATGTGGGGCCTCACCTTCTGCCAAAGTCGAATTAAGCCCCACCTCTTTAAATTGCTAAGCCTTGCCCCTGAAGATCCCATTATATCATGCTGATACTGTTACTTCAATTCCTCCTGAATCACTGATCTGGACGAGTCAGCAAAAGCAGAGCAAAGTCAAATTTTCTTCTCTGCCATGCCAACGATTCACAAAAGAAGTAAGGCAAAGGATTGGTCAGGCAACTAGCATTTTCAGAGGAAATAAATGGGGGAGGGTTTTTTAGGTATTTCTCTCATGGCAGGTTTCCTTTATGGCTCTTTCACATGGCCAGCAGTGTCGAGCATCAATTTTCAGAGGGCTGTTGCTGCCAGGCATTGAGGTGGCGATCCTGATATCTCCTGAAAGTCAGATTGTTTTTGAGGGGGGGGGGGGGGGGGGGGGGGTTTATCTTCAAGGGGGATATTGTTTTGAAATACCCCTCCGAATTCGATTCTGCAAGCCAAGCTAAAAGTGCAGCGGCTGCGAAGCAAATGAATGGGGGAATGGCATGTGTACATCCCCGTCTGGCGGCAACTGTAGAATTTAGGTGGGCGGACTGATTTACGGAAAAAGTTTCTATCGGAAGTTCCAATCGTCTGTGGCAATTCCGACGCATGCTCGGAAACAATTCGACGCAGGCTCGGAAGCATTGAACTTAATTTTCATGGCTCGTCGTAGTGTGTTACGTCACCGCGTTCTTGACGGTGGGAATTTGGTGTGACCGTGTGTTGGCAACACAAGCTTGAGTGGAATTCCGTCTGAAAAAACATCCCAGGCTTTTCCGATGAGAATTCCGATCGTGTGTAAGCGGCATTAGTAAATAACATGCAAAAAGCAATAAACAGTCAACTGATGCCAACAGCAGCAGTCAGCCATAGCAGCCAGTCCATTGTGCTGAAATTCAATCTGTAATGGGTTGGTGTGGTCCTCTGCATGATCTTTGCAGTGCATTATTAATACAAAGCTTCGAGTTTGAGTCCTACAACCCTGCGCAGCTACATACACCACAAAGAATTTGGGAAAACTTTTAACTTGCTTCCATTCTGTAGATCCACCATTCTCAACCAGGGTTCCATGGAACCAACCATAGGGTTCCTCCAAATCTTGCTGGGGGTTCTTTCAGCTGAGGCTAATTGACCTCCCATCTGATGTTTTCTTCATAAATCCAGGTCCATCATCAATTGGCAGAGCCAGTAACATGGCACCAATCTTTAAATGTATCTGTAATGCCGCATACACACGATCGGACATTCCAACAACAAAACCTTGTATTTATTTTCGAAGGATGTTGGCTCAAACTTGTCTTGCATACACACGGTCACACAAATGTTGTCGGAAATTCCGAAAGTCAAGAACGCGGTGACGTATGACGAGCCGAGAAAAATGAAGCTCAATAGCCAGTGCGGCTCTTCTGCAAGATTCCGAGCATGCGTGAAATTTTGTGCGTCGGAATTGTGTACACACGATCGGAATTTCCAACGGATTTTGTTGTTGGAAAATTTGAGAACCAGCACTCAATTTTTTATTGTCGGAAATTCCGACAAAAAATGTCCGATGGAGCCTACACACTTTTGGAATTTACGACAACAAGCTCCCATCGACACATTTGTTGTCGGAAATTCCGATTGTGTGTACGTGACATAAGGGTTGGATTCTAAGCACCATTGTTGTAAGGGGAGTATTCTTCCTACTGGCCACCAATGTAAGGGGGTATTTTCCTAATGACCACCAATCTAAGGAGTATTTTTCCCACTGACCACCAATGTAAGGGGCATTTTCCTAATTTCCCACCAATATAAGGGGTATTTTCATAATGACCACCAATCTAAGGAGCATTTTCCTAATTCTTCCCACTGACCACCAGTGTATGGGGTATTTTCTTAATGACCACAAATGTAAGGAGCATTCTTCCCACTGGCCACCAATGTAAGGAGTATTCTCCCCACTGACCACCAATGTAAGGGACAATCTTCCCATTGGCCACCAATGTAAGGAGTATTCTACCTACTGTCCATCAATGTAGGGGGCATTCTTCCCACTGGCCATCAATGTAAGGAGCATTCTTCCTACTGACCAGCAATGTAAGGGGCATTCTTCCCACTGGCCACCAATGTAAGGAGTATTCCTACCACTGGTCACCACAGTAAGGGCCATTTTTCTAATGACCCCCAATGTACTAATCTTGGCAGGGGTTCTCTGCGATTTAAAAAAATATTTCAAGGGTTCCTCTGGGATAAAAAAGTTGAGAAAGGCTGCTGTAGATACTGAGGACAGGCCATGATGGTGCAGCAGGTGCTTCCATTTTTAAATACCATTCTGCATGGTCACATGATCAGTCCCAGAGCTGTATGGAATTCTGCAGAACCAGGATCCCTTTAGATGTGATTTTCTTGTTTTCCGCAGAGTTCAAGGCTTTATCTGCTTATATTTTGCCTTCCCTGGTTCCTTCCTTTGCTCCCTCATCAATATGCTAATGAAATTAATAAATAAAATCTGTTTTCATTACATACCTTATTTTGGACCCAGTGACCTCATCATTAAGTCTCTGTGCTTTTCTAAACAATGCGGGTAGATCATGGCTGGTGGGAGGGGCCTGCTGCTACATGCTTCCTCTGTAGTTCCACCTCCTGTGAACTCAGCGGGAGGTTCTGGGAGTAGTGCAGAGAGCAGTAGGTGAAGAAAGAGGGGACTTCCAATGGCAGTGCTGATCACAGACTGTGGGAGGGAGCACGGAGCTTGAGCACATGGCTGGATAAGGTGGTGAGATCCAATGATGTGTCTGTGTAAGGCAGCAGTGGGGGGCAGAGAGCTGAAGCATTGTGTGTATAAGGCCGCAGTGTGATCCAGGGGGAGGGGGGCAGAGAGCCAAAGAATTGTGTGTATAAGGCAGCAGTGTGAGCCAGGGGAGGGGGGCAGAGAGCCAGAGCATTGTGTGTATAAGGCAGAAGTGTGATCCAGGGGGAGGGGGGCAGAGAATCAGAGCATTGGGTGTATAAGGCATGTAAAATTAATGTTAGTGGTCTGCGGGATTCAAAACTGTGAGTTTAATAGTCCATGAGGTCCGAAGGGTTGGTGACCACTGGTATAGAGAAGCATAGAGAACCAGTAATGATGTACCTGGGTCTAAAATAAGGTATGTGTTGAAAACAGAAAGATTTTGATTAGCATGTTGATGAAAGGGGAGGCACCACTGAAGGCAAAATATAAGCTTTAATGGACAGATCCCATTAGCCAAAATGTTTAATGAGCTAATGACGACCTTGAAGATGAAATAGTCCATTGTCTACTGAAATGGTTGCAATCAATTGCAGGTTTTAGAGAGATTTTCAGCACTATGTGACTAAAAATGTACCTCGTGGGCTGGGCCTTCCGGCAAAGTGAAATCTAATTGGCTGCTCAGGCTTACTGCCCTTTGCTCCTAGCGACTGGGCTTTACTCTTCCTATATTAGAGGTCATGATGGGGGAACTTTCGAAAAGGACTGTGTTCTACTTCACAAACTAAGCCAAACCACATTGTTGTGACCTCTTCTGCTCCAATGACGTCCTTGAAGATGAAATGCGTCCATTGTCTACAGAAATGGTTCCAACCAATTGCAGCTTTTAGAGAGATTTTCAGCATTATGTGACTGAAAATGTACCTCGTGGGCTGGGCCTTCCGGCAAAGTGAAATCTAATTGGCTGCTCTGGCTTACTGCCCTTTACTCCTAGCGACTGGGCTTTACTCTTCCTATATTAGGGGTAATGATGGGGGAACTTTCACAAAGCACTGTGTTCTACTTCGCAAACTAAGCCAAACCACATTGTTGTGACCTCTTCTGGTCTAACGATGTCCTTGAAGATGAAATGCGTCCATTGTCCACAGAATTGGTTGCAGCCAATTGCAGGTTTCAGGGAGATTTTTCAGCAATATGTCGTTAAATGTACCTCGAGGGCTGGGCCTTCTGACACAGTGAAATCGAATTGGCTTATCTGGCTTACTGCCCTTTGCTCCTAGCGACTGGGCTTTACTCTTCCTATATTAGGGGTGATGATGGGGGAACTTTCGCAAAGCACTGTGTTCTACTTCGCAAACTAAGCCAAACCACATTGTTGTGACCTCTTCTGCTCTAATGACGTCCTTGAAGATGAAATGCGTCCATTGTCCACCGAATTGGTTGTAGCCAATTGCAGGTTTCAGAGAGATTTTTCAGCAATATGTGACTAAAAATGTACCTCGTAGGCTTGACCTTCCGGCAAAGTGAAATCTAATTGGCTGCTCTGGCTTACTGCCCTTTGCTCCTAGAGACTGGGCTTTACTCTTCCTAGATTAGGGGTAATGATGGGGGAACTTTCACGAAGCACTGTGTTCTACTTCGCAAACTAAGCCAATGCACATTGCTGTGACCTCTTCTGGTCTAATGACGTCCTTGAAGATGACATGCGTCCATTTTCCACAGAATTGGTGGTAGCCAATTGCAGGTTTCAGAGAGATTTTTCAGCAATATGTCACTAAAAATGTACCTCGTGGGCTGGGCCTTCTGACACAGTGAAATCTAATTGGCTGCTCTGGCTTACTGCCCTTTGCTCCTAGCGACTGGGCTTTACTCTTCCTATATTAGGGGTAATGATGGGGGAACTTTCACAAAGCACTGTGTTCTACTTCGCAAACTAAGCCAATGCACATTGCTGGGACCTCTTCTGGCCTAATGAAGTCCTTGAATTTGAAATGTGTTCATTGTCCACAGAAATGGTCGCAGCCAATTGCAGATTTCAGGGAGATTTTTCAGCATTACGTGACCTTCTGACAAAATGAAATCTAATTGGCTTTTCTGGCTTACTGCCCTTTGCTCACAGTGTCTGGGCTTTACTAAGACTGTTCTCTTCTGGTCTAATGACGTCCTTATAGATGAAATTGCATCCATTGTCCACAGAATTGGCTTGAAGCCAATTGCAGGTTTCAGAAAGATTTTTTCAGTATTATGTGACTAAAAATGTACCTCGTGGGCTGGGCCTTCTGGCAAAGTGAAATCGAATTGGCTGCTCTGGCTTACTGTTCTTTGCTCCCAGTGACTGGGCTTTACTCTTCCTATATTTGGGGTAATGATGGGGGAACTTTCATGAAGTACTTTGTTCTAATTTGCAAACTAAGCCAATCCAGATTGCTGTGATCTCTTCTGGTATATGTGTCTTTTTTTGAATTTACAGTATTTTTTGTTAGTATACTATTTTCAGAAGTTTATTTTTGTATTCAGTCGTTATGGTCTCTTTTGCTAGCTGTGGTTCTGTTGGGAGATGAGGAGGGGTGCTCGTCTGTTCCGGCAAAAAACGTTTCAGTTCAGTCAGATGACATAGAAAATGCTGATTTTATTTTTGGAATAGAAAAAATATACAATAGAATGCCATTTACGAATATATGCATGACACGGTCACTGGCTCTTGAAGGTACTTTGATCAAGCTGTGAAATGTGAATAAGCTTTGCTAGCTGTCCTGGTTGCGTGAATGATGTCCAGTGTGGGTAAGTGAAGAAGTTGTACGCTGCGTAATTGTTGATAAATTCAGGGTAATAGAATTACAGGGAAATCGGTTTATATAGAGGCTCTGGCTCCCCATACACTATATTACCAAAAGTATTGGGACACCTTTACACGCACATGAACCTTTAATGGCATCCCAGTCTTAGTCCGTAGAGTTCAATATTGAGTTTGCCCACCCTTTGCAGCTATAACAGCTTCAACTCTTCTGAGAAGGCCGTCCACAAGGTTTAGGAGTGTGTCTATGGGAATGTTTGAACATTCTTCCAGAAGCGCATTTGTGAGGTCAGGCACTGATGTGGACAAGAAGGCCTAACTCGCAGTCTCTACTCGTACTCTACTCGGATTTTGCAGACCAGTGGATGTTCCTCCACCCCAAACTCGCTCATCCATGTCTTTATGGACCTTGCTATGTGCTCTGGTGCACAGTTATGTTGGATTAGGAAGGGGCCATCCCCAAACTGTTCCCAAAAAGTTGGGAATATGAAATTGTCCAAAATGTCTTGGTATGCTGACACCTTAAGAGTTCACTTCACTGGAACTAAGGGGCTAAGCCCAACCCCTGAAAAACAACCCCACATCATAATCCCCCCTCCACCAAATGATTTGGTCCAGTGCACAAAGCAAGGTCCATAAAGACATGGATGGGTGTCCAGTGAGCGTGCCATGGCAGTTTCTAGGGTTTCGGCAGAAAGTCAACGAAAGTCAGGAACCAGTAATTAGTGAACCTAATTCAGAGAGGTGCACAGAAGCATTTATGTCTAATAGCCGGCATCTTCTGGTTGGGTAATCTACATTTTGGTTGAGTGGTCAGCACTGTTACACCTCTCTACTACCCCCTAGTGGCTCCCTGTGTACTACAGGCCATGCAGTACCTACCAGCCAGCTAGACTGTTTACATAGCTGTCAGTCCAAATCCAGTGCAATCTACATTGCAGGTCCAACTTGTGCGTGTCGTGAATGCGCGCTTTCCCTACACACAACGCGCAGAAATGCACGATTGCACCTGTATGGTGTGAACCTAGCCTCCCTGTCACATTTTACTACACTGGGGATGTTTCTATTGCATATATGCAAGTCTCACCATAGATGTTACATTCTGATTGTACAAGCTTCTCTAGAGCGACCAACAGCTATGTAGTGCAAGGGCCTGCCTGATTGGATACAAATCGATTGGATAGATTAGGTTCTCACATGTATGGTCAGTCTATAATGTGTATGGTGACCCCACTACGTTACTCAGCTGCGCAACAACGCCGCAAATTCTTACAGAATGCCTACACAGGTACGGGTAAGGTGACCATACAACCTGGTGGTGCAATTTTATTTAGTTCTACCATCAGCTATGTAGCGCAAGGGCCCGTCTGATTTTATGCTAATTGAATGGATTGTTCAGATATGGCCCCATATAACGTAATTATAACAAATCTAAATGAGGGTGAACAAACTGATTGTATAGTGTATGTCCAGCTTTGGACTACCAAGCAAACAGAAGGTTGGAGGATCTTACAGCAGCTGGTAGGGTCGAAATGTCTTTGAAGGAATGTAACTAAATCCAGACAGCTAAATACAGCCTTGACTATGCATACAGGGTAAATTGTTTTTTACCTGCCAAGGGGATTTATAATGCTGTTCAGACCAATGTAACTATGTATTTGACATACCTGGGCGATGCCGCTAGAAGCTGGAATATACTGAAGCTATCACTGCTACTGCATGATCTCCACTTGTAGGCATGCGCAGTCTGTATCCCTCACTGTAGGTGGCGCTCAACCAAAGCGACAATACAAAAGGGGGAAAGAAGTTGTTGAGGAAGCTGATTCCTCTACAACTTTCTGCGGTCCGATTGGACGCTGGCGCCCCCAGGTGACTTCGGTGGCCACCTTGGGTCAGGCAGAGTCTATTTAAGATTCCTTGTCTCGGGTTTGCTTTATGCGAATGGCTAGTGTAGGGACAGGATCCCCTTCTGTCAGGGACAATGCTTAGAAATAGGGAAAGGTTCTGGAGCAGTAGGGACAGTGCAGGGACTACTCTCCAGGAAGCTTCCCCTTTGGGGGTGGACTGGCCAGACCCCATTCCGCTCCTCACTGCAGATGCTGTCGACATCTTTCAAGGCTACAGACCGCTAGTACAGTTCCTAAGTCGCCCCCGGGTGGTTGTGCCAAATTGCTTGGCCTGGTTTTAATGTGTTGAACCTTCTACAACATATTACCTTTGGCTTATTTTGGACTCTGTGGGATTTATTTACTAAATGTGCAAAATCTGGTGCAGCTCTGCATAGAAACCGATCACCTTCCAGGTTTTTATTGCCAAAGCTTAACCACTTCCGGACCGCCGCATGCCGATATACGTCTTTACTGAAGGGGGATATCGTTGTGATGGCAACAGCTAGCTGCCATAACCCCGGTATCCTCTTCTTTGCCAGCTTTCTGATAAGAGTGGTCTCTGCGGCAGATTCACCACAAGATCACTTTTATCGGCGGTGGGAGAGGCCCCCTCCCGCCGCGCTCCGGTGCCCTCCGCCGATTACCGGAGTCGATCAGATCTACACCCTTTCTGGGCATGGAGACGAGTGAGGGGAACATGGTCCCCACCCGTCTCCATAACATTGCAGGGCGGAAGCGACGTCAAAACCTCACTTCCACCCATAGCTCTTAAAGGGCCATTTATTTTTTATTTATTTTTTAAATGACACATTTTTTTTTTTTTATATTGCATTTAAGTGCAAATATGAGATCTGGGGTCTTTTTGGTCTTTTTTGGTCTTTTCCCATCATTCTTCAGTCTAAGGAAGAGAAACAGGTTGCACCTATTTCTCTTCCTTAGACTGAAGAATGATGGGAACTTTTGTTAAAGGTGAACAGTTTCTAGTTTCTGCAAAAACAGTAAATTTACCACTGGCTCCACCTTGTGGTCAAATCTGATATCGCAGGCAAACAACTTAACAGATATCCTGCTGGAGGCAGAACACAAGGGGAGATCACTGTAGTAGCGGTGTCTACTTTAGCGATTTCCAGCTTCCATGAGCGTCAGCCAGGTACGTTATATACATAGGTAAACTGGTCCAAACTGGATAATCCTTGGAAAAAAAGAACTCCACTAAACCATAGAACAGGGATATGCAATTAGCGGACCCCTAGCTGTTGCAGAACTACAAGTCCCATGATGCATAGCAAGACTCTGACAGCCACAAGCATGACACCCAGAGGCAGAGGCATGATGGAACTTGTAGTTTTGCAACAGCTGGAGGTCCGCTAATTGCATATCCCTGCCATAGAAGAACCGCACCTATGAACACAAAGCAGCGCTCATCCAACCCCACCTTCCGGCATGTATCTGTTGCTGTTAGATTCCGGGTGCAGTATATACATGCCCTGACTATTAAGCATAGTTGGCCTGAACTACTTAGGTTGCCTCTTGAAACAGATTGGAGTATTCTCTTGAAAGCCATCTCATGGTGCAGTCTTTATTGTCTGGTGCTGAAGCAACAAGTCACAGGATGGGATATGGCAAATGAACCATGAGGATGGCCAATAAGGGAATGCAGGATGGGCGACCTGCAAGGGTGGATCTTCAAAGGGGCACACTTTGAGGGGAAAAAAGGTTGTTGGATTAATAACATAACAAGTGCATAAAACACACCGACTTGGTAGACTACGTGTGCCGAAATAGGAAGGTTTGCAAAATCCCAGCTAAGATTTCCAGCCATGCCGCCTGGCATGATGGGTGTCAAATGAATTGGTGAGTCCTCCATCCGATGTCCGCTTTATGTATTTCTTTCCTGACTGTACAGCCTGAGACTGATGTTGAAGTCCTTCGTTGTGAGATGAGCCTATATTGATGTAAGCCATACAATGCAGACTGTGATCAGGGTAATCCTCTACTGTCACTGTGTTCAGAAGGGACTTGTATGTGTGATTCTGTTGAACTAAGAAAGGACTAAAATAAAAACATAAAATGTTAAATACAAATTTCATGTCTTGGATTTTTTTTGTGTTTTCAGTTTGTTCTATTGGGCATGCATGTGTTTTTTTTGGATGTGATCACCGTAGCATTAAAGTGGTTGTAAACCCTAAACCCCCCCCCCCCCCCCCAAAAAAAAAACCTTGCAAGACAAAGGCATAATGAGCTAGTATGCATAACATACTAGCTCATTATGAATTACTTACCTGACCATAGGGTGTGTACATGGATTGAAAACTGGCTACAAGGGGCGAGTTCAGAGGGTGGTGATAAATGGGGAGTACCGTATTTATCGGCGTATAACACGCACCGGCGTATAACACGCACCCCAACTTTAGGAGGGAATTTTAAAGGAAAAAAAGTTTTAGGAGGAAGTTTAGGGAAAAAAAAAAAAACTTACATTTAAGCGTCATTTGCAGCCTTGCCCAGCGTCATTTGCAGCCTGCCCAGCGTCATTTGCAGCTTGCCAGCGTCATTTGCAGCCTGCCCAGCGCCATTTGTAGCTTGCCCAGTGCCCAGTGTCATTTGCAGCATTGCCAGCGTCATTTGCCTTGTCCACCTTTAAATTTCCCGCCGCGAGACAGACCGAGCCGCCGCTGAAAAAGGCCGAAGCGCCGCCGAAAAAGACCGAGCCGACTGTTCGGCTCCGCTCGGAGTGCCCGCCTCCCTGCTGTTTCGGGAGCGAGCGCAGGGAGGCGGGACTACGAGCGGAGCTGAACAGTCGGCTCGGTCTTTTTCGGTGGCGCCTTTTTTGGCAGTGGTTCGGCCTTTTTCGGCGGCGGTCGCTATTTTTTGGCGCTGCTCGCTATTTTTGTCATTTTTTTGGGGGTATCGGCGTATAACACGCACCCACGACTTTCCCACGATTTTAAGGGGGAAAAAGTGCGTGTTATACACCGATAAATACGGTACTCGGAATAGTCAGGGGTGGGTAGTGGGGTCCCCCAGGGTTCTGTGCTGGGACCAATCCTATTTAATTTGATCATAAACGACCTGGAGGATGGGGTAAACAGTTCAATCTCTGTATTTGCAGACGATACTAAGCTAAGCAGGGCAATAACTTCTCCGCAGGATGTGGAAACCTTACAAGAAGATCTGAACAAATTATTGGAGTGGACGACTACATGGCAAATGAGGTTCAATGTAGAAAAATTTTAAATAATGCATTTGGGTGGCAAAAATATGAATGCAATCTATACACTGGGGGGAGAACCTCTGGGGGAATCTAGGATGGAAAAGGACCTGGGGGTCCTAGTAGATGATAGGCTCAGCAATGGCATGCAATGCCAAGCTGCTGCAAGCAAAGCAAATAGAATATTGGCATTAAAAAGGGGATCAACTCCAGAGATAAAACAATAATTCTCCCGCTCTACAAGACTCTGGTCCGGCCGCACCTGGAGTATGCTGTCCAGTTCTGGGCACCAGTCCTCAGGAAGGATGTACTGGAAATGAAGCGAGTACAAAGCTAGCAACAAACAAAGCTGCAACAAAGCTAATAAAGGGTCTGGAGGATGTTAGTTATGAGGAAAGGTTGCGAGCACTGAACTTATTCTCTCTGGAGAAGAGGCGCTTGAGAGGGGATATGATTTCAATATACAAATACCATACTGGTGACCCCACAATAGGGATACAACTTTTTTGCGTAAGGGAGTTTAACAAGACACGTGGCCACTCATTAAAATGAGAAGAAATTAGATTTAACCTTAAACTACGTAGAGGGTTCTTTACTGTAAGGGCGGCAAGGATGTGGAATCCCCTTCCACAGGCGGTGGTCTCAGCGGGGGGAGCATCGATAGTTTCAAGAAACTATTAGATAAGCACCTGAACGACCGCAAAATACAGGGATATACAATGTAATACTGACATATAATCACACACATAGGTTGGACTTGATGGACTTGTGTCTTTTTTCAACCTCACCCACTATGTCACTAAGTAACTTTCATTGTAATAGGAATAAAAGTGATTAGAAAAAAATAAAGAGACAATGTTTAAAATAAAACGTTAAATAAATAAGAAAATAAAAATGAAAGTGCCCATCCCTCCGAGCTCGCGTGCAGAAGTGCAGAAGTGAACGCATACGTAAGTCATGCCCGCATATGTAAACGGTGTTCAAACCACACATGTGAGGTATCGCTGCGAATGTTAGAGTGAGAGCAATAATTCTATTGCTAGACCTTCTCTGTAAGGCCCCTTTCATACTGGGGCGTTTTCAGGCGCTACAGCGCTAAAAATAGCGCCTGTAAAGAGCCTGAAAAAAGCGGCTCCTTTCACTCCAGTGTGAAAGCCGGAGGGCTTTCACACTGGAGCGATGCGCTAGCAGGACGGTAAAAAAAGTCCTGCTAGCAGCATCTTTGGAACGGTGAAGGAGCGGTGTATTCACCGCTCCTATACCGCTCCTTCCCATTGAAATCAATGGGACAGCGCGGCAATACCGCCGGCAAAGTGCCCCTGCAGCGGCACTTTGTGGGCGGTTTTAACCCATTTGCGGCCGCTAGCGGGGGTTAAAACCGCACCGCTAGCGGCCGAATAGTGCACCTAAAATGTCGGTAAAGCGGCGCTAAACATAGCGCCGCTTTACCGCCGACGCCCGCACTGCCCCAGTGTGAAAGGGGCCTAACTTTAAACTGGTAACCTATTAAAATATTTAATGTGTCGTCTATGGAGATTTTAAAGTACTGTAGTTTGTCGCCGTCCACGAGTGTGCGCAATTTTAAAGCATGACATGTTAGGTGTCTATTTACTTTAACATCATCTTTTACATTATACAAAAAAATTGGGGTAAATATTGTATCAACGAGGGGATTGGAAGGAAAAAGGGAAGGGGGAGGGGGAAAGGAAGGGGGAATGGGGAAATTGTGGCATCAGATACAAAACAGGTATAAATGGGACTATAATTGGGATGATGACCACTAATGAGGTCCCTAATGGTACAAAAGGGGAGAGGGGGAAAGGGAAGGGGGATGGCAGTTGGGAAAGGAATAGACAGAAGGGAATTTGGGACTTTTAATTGCAACACACCAACGGAGTGTACTGAATCAATTGATATAATGAAAGGTAATTTAATGGGTACACTAGAGCATAATAAGGCAATTCATTTAATTACAGTAAAAAAACATACAAAATTTGTGAAACAAAAAAAAAAAACATACAAAATATAATAAACATGATTGGTAAATCACATAAAAATAATAAAATGGTAATATTAATAAACAATATACATCGTAATTCCCAAATTTACGCCAAATATAGCTCAACCCAGTTGTCTAGAACAAACATAACTGGCATAATAGTAGAAAACCATAGTATAAAAATTGATTCATATTCCTCAAATGTAAAAGATAAAGAATGCATGCTGTTGCATGGTTGCTGTGACATAGCATCAGTAAAAAAGCTTGACGCGTTTCGTGGATAAACTTCCACTCATCAGGAGCAAGTAAAGCCTGGATATATCTGTAGAGTATAAAATTAACTATATGATAGCTGTTTTGGGTGAAGTCATTACCTTGGAGTGGTAATTCTTTGTATAGTTACATAGTTACATAGCGGGTGAGGTCAAAAAAAGACACAAATCCATCAAGTCCAACCTATGTGTGTGATTATATGTCAGTATTACATTGTATATTCCTGTATGTTGTGGTCGTTCAGGTGCTTATCTAATAGTTTCTTGAAGCTATCGATGCTTCCACCACCTGTGGAAGGGAGTTCCACATCCTTGCCGCTCTTACAGTAAAGAACCCTCTATGTAGTTTAAGGTTAAATCTAATTTCTTCAAATTTTAAGTGTAATTCTAAGTGGCCACGTGTCTTGTTAAACTCCCTTCCGCGGAAATTTTTTATCCCTATTGTGGGGTCACCAGTACGGTATTTGTAAATTCAAAGGCTGGTGGTGATGTAATGGTGTAATGTGGGGGGGGGGATATTTTCTTGGCACACTTTTGGGCCCCTTAGTACCAATTGAGCATCATTTAAACACCACAACCTACCTGAGTATTGAGAAAATAAAGAAACGTGGCGCTTACTAACAGCTAAGCAAATCCTAAATGACTAAATAAATAATCAAAAAAATATAAAAATATATATATCTGTGCAAACAGTGCAACAATAGCAGCTATATAATAAAGTGCAAAAAATAAACCAGTTTGTATGAATACCAGTAATGGAGTGAATGTGTAATAATATCCAAGAATAAAGTCCAAAGTGACAGTAAAAAACTTCCAAAAAGTGCAAATGCAATCGATTTGTGACAACACAGTCTTTATAAGTGTAATAAATCCAAAGAAGCAGTGCTGGTTCCCAATAGACAGGACAGTATATCCAATATATAGTGCATCCAGATATAAAGTGCACGTGCCACAATCTAATAAGTGTACTCCATCCGGTGTGAGTGATACCGTTTCCCCCAGCCTCTCACCTCATATAGGAATAAATTAAGCTTGAGTATTCCACACTAGCCGATCGATTTCTGGTAGATCGATTCCTCAGTAGGTCAGGAACAATCAGGCTCTCAGATTAGCAGCAAATTGCAGCATACACAAAGTAGACTTCCGGTCTCGGCCGGAAGTGATGTCACCACAGATCCTTTCCCTTGCGCGTTTCGTCACTGACCACGTGACTTTTTTTAAAGACCTACCTGAGTATTGTTGCTGACCATGTCCATCCCTTTATGTGTCCGGTGAGTGTATATATATCTATATATATAATATATATATATATATATATAGAATACCTCCCAACTTTCTGAGATAGGAACGAGGGAGACCTATTAGAAAATGTATGTAGGCATAAGACACACCCCCTGTCACACCCCTTAACCACTTATGGACCGCCCGCCGTCGTTATACGTTGGTACTTTGAAGAGGAATATTGTTATGGCAGCAGATAGCTGCCATAACCCCGGTATACTCTTCTTCAGCGGGTGGTCCGCTTTCAGATAAATGTGGTCTCTGCGGCGGATTCGCCGCAAGATCACTCTTATCGTGACGGGAGAGGGCCCCCTCCCGCCGCGCTCCGGTGCTGCCGGTAGCGGCGGAGGCGATCGGGTTCTTCTCCCTGTTAGGCATGGAGACGAGCGAGGGGAAGAAGATGGCCCCCACCCGTCTCCATATCATTGCAGGGCGGAAGCAATGTCAAAACGTCTCTTCCGCCCATAGCACTTAAAGGGACATTTTTTTTTTAAAATTTCATTTTATTCATTTTTTTATTGCATTTTAGTGTAAATATGAGATGTGAGGTCTTTTTGACACCCAGATCTCATATTTAAGAGGTCCTGTCATGCTTTTTTCTATTACAAGGGATGTTTACATTTCTTGTAATAGAAATAAAAGTGACACATTTTTTTTATTAAAAAAACAGTGTAAAAATAAAAAATAAGAGGTAAGATAAATAAGAATTATTTTTTTTTTTAAACTCGCTCTGTCCCGCCGAGCTCGAGTGCAGAAGCGAACGCATACGTGAGTAGCGCCCGCATATGAAAACAGTGGTCAAACCACACATGTGAGGTATCGCCGCGATCGGTAGAGCGAGAGCAATAATTTTAGCCCTAGACCTCCTCTGTAACTCTAAACATGAAACCTGTAGAATTTTTTAAACGTCGACTATGGAGATTTTTAAGGGTAAAAGTTTGTTGCCATTCCAAGAGCGGGTGCAATTTTGAAGCGTGACATGTTGGGTATCAATTTACTCGGCGTAACATTATCTTTCACAATATGAAAAAAAAAATTGGGCTAACTTTACTATTGTCTTATTCTTTAATTCAAAAAAGTGTATTTTTTCAAAAAGACATTAAAGTCCTGGAGTGGCCTAGCCAGTCTCCAGACCTTAATCCCGCAGAAAATTAATGAAAAGATCTGAAACTTTGAGTTGCCAAACAACAGCCAACAAGAAACCTTAACCACTTGCCGCCCGCCCACCGTGAAATGATGGCGGGGCGGTGCTGCTCTTGTTCTGGGTGGACATCATATGACGGCCCTCCAGAACGACCACTCTCCCCTGCCTGTGGGGGGCGCACATCACTGCGATCGGTGGTGTGTCAGTTTCACACACACCGATACACCGATCTTGGTAAAGAGCCTCTGACGGAGGCTCTTTACCACGTGATCAGCCGTGTCCAATCACGGTTGATCACGATGTAGACAGGAAGAGCTGTTGATCGGCTTTTCCTCACTCGTGCCTGACAGACGCGAGTAGAGGAGAGCCGATCGGCTGCTCTCCTGACAGGGGGGATATGTGCTGATTGTTTTTCAGCGCAACCCCCCCCCTTGGATGCCCACCCAGGACCACCATGATGCCGCCAGGATAACCAGGAATTGCCACTACACTGGACCACCAAGGTATTCCACCCTAGACCACCAGGGAAATGCCAATCAGTGCCCAGGCAGCTGCCAATCAGTGCCCATCCCCAATGCCTGCCAGTGCTAGTGCCCTCAGTGATGCCTACCACTGCCATCTATCAGTGCCGCATATCAGTGCCCATCAGTTCTGCCTATCAGTGCCACCCATAAGTACCTATCAGTGCAGCCTTTCAGTGCCCATCAGTGTCGCCTATCAGAGCCCATAAGTGCCACCCATGAGTGCCCATCAGTGCCACCTATCAATGCCCATCAGTGCTGCATATCAGTGCCACCCATCAGTGCCGCCTACCAGTACCCATCAGTCCTGCCTATCAGTGCCCATCAGTGCCACCTCATCGGTGCCGCCATATCAGTGCCTGTCAGTGCCGCCTTATCAGTGCCCATCAGTGAAGGAGAAAACTTACTTATTTACAAAATTTTATAACAGAAACAAAAGAAAAACGTATTTATTTTTTCAAAATGTTATGTTTTTTTAATTTTTTTAGCAAAAAATAAAAAAGGCAGAGGTGATCAAATACCACTAAAAGAAAACTCTATTTGTGGGAACAAAATGATAAAAATTCTGTTTGGGTACAGTGTAGCATGACCGCGCAATTGTCATTTAAACAGCGACAGCGCTGAAAGCCGAATATTGCCCTGGGCAGGAAGGGGGTGTAAGTGCCCGGTATTGAAATAGTTAAAGGAGTTGTAAAGGCAGAAGGTTTTTTATTTTAATGCATTCTATGCATTAAGATAGAAAGAAAAACCTTCTGTGTGTAGCAGCCTCCCTAATACTTACCTGAGCCCCATCTCTCTCCAGCGAAGTCCACGAGTGTCTTAGCCGTCCGGGACTCTCTTCTTGATTGGCTGAGACACAGCAGCGGTGCTCATTTGCTCAACGTCGCCTATGGATATTTTTAAGGGTCAAAGTTTGTTGCCATTCCACGAGCGGGCGCAATTTTGAAGCGTTACATGTTGGGTATCAATTTACTCGGCGTAACTTCATCTTTCACAATATAAAAAAAAAAAAAGATTGGGCTAACTTTACTGTTGTCTTATTTTTCGGCTGTGTCCAATCACAGCCGGTCACATGTAAACACGGAGATGCCGGTAATCGACTCTCCTCGCCTAACACTGACAGAGTGTGTGGGAAGGAGAGCCGATCTGCGGCATCTCCCCACAGGAGACATCTACACATGTAATCAGGGCACTGATCATCAGTGCCCTGATTACAATAGCGACACCAGTGCCACAAATCAGTGCCAGCGATGAGTGCCCACCAGTGCCAGCAATCATTGCCCACTGCCAGCAATCAGTGCCCATTAGTGATGTCAGTCCGTGCTGGCTATCAGTGCTGTCCATCAATGCCCATCAGTGTCGCCCATCAGTACTGCCAATCTGTGCCACCTATCAGTGCCCACCAGTGCTACCTATCAGTGCCAATCAGTGCCACCTATTAGTGCCCATCAGTGCCACCTAACCGTGCCCATAAGTGCCACATATCAGTGCCGCCTATCAGTGCTCATCAGTGCCCATAAGTGATGCCAGTCAGTGCTGGCTATCAGTCATGCCTAACAGTAATGCCCATCACTGCTGTCCATCAATGCCCATCAGTGTCGCCCATCAGTGCCACCCAACAATGCCCATCAGTACTGCCTATCCATGCCGCCTATCAGTGCTCATCAGTGCCACATGTCAGGGCCACCTATCAGTGCCCATAAGTGTGGCATATTAGTGCCTCCTCATCAATGCCCACCAGTTCAGCCTATCAGTGCCCATCAGTGCCGCCTCATCAGCGCACATCAGTGAAGGAGAAAAATTACTTAATTACAAAATTTACTGACAGAAACTAAGAAAAAAATATATATAAAATAAATAAATATTTTTTTACATTTTTTGGTCTTTTTTTTTTGTAAAAAATAAAAAACCCAGCAGTGATTAAATACCACCAAAAGAAAGCTCTATTTGTGTGAAGAAAATTATAACATTGTCACACGGGTACAGTGTTGTATGACCGCGCAATTGTCATTCAAAGTGTGAGAGCGCTGAAAGCTGACCATTGGCCTGGGAAGGAAGGGGGTAAAAGTGCCCGGTAGGCAAGTGGTTAATTAGCAAAATTTCACACAACATAAAAAGAAAAGATCTGCAAAGATTTATACAATGATAAAACAGTCACCGACAGATCCCCCCCCCCCCCCCCCCATAGAGACAAGTCTATGGATTGCAGTACACAGGGTGTCGCCTCTCCTCCTCCAGGCTCCTCCCCTGGGCTGGACTCCCCGCCCCGCCATGTGCGTCCTTAGCAACCCCCCGCCCCGCCATGTGCGTCCTTGGCAACCCCCCGCCCGACTCATGTGTAGCAGCAACAAGCAGAGCCCAATATCGGCCGATCCCAGGAGGAGAGCAGAGCTCACCCACAAACTGCACACCCCCTCAGCTTTGCATTGCTCCCCCTATCCAGACCGATCTACATAGAGCACATAGATCTCCCTCCTCTCCCCCCCCTACACACAGTGACCGATCATCGCTCTGATCGGGCGGCGGCACAGCGGGAGATCAGCTGTCAAAGTTTTCCAATCGCTGCCTGCAGTTGCTCGGGATCAGCGCTAGGTGTCGCTCTGCACGGATTCCCGGCATTCCTCAATGACCCGGGAGCAGGTAAGTCTCAACTTCTCTTCTACTGCGGCACTTTCTTCTTTTTTTTTTTTTAGCTTTTCTTCTTTAATTAAAACATGTGTGTAGTGTGTAGTGGTTTTAAATAGAGTATAAATGTAAAAAATACTTTTAATACAATTTTTATTACATTCTGTGTATCACTGGGGGGAGATTTCCCTTTACTTCCTGTCCCAGAGGCTCAACAGGAAGTTAGAGAAAATCTCCGAAAGTGAAGGGGGGATCCCATCTCATGTCTCAAAAGCTTTCGTCGGGACATCCTACCAAAATCACAGGTACAGGTGTATTTCCTCACTCAGGGGAGCGGCTGCAACAGACGGCAGTCCATAGCAGGGGGTCTCCACACTACTAAGAGAAGGGCCAGTTTACAGTCCTACAGACCTTAGGAAGACGGACTGTGACCAGTGGGAATAGAAAATGCCCCATCATTGGTGTCAGTGGAGGACTAGTGTACCAGTGGGAGGAATAGTGCCCATCATTGGTGTCAGTGTGAAATAGGCCCCATCATTGGTGTCAGTGGGAGGAATAGTGCCCTGTTGTTGGTGTCAGTGGGGCGAATAGTACCCCGCCATTGGTGTCAGTGGGAGGAATAGTGCCCCATCACTTGTCTCAGTGGGAGGAATAGTGCCCCATCATTGGTGTCAGTGGGAGAAATAGTACCCCATTATTGGTGTCAGTGGGGGAGGAATAGTGCCCCATCATGTGGTGTCAGTGGGAGGAATAGTGCCCCATCATTGGTGTCAGTGGGAGGAATAGTGCCCAATCATTGGCGTCAGTGGGAGGAATAGTGCCCTGTTGTTGGTGTCAGTGGGAGGAATAGTGCCCAATCATTGGTGTCAGTGGGAGGAATAGTGCCCCATTGGCGTCAGTGGGAGGAATAGTGCCCCATCATTGGCGTCAGTGGGAGGAATAGTGCCCTGTTGTTGGCGTCAGTGGGAGGAATAGTGCCCTGTTGTTGGTGTCAGTGGGAGGAATAGTGCCCCATCATTGGTGTCAGTGGGAGGAATAGTGCCCCATCATTGGTGTCAGTGGGAGGAATAGTACCCCATCATTGGTGTCAGTGGGAGGAATAGTGTCCCATCATTGGTGTCAGTGGGAGGAATAGTGCCCTGTTGTTGGTATCAGTGGGAGGAATAGTGCCCCATTATTGGTGTCAGTGGGAGGTATAGTGCCCCATCATTGGTGTCAGTGGAAAAAATAATGCCCTATTCGCAATGTGTTAAACCCAGCGCTGTCTTACAACTATATAGTGCCCTATGCAAGGATGACCTGATTATACAAAATCTCAAACTCACTCACAATGTGCAAATTAAGCTGAAATTCAAAACAGTAATAATAATAAAAAAAAAAAATTCATAAAGTTCAAAAAATAAAGTGCCTATCTTTGTGGCCGTCTTCTAAGTGCAAAAATGTTGAATTTATCCTTTAAAGTGCAATCCATGCTCCACTATTCTTGTGACAGTAAAGTGCAGGTCAGGGCAATACGGTGCAGCGCCCCCCTCCTCATGTGCCCTCACCTACCAACTCCCAGTAGGTATTGTGCCTGTCAGTATGAAAGCAATCCCCATATTCCTATGATAGATCCATCTCAGTTCCTCCGGACGCCCCAGCAGGGTAATAGATCTCTCAATTGTGATGGCATGTAAGGAGAATCCGGAGATATCCATAATATAATTCCATTTTATTAACCACTTCCCATCCATTCTGACATTTCTCTCCTACATGTAAAATTCATAACTTTTTTGCTAGAAAATTACATAGAACACCCCAAACATTATATTTTTTTTTTTTTTTAGCAAAGACCCTAGAGAATACAGTGGCAGTCGTTGCAACTTTTTATCTCACACGGTATTTACGCAGCAATTTTTCTAACCTTTTTTTTTTTTTTTTGGAAAAAAAAAAAAACGTTTCATGCTTTAAAAAAAAAAAAAACATTAAAGTTAGCCCAATTTTTTTTGCATAATGTGAAAGATGAAGTTACGCCGAGTAAATAGATACCTAACATGTCACCCTTCAAAATTGCACGCGCTCGTGGAATGGCGCCAAACTTCGGTACTTAAAAATCCCCATAGGCGACGCTTGAATTTTTTTTTTTTTACTGGTTACGTGTTTTGAGTTACAGAGGAGGTCTAGGGCTAGAATTATTGCTCTCGCTCTAACGTTCGCAACGATACCTCACATGTGTGGGTTTGAACACCGTTTTCATATGTGGGCGGGGACTTACGTATGCGTTCGCTTCTGCGTGCAAACACACGGGGCGCTTTAAACTTTTTTTTTTTTTTATTGTTAATTTTACTTTTTTTTTTTTAGGTTGACACTTTAAAAAAATAAAATAATTTGATAACTTTTATTCCTATTACAAGGAATGTAAACATCCCTTGTAATAGGAATATGGCATGATCGGTCCTCTTTACGGTGAGATCTGGGGGTCAATAAGACCCCACATCTCACCTCTAGGCTGCGAAGCCTGAAATAAAAAAAATAAAAAAATAAACGATCTCGGCTTCTCAGCCGAGGCGGCGCCATTCGTTTGAATTCAGAGACCGGGCGTGACGTCATAACATCGCACCAGGGCTCCGAACGATCATAGAGACTCCGGCGACCATCTGGTCCGCCGCAAATCTCTATGGTCACCATCTGGGGGTCGGCGGATCCTGTCTCCGAATCACCGATGGAAGCGGTGAGTCGGTAGAAGCACCGGAGGGCATCGGGATGGGGGGGGATGTCCCCTCCCACCACCGTAAGAATGGTCAAGTGGTGGAACAGCCACTATTATCGTTCTTATGGTGTAGGGAATCGCCGGCTGAAAAAGCTGATATCTGAATGATGCCTGCAGCTACAGGCATCATTCAGATATCGGCTTTTTACCGACTCAAAGTCAAGGACGTCCTGGGACGAAACCTTGGGTGGGAAGTGGTTAAAATAATTGAAAAAAAACAAATGTAACACTCACAAGTAAATTTTTGTAGAATAGCATGTAATGCCGACTTGGAACACAACTCCGCGGCATTACATGCTATTGCACAGGAATTTACTTGTGAGTGTCAAGTGCCATTGGCTGAGAGCGCTGAATGGGAATCGGTCGGCCGCTGGTTTTCCAGCATGCATGTCCGACATGGGGTGACAGGGCCAACCCTAAGGTGACCCTTCTCCACAGGAACTTTCCCTATGCTAATCCTGCTTCTCTCTAACCAGTAGGTACCTCTCAATTTCTTGGTACTCCTCACACTGCATAGCATTTCAAAATGACTCAGAAGGGGCTATATAAAGTGCTATATAAAGTGCAATATGGCCGTCCAAATATTGAGAGAGTTCCATGCCAATCTGACATAGGCCCCTCCCATACCAACAGCAGAGGACAATTCTCTGCAGGGTTCCCTTAGTTTCAGGGTTAAGCATGTAGGTAGGTGCAATCTATTTTCTTCACTGCAGGTGGCGTTCCTCTGCAGTGGCACTGCAGCTGGAGCGGAAGTCAAGAGAAACACAGCTCCTCTATGGTTTCCTGGGTCACTGGGGAAGCACCAAATTGGAAGCTGCTGTCCCATGTGACTCTGGAAGCCATATAGGGTCAGTCAGAGCCTATTTAACCACTTGCCGCCTGCCATATAGCAATATGACGTTGGCAAAGTGGTTGCGTTATCCTGACCGGACGTCATATGACGTTGCCAGGATATCAAGCCGCTGCATGCCCCTGGCAGAGCGTTTTGCAGCAATCTTGTTGCGGCGTGTCAGTCTGACACACTGCAACTACGATCTCGGTAAAGAGCCTCTGACAGAGACTATTTACCTTGTGATCGGCCGTGTCCAATCATGGCTGATCACGATGTAAACAGGAAGAGCCGTTGATTGGCTTTTCCTCACTCGCGTCTGTCAGAAGCGAGTAGAGGAGAGCCGACCGATCGGCTGCTCTTCTGACAGGGGGGGTCTGTGCTAAATGATTATCAGCGCAGACCCCCTGAGGATGCCCACACTGGACCACCAGGGATGCCACCAGGACCACCAGGGATGCCCACCACTAGTCACCACCAGGTATGCTACACATGGCCAGCAGGGATACCAATCAGTGCCCACAATGGAAGCCTATCAGTGCCCACAATGGGCATCACTGATTGGCAGGCATTATTGTTTGGCACTGATTGGCATCCATCAGTATCATCCATTAATGTACACCAGTGCCACCTATCAGTGCCCATCCGTGCCGCCTATCAGTGCCCATCAGTGCCACCTATATGTACCCATCAGTGCTGCATATCAGTGCCACCTATCAATGCACATTAGTGACGCCTATCAGTGCCCCATCAGTGCCGCATATTAGTGCCCATCAACAGTGCCATCTCATCAGTGCTACCTCATTGGTGCCACCTCATCAGTGCCCATCAGTGCCGCCTTATCAGTGCCCGTCAGTGCAGCCCCATCAGTGAAGGAGAAAACTTACTTATTTACAAAGTTTTGTAACAGAAACAAAAAAAATGTAATTTTTTCAAAATTTTCAGAATTTTTTATATTTATTTAGCAGAAAATAAAAATCCCAGTGGTGATCAAATACCACCAAAAGAAAGCTCTATTTGTGGGAACAAAATTATGAAAATGTAGTTTTGGGTACAATGTAGTATGACCGTGCAATTGTCATTCAAAGTGTGATAGTGCTGAAAAAGGGCCTGGACAGGAAGGTGTATAAGTCCCCGGTATTGAAGTGGTTAAGGCCCTGGCTCCAAGGTTAGGCGCGCTTTATGCGAGTCAGCAGTGTAAGGAAAGGTACCCCGCCTGTTAGGGACAGTACTAGCGGTAGGGAAAGGATCTTGACGAGGAGGAAAAGTGTAGGGTTTCAACTCCTTTCAACTTCATCCCGCTTGGGACCGAGTTGACCAGGCCGCAATCTCGCTCTCTTAACAGATGGTGTCCCCCCGGCTTATACCTGGTCTCTGCACAGTGTTGAAAACCCTGAGTGTACCCGGTTGAGTAGACGTCCCTCTGGGTTGTTGTGAACTGTCATTGCATTACATCAATACAAGTTTTCTATCGCACCTGACTGTGTGAATTATTGCCGCCGCGCTACGCTGCACCCCACCTACAAGCAGCGATCATGTAATAGCTGTGTTTACTTCTGGATGCCAATGCGGATGTGAGCGAGCCGTCTTAGGATCATTCACCCCCTGCTTTGCCACCTGTTCAAGTGGTAACCCTGATCAAAACACAACGCCTTCCTACATACAGCTGCATTGGGGAATAGGGCATAATTCTAGGGAGTGCGTTGATGGGCACTGGTGAGGCTGCGCTCATGGGCACTGGTGAGGCTGCATTGATTTGCACTGGTGAGCCAGCGCTAATGGCCACTGGTGAGGCTGCATTGATGTGCACCGGTGAGGCTGCGCTAATGGCCACTGGTGAGGCTGCGGATCAATACAGCCTCACCAGTGCCCATCAATGCTGCCTCACCAGTGCCCATCAATGCCGCCTCACCAGTGGCCATTAGTGCAGCCTCACCAGTGCCCATCAATGTAGCCTCACCAGTGCCCATCAATGTAGCCTCACTAGTGCCCATCAATGCAGCCTCACCAGTGCACATCAATGCAGCCTCACCAGTGCACATCAATGCAGCCTCACCAGTGCACATCAATGCAGCCCCACCAGTGCACTGGTGGGGCTGCATTGAAGTGCACTGGTGAGGCTGCATTGAAGTGCACTGGTGGGGCTGCATTGATGTGCACTGATGAGGCTGCATTGATGTGCACTGGTGAGGCTGCGCCACTGGTGAGGCTGCATTGATGTGCACTGGTGAGGCTGCATTGATGTGCACTGGTGGGGCTGCAGTGATGTGCACTGGTGAGGCTGCATTGAAGTGCACTGGTGAGGCTGCATTGAAGTGCACTGGTGGGGCTGCATTGATGTGCACTGATGAGGCTGCATTGATGTGCACTGGTGAGGCTGCATTGATGTGCACTTGTGAGGCTGCATTGATGTGCACTGGTGAGGCTGCATTGATGGGCACTGGTGAGGCTGCACTAATGGCCACTGGTGAGGCTGCATTGATGTGCACTGGTGAGGCTGAATTGATGTGCACTGGTGAGGCTGCATTGATGTGCACTGGTGAGGCTGCATTGATGTGCACTGGTGAGGCTGAATTGATGTGCACTGGTGAGGCTGCATTGATGTGCACTGGTGAGGCTGCATTGATGGGCACTGGTGAGGCTGCACTAATGGCCACTGGTGAGGCTTTATTGATGGGCACTGGTGAGGCTGTATTGATGGGCATTGGTGAGGCTGTGCTGATGGGCACTGGTGAGGCTGCATTTATCCGGCCTCCCAACAGTCTAAGGGACAGTGAACTGGCCCTCTGTTTAAAAAGTTTGAGGACCCCTGGTATACACCCAGGAACAAATGTCTGTAAAGACCTGTAAGACATCTGCATTCGGGCCATTCATCCCTAGATGCATACTACCCTAAATGTTAGTAGTACTCAGTGCTTGCAGTCTCTGTTCTAATTCATCTCAAAGGTGTGCTATCAGGTTGATGACAGGACTCTGTGCAAGCCAGTCAAGTTCCTCCACCCCAAACTCACTCATCCATATGTTTATGGACCTTGCTTTGTGCACTGGTGCGCAGTCATGTTAGAACAGGAAGGGGCCATCCCCAAACTGAGTTGGGAGTATGAAATTGTCCAAAATGTCTTGGTATGCTGACACCTTAAGAGTTCCCTTCACTGGAACTAAGGGGCCAAGCCCACCCCCTCAAAAACAACCCCACACCATAATACCCCCCCCCACCAAATGATTTGGACCAGTGCACAAAGCAAGGTCCATAAAGACATGGATGAGCGAGTTTGAGGTGGAGGAACTTGACTGGCCTGCACAGAATCCTGACCTCAACCTGATAGAACACCATTGGGATGAATTAGAGCGGAAACTGCGTGCCAGGCCTTCTCATCCAATATCAGTGCCTGACCTCACACCTGCGCTTCTGGAACCTCGTGGACAGCCTTCCTAGAAGAGTTGAAGCTGTTGTACCTGCAAAGGGTTGGCCAACTCAATATTGAACCCTATGGACTGAGTAACCATTAAAGTCCATGTACCTGTAAAGGCAGGTGTCCCAATACTTTTGGCAATATAATGTAAATAGTACAACAATGCGGTAGTAGTCGCAAAGTATACGTATGGGCGATAAGGAACACTTATGCCCCGTACACACGATAGGATTTTCCGACTGAAAATATTTGATAGGAGCTTGTTGTCGGAAATTCCGACCGTGTGTAGACATTTTCCATCGGAATTTCCGTCACACAAAATTTGAGAGCTGGTTCTCAAATTTTTGGTCGGAAATTCCGATCGTGTGTAGACAATTCGACGCACAAAGTGCCACGCATGCTCGGAATCAAGCAGAAGAGCTATTGAACTTCATTTTTCTCGTCTCGTCGTACGTGTTGTACGTCACCGCGTTCTTGACGCTCGGAATTTCCGACCAACTATGTGCGACCGTGTGTATGCAAGACAAGTTTGAGCCAACATCCGTTGGAAAAAAAAAAAACATGGATTTTGTTGTCGGAATGTCCGATCGTGTGTACGCGGCATTACAGTTCCGTAACAAAGAGGTACACGTAGGCAGACTTACTTGTGGCAGTATGTATGATGACAGCTTTTGGGCTCTTGTGTTTAGGGGACCGGACATGAAGCAACCTACATCTTCTAACTATCTACTTACTGTACACGAAGATGTCGTCAGCATTCACATCTCATTTTCCCTCTAGTGAGTGTGTGGGACCTACCAAAGTCAGGAGAAGGTGAGGGATTTTAATGACAGCATAAACCCAGGGGCTCCATGCTGCATTGAAGTGGTCTTGAGTGTTATGGAGGTGGACTAGCGGGTTTTCCATCTTCAGGAGGCGACCCAATCTGTGGCTTAAAGGAATGTTGGTGGACCTTAAGCGCCCAGGGCCGGGACAAGGGGTGGGCAAGAGGGATGGCTGCCCTGGGCACTGTGGTATAAGTACTGTGATTCGTCAATAGTCCAGGTGGGATGGCAATGGGGTTGGGTCTGGATGGTGTGTGATTGAAGTATAAAAGGACTGAACGAGTCAGAGAGCTTCCTCTCTCTACCCTTTTCGCTCTTGGTTCAAGCCTGGTGGCTCTCTGAGCTGCATGGCTCCCTCTCTACCATTTTGAGCCCAGCTGAGGAGACCGTGCGATAGGTATCTTTGATGTTCTTGTACTATATGTTATGGTATTATATGCTTTGTAATATCTCTCTTTATTATTTTCATGTTAGCGTTTTTCCTATTTTCTTGGGAAATAAATAAGACGTTGTTTTATTAAGCAGTGTGCTTGTTTTCATAGCTAACCTTGTATTATTGTGATATCAACAGTAACCTGTGATCAGAGTTTTAATAGACTAGCTAACTAGGGGAATAGACAAGTCAATACATATATGCAATTAATAGAGGGAATCCGTAACCACCCTTATAATAATATTTATTGTATCAATTACTTCAGGTGGGCAAGAGGGACGGCTGCCCTGGGCACTGTGGTATCTTGTGAGGTGGGAGGGTTCCATGAGGAGATGGGGGGGGGGGGGGGTCAGGGATTTTTGTTGGAAGGCGTAATTTGGGGGCAGCAGGGGTCAAAATTGCTCTAGGAGGAGAAATTTGGGGGTGTGCTAGGCATTGTGATTTAGGTGGGATCTGTGTTGGGAGGAGGAATGGGGGGAAGAGTATTTGTGGATTGGGGGGTCTTTTGCTTGAAGGTGCGGTGTGATAGAGGGGGATTAATTGTGATTGGAGGGGGATTTTTATGGGGGGGGGGGTGGCGCTGGTAGGGATGATTGTGGGGTAGTTGTGCTAGGAGGGGGATAGGGGGAATTTGTGCTGCGAGGGGGAATTTGGAGGGGGGGGGGGGGGGGGGGGGAGGATGTGTACTCGGAGGGTAAATTTTAGGAGTAGAGTAATTGTGCTAGGAAGGGTGATTTTTTTTTTTTTTTTTTTTGGGGGGGGGGGGGGGGTATTTGTACTGGGGGGATTTGGGGGATGGGGGGGGCAGAGATTTGTACTTGGAGTGGGAAGTTCAGCAGATGGCGGATTTGTACTGGGAGGAAGGTGGATTTATGCTTAGGTGATTATGCATATTAGTGCTCAGTTTTGAGCACTTGGGGGATTTTTGCTGACATATAATGTTCATGCATCTTGGGGGGGGGGGGGGGTGGGTGCCCTGGGCTCTAGGTAACCTTGTCCTGGCACTGCCAGCGCCTGGGGATTATTGTGCCCATTGTGCAGAAATTAAGAAAAAAACGAGTCTTTGAGATTATGGCATAGGATCCAGGTGGAATGGTCAATAGAGCTACTTGTGGGATTTCCTTTTTTTTTTTTTTTTTTATTATTTTTTTTTATCATTTTAAATTTTTTTTTTTTCACTTACAAACAGGAAGATTTGCCTGCTTACTGACCAGGCCATTTTTTGCGATACGGCACTGCGTCGCTTTAACTGACAATTGCGCGGTTGTGCAACGCTGTACCCAAACAAAATTGACGTCCTTTTTTTCACACAAATAGAGCTTTCTTTTGGTGGTATTTGGTCACCTCTACGTTTTTTATTTTTTGCGCTATAAACAAAAAAAGAGCAACAATTTTGAAAAAAAAACAATATTTTTAACTTTTCGCTGTAATAAATATCCCCAAAAATGTTTTTAAAAATCTAATTTCTTCATCAGTTTTGGTCAATATATATTCTTCTACATATTTTTGGTAAAAAAAAAAAAATATCCAATAAGCGTATATTGATTGGTTTGCGCAAAAGTTATAGCGTCTACAAACTATGGGATAGATTTATGGCATTTTTTTTTTTTTTTTACTAGTAATGGCGATGATCAGTGATTTTTATCGGTACTGCGACATTATGGCGGACACATCGGACACTTTTGACACATTTTTGGGACCACTGACATTTATACAGCGATCGGTGCTATAAAAATGCACTGATTACAGTTGCCGCGTACACCCAGTCGGATTTTCCTACGGGAAATGTTCGATGTGAGCTTGTTGTCGGAAAGTGCGTCCGTGTGTATGCTCCATCGAAGATTTGCTGTTGGAATTTCCGCCCACAAATGTTTGACAGTAGGTTCTCAAATTGTCCGCCAACATAACTTGTCGGAAAGTCCGATCGTGTGTACACAAGTCCGTCGCACGAAAGTTCACGCATGCTCTGAATCAAGCAGAAGGCTATTGAACTGGCTATCGAACTTCCTTTTTCTCGCCTCGTCGTACGTCTTGTATGTCACCGCGTTCTCACTTGGGCCAACATTTGTGTGACCGTGTGCATGCAAGACAAGTTTGAGCCAACAACCTTCAGACAAAATCCACGGGTTTGTTGGCGGAAAGTCTGATCGTGTGTACGGGGCTTAAATGTCACTGGCAGGGAAGGGGTTAACACTAGGGGGCTATCAAGGGGTTAACTGTGTTCCCTCGTGTGTTTCTAATTGTAGGGGGATGGAACTGACTAGAGGAGGAGACATATCGTTGTTCTTAGCTAATAGGAACACGCAATCTGTCTCTCCTCTCCTCACAGAACAGGGATTTGTGTGTTTACACACACACACACGTCCCTGTTTATGCTCTGGTGCCAGCGATCGCTAGTGGCTGGCGGTCATCGCGGCCGCCTGGCCATGCGCATCGGCTCCCCCCGCCATGCAGCGGGTATGTGCCTGCTATAGGCATTTAAAGGGCCGACGTACAGCTACGAAGGCTCGCGGGATCGTGCCGACCTGCCGCAGTATAATGATGGCGGCTGGTCGGTAAGCGGTTAAAGTTTTTTTTTTCCGCAGACAAGCAAAAACAATACAATTCCAGTATCGATCGAGTGTACATTATTCGGATTACTTTATAATTATGTTGTATCACAAACTATAATTTTTTTCCTTTTTATTGTTGAGTGTCTGATGAAAGCATGAGTCGAATTGCGGCGTGTTTAGTGACACAGACAGGTCCCCGTAGTAATAGCTGGCAGGTGGATGTTTGCCCGTTGCTGTCATTAGGGAGAATGTGTATCTCTGTCTCTAGGGAGTGACAAAGTGAGAGCTGACAATTGTCTTGGAGGGAGGCACTGGAACTTTCTTGGAGTTTCTTCTAAGATATATAAGGCTGAGATTACCTTGGGGGAGAGGCTGTGACCCGGACATGGTACAGACTGGAGGGCCTCCATCCAAGACCCTCAATGCCGTGAGTCTTCATACTTATATCATTCATAGTAATGGGACAGTCAGACTGCAGGCAGGGTTACCAATCTTTCAGATGTTGATGAGTAACTCATAAAAGATGCATGATAATCCAGGCTGCTGTTAGGATGAATAGGTACCAGAATTGAAACATGGGGGGGGGGGGGGGGGTTGATTTACTAAAGACAAATAGACTGTGCAATCTGCAAGTGCAGGTCCCCAAAGTTTAGTAAATGAGAAGACGCTCTGCTGACTTCCAGCATCCAATCATGTGCAAGCAAAATGCATTTTTTTTTTTATTTTCCTTGCACGTGATTTGGTATTCTTTTCAAAGGGATAGCTTTACCTCCTTTTACTAAGTTCTGGAACAACTGCATTCAAGCCTCGTTCACACGATTGGACTTTCCGACGGGAAATGTGTGATGACAGGCTGTTGGCGGAAAATCCGACCATGTGTATGCTCCATTGGACAATTGTTTTCCGTGGACAAATGTTGGATGGCGGGCTTTAAAATTTTCTGTGGACAAATGTGTGTAGCGCCGACACTTTTCTAAAGTGTGCGCTATAATGCAAATTTAGTTTTCCAGAACTGTAACAGAGTTCTGGGGGTTAATTGTACAGGTTCTTTTACTTTGGCATCAGTTTGGCTGGGCTGTACTGGAGTTCTGTCTTGTCATAGGTGCAGTGAGGCACCTGTGACAGGCTGAGAACCAAGCCTGGTTGGACCTGTTAGGTACCAATCTTTCTCAGAGTCAATCAGTGGGCGTGTCTGGCCCTGCTGTGTAGTCTGGGAAGGGGTATTTACCCACTTCAGCCCCGGACCAATTGGCAGCCAAAGGACCAGGCCCCTTTTTGTGATTCGGCACTGCGTCGCTTTAACTGACAATTGCGCGGTCGTGCGACGTGGCTCCCAAACAAAATTGGCGTCCTTTTTTTCCCACAAATAGAGCTTTCTTTTGGTGGTATTTGATCGCCCCTGCGTTTTTTTTTTTTTTTTGCGTTATAAACAAAAATAGAGCGACAATTTTGAAAACAATGCTATATTTTTTGCTTTTTGCTATAATAAATATCCCCAAAAAATATATAAAAAAAAACATTTTTTTCCTCAGTTTAGGCCGATACGTATTCTTCTACATATTTTTGGTAAAAAAAAATCGCAATTAGCGATTATTGATGGGTTTGCGCAAAAGTTATAGCGTTTACAAAATAGGGGATAGTTTTATAGCATTTTTATTAATATTTTTTTTTTTTACTAGTAATGGTGGCGATCTGCGATTTTTATTGTGACTGCGACATTATGGTGGACACATCGGACATTTTTGACACATTTTTGGGACCATTGTCATTTATACAGCAATCAATGCTATTTAAATGCATTGATTCCTGTATAAATGACAGTTGTGGTGAAAGAGTTAACCACTAGGGGGAGGGGAGGGGTTATGGGCTGTGACGTGTGTTGTGTTTTTTACATTAGGGGACGGGGCTGACATCTGACGTCATTGATCGGCTTTCCCGATGACCGGGAACAGCCAATCAATGACAGGCAGAGTAGGAAGCGCGGGGAGAGGTTTGTTTACACATACCTCTCCCCGTTCTTCAGCTCCGTAACCCGATCGCGGGACACCATCGGCGATCGGGTCCGCTGGTCCCGCGGCCGTGGTCACGGAGCTCCCGACTGGGTCGCGAGCGCGCCATTCTGCTGACGTATATATGCAGTGGGCAGTCGGGAAGCAGTTAAGATGCTGAAGTCAGGGTTCGGCTTGCTCTTTGATTCCTGGTTCCGGTCCGGAACAACCCCATGAGGGGTCCCGGACCCAGGAGTGTCTGCCGTCCCTGTGAGCATGGTCATCCTGACCAGCCCCAGAGGCCCTCATGGTCTGGGGTCGGGATCCGTCCGTTCCCGAGCCTCGGAACTGGCTAGTTCAAAGCCCAGTACCTGAAGGAGGATTCGTGGGGTGTCCCGGTGTGCTCTCGGCATTAGAGAGACACAACAACTCGTACAAGCGACCCCGGTGCTCGGGGCGGGCGGCTCTCCTCTCCTCACCATGGCTCTCATCTGGCTGCCTGGAGTCTACTCTACTGTGTGATGAGCGTGCCGCTGAGCTGCAGGAGGACACCTGAAGTCTGGTCAGGTAGGTCAGTGTATGTCAGGTGGTAGGTCAGTGTAGGTCAGGTAGGTCAGTGTATGTCAGGTGGTAGGTCAGTGTCAAGTAGGTCAGCTCGTGTCAGGTAGGTACTACCCCCCCGGTACTGGGCTCGGACTTCGGGCTGAAGCCCCTGTTTTTTTTGCCACATAGCAACGCCCCAGGCTGGAATGCCTTCATGGTACTGGTTGCAAGGAAGCAAGAGCGAGGAACCTGGGAAGTAATATGCCGTGTACACACGATCTGACTTTTCTACGGACTTGGTCCGGCAGAAAATCTGACGGACTTTGCAGCGGAGGTCCGCCGGACTTTCAAACGAACGGATTTGGCCACACACGATCACTCCAAAAGTCAGACGGATTCGAACGTGATGACGTAGAATAAGGAAGTTCATAGGCAGTAGCCAATAGCTGCCTTAGCGTCGGTTTTAGTCCGTTGGACTAGCATACAAACGACCGGATTTTTCGACCGGACTCGAGTCCGGCGGACAAATTTGAAGCCAGTCTTATTTCTAGGTCCGCCGACTTTTGGGAAGAAAAAGTCAGCTGGAGCCCACACACCATCGAATTGTCCGACGGACACTGGTCCGCCGGACCAAGTCCGCAGAAAGTCCGATCGTGTGTACGCGGCATCACAGTTCATTCTTGGCTTAATATGCTTCTCCCCCCCCCCCCACTTTCCTCATTGTGAGGGTAATTTTTGTTTCCTGCCTGGATTGGGCCTTTAAATTCACTTACTGTAGGCTGACTCTCTACCCCCGCTGGAGGTCTGTTCTAAACATCAGCTACTCTTTTAGTATAAAAAATACTTTCTAAAGTTTTAGGCTGCTTTCACACTACACCGTTTGAAATAAATGCATCAAAAACGCATATGTTTTTATGCCACGTTTTTGATGCCTTTCCAGTGCGTTCTCTAGATGCCCTTTAACCACCAGCACGGACCTGTGAAACTTGGACATGTGACTCAAAAATGCACTAAAAATGCAACACAAGTGCGTTTGTGACTCATTTTGTGCCGCATTTTGGTGCGTTTTCTAATTCATTTCAATGGGCACCTGTGTTTTTGGTGCCGTTTTGAAAAAGGGAACCAAAGATGGAGCAAAACGTTTCATAACGCAACGCACCGCACCCACAGCTCAGTGGTGTGAAGAGTCCCATAGGATTTAAAGGGAAACATTTTTCCTGCATTTTTTTTTTATTTTTTAGCAAGGTAAAAGCGCAGCAAAAACGCACCAGTGTGAAAGGGCCCTTAGTCTTTCCTCCTGCTAGGTGAGGTTATGAATTATTGTAGACAATGGGATTTCACATTCTCTTGCTCCTCTCTAAGTACACGGGGTGTTTGTGTTTTACCTATAACATCAGTTTGTGTATCATTATACTGTGTATATAGTATTTCGATTTTGAATCGCTTCTTACCTATCTGTATACGTTTGCGTTTATTGTTGCTTTGGTCATGCACCCCACTTTGGTTTAATTCCTTCATGCAAGTCAATGAGAAACTCATCTGGAATGCATGTCAACTAATGCATGCCAACTGGATCTCAAACAGATGTCAAATGCAAGGCAATTTTTGGGGTTTGTTGGATGCCCATGCAAATTTTAACCACTTCAGCCCCGGAAGGATTTACCCCCTTCCTGATCAGAGCACTTTTTGCGATACGGCACTGCATTGCTTTACCCCCTTCCTGACCAGAGCACTTTTTGCGATACGGCACTGTGTCGCTTTAACTGACTGAATTGATAATTGCATGATGGATCACTATTCCTCCCGATGATACCAACAATGGGGCACAATTCCTCCCAATGGTACCAACAATGGGGCACAATTTGTGTCATGTTATGGTCAGAGACTGTGCATGTAATACAAGAGATGGTCAGAGACTGCGCATGTAATACAAGAGATGGTCAGAGACTGAAGACATGATACAAGAGATAAGGGACTGTGAGCATGAAAAAAAGAGAATGTTTGGGGACTGCAGACATGATACAAGAGATGGTTAGGGACTGCAGACATCATATAAGAGATAAGGGACTGTGAGCATGAAAAAAAGAGAATGTTTGGGGACTGCAGACATGATACAAGAGATGGTTAGGGACTGCGGCCATGATAAAATAGATGGTCAAGGACTGCAAACTTGGCACAGGAAATAGTCAGAGACTGCAGACATGATATAAGAGAAGGTTGCAGACATGGTACAGGAGATGGTAAGAGACTGTGGACATGAAACAAGAAATGGTCAGCAACTACAGACCTACTGAAAGAGATTGTCAGAGACTGCAGGCATGACACAGGAGATGGTTAGAGACTGGAGATGGTCAGAGACTGCAGAAATGGTACAGAGGATGGTCAGAGACTGCGCATGTAATACAAGATATATAGTCAGAGACTGCACATGTAATACAAGAGATGGTCAGAGACTGAAGACATGATAAAAGAGATGGTTAGGGACAGCAGACATATAAGAGATGATAAGTGACTGTAAGCATGAAAAAAGAGAACGTTTGGGAACTGCAGACATGATACAAGAGATGGTTAGAGAATGCAAACATGTTACAGGAGCTGGTCAGAGACTGCAAACATGATAGAAAAAGATGAATAGAGACTACTGCGGACATGATAAACTAGATGGTCAAGGACTGCAAACATGGTACAGGAAATAGTCAGAGACTGTAGACATGATATAAGAGAAGGTTGCAGACTACAAACATGGTACAAGAGATGGTAAGTGACTGTGGACATGAAACAAGAGATAGTTAGGGACTGCAGGCATGATACAAGAGATGGTCAGAGATGGCAGGCATGATACAGGAGATGGTCAGAGACTGCGGACATGATACAGGAGATTGCCAGAGACTGCGGACATGATACAGGAGATGGCCAGAGACGGCAGACATGATGCAAGATATTGTCAGAGACGACAGACATGATACAAGAGATGGTCAGAGACGACAGACATGATACAAGAGATGGTCAGAGACGACAGACATGATACAAGAGATGGTCAGAGACGACAGACATGATACAAGAGATGGTCAGAGACACAGACATGATACAAGAGTTGGTCAGAGACGCAGACATGATACAAGAGATGGTCAGAGACGCAGACATGATACAAGAGATGGTCAGAGACGCAGACATGATACAAGAGATGGTCAGAGATGGCAGGCATGATACAAGAGATGGTTAGACCCTGCAGGCATGATACAATAGATGGTCAGAGACTGCAGGCATGATACAAGAGATGGTCGGAGACTGCAGTCATGGTACAAGTGATAGTTAGACCCTGCAGACATGATACAAGAGATGGTTTGGGACTGTGGACATGACACAAGAGATGGTCAGAGATTGCAAGCTTGCTGCAGGAGACTCTCTGAGACTGTGAAGATGATGCAGGCGATGTTGGAGACTGGTAATATGGTCCAAGAGACAGTCATAGACTTGAGACACATTATAGAAGACTGGGGACATCCACACTCTGGAAGGCCAAATCAGATAGCTGGACATGAAACAAGAGATAGTTAGGGACTGCAGGCATGATACAAGAGATGGTCAGAGATGGCAGGCATGATACAGGAGATGGTCAGAGACTGCGGACATGATACAGGAGATTGCCAGAGACTGCGGACATGATACAGGAGATGGCCAGAGACGGCAGACATGATGCAAGATATTGTCAGAGACGACAGACATGATACAAGAGATGGTCAGAGACGACAGACATGATACAAGAGATGGTCAGAGACGACAGACATGATACAAGAGATGGTCAGAGATGACAGACATGATACAAGAGATGGTCAGAGACGACAGACATGATACAAGAGATGGTCAGAGACACAGACATGATACAAGAGTTGGTCAGAGACGCAGACATGATACAAGAGATGGTCAGAGACGCAGACATGATACAAGAGATGGTCAGAGACGCAGACATGATACAAGAGATGGTCAGAGATGGCAGGCATGATACAAGAGATGGTTAGACCCTGCAGGCATGATACAATAGATGGTCAGAGACTGCAGGCATGGTACAGAGGATGGTCAGAGACTGCAGACATGATACAAGAGATGGTCAGAGACTGCAGTCATGGTACACGTGATAGTTAGACCCTGCAGACATGATACAAGAGATGTTTTGGGACTGTGGACATGACACAAGAGATGGTCAGAGATTGCAAGCTTGCTGCAGGAGACTCTCTGAGACTGTGAAGATGATGCAGGCGATGTTGGAGACTGGTAATATGGTCCAAGAGACAGTCATAGACTTGAGACACATTATAGAAGACCGGGGACATACACACACTGGAAGGCCGAATCAGATAGATGATGCCGTATTATATATCATAATCATTAATCATCATTTAATGTGATTCATATACAGAAACATAAAAATAAGGCCTGTGGAGTGTACTGTCCAATCATCTATAGCTGATAACAGTATGGGAACTGTGTCTATGTATTGTTGGTGTGTGTTGGATTAAAATAAGGTATTTAATGAAAATGGAAAAGTTTTTAATTTTATAATTTCATTAGCATGTTGATAAGGGGGGGGGGGGGCATAGGGCAAGGCAAAATATAAACAGGTTAAACTTCAGCTTTAATTTGGCCAGATTTCGGACAAGCGATCGATTGAATCATTGCATGTCAGGGATCTCTTGCAGGATACAGATTCAGCTGCTTCTGTTACAAAGTGTGCCATTGTTGTGTTTGCCCAGGGCATAATATTTTGTTGTAATGCGGAGTCCCTGTGTTTACACGGGGTGGGACTGCTAATCCAGACCTGTTGACTGTGAGAATAAAGAGTTCACCTGGAAACTGTCAAACACCAACACAGATGACTGCTGTGCTAGTAAAGGTATTAACGGCCACATTCTTGTGTTTGATCTGTATACACAGGTCACTAAAGCACACCCAGCACGGTATATCCATTACTGCATCATCATTGGCTCATCATTGGCTCGCTTTACCAAACTCATTTCTTCTTGTTCACTTTCTAAAGACTTCATCGCGTTTTTAGATGATCACTTCTTGCAATAATTTTTGTTTTGCAGTAAGTATCCAAAATTTACCACACTGTTTATTGCTTCTTAACCACTCCAGTACCGGGCACTTTCACCCCCTTCCTGCCCAGGCCAATATTCAGCTTTCAGTGCTGTTGCACTTGGAATGACAATTGCGCGGTCATGCAACACTGTACCCATGTGACATTTTTATCATTTTTTTGAGACAGATGGATCTTTCTTTTGGTGATACAATCTTATGGGGAAATTCACTTTGATATACAAAGTCTTTGGATTACAAGCATGCTTCTGGGAACGAATTATGCTCGCAATCCAAGGTTTTACTGTATAAGTAATTTTTCTTTTTCACTGATGTGTGCTGATGAGGCTGCACTGATGGGCACTAATAGGCTGCACTGATGGGATCTGATGAGGCTGCACTGATGGGATCTGATGAGGCTGCACTGATAGGAACTAATAGGCTGCACTGATGGGATCTGATGAGGCGGCATTAATGAGGCAGCACTGATGGGATCTGATGAGGCAGCATTGATGAGGCAGCACTGATGGGAACTAATAGGCTGCACTGATGGGATCTTATGAGGCTGCACTGATGGGAACTAATAGGCTGCACTGATGGGATCTGATGAGTCTGCACTGATGGGCACTAATAGGCTGCACCAGGGGTCAAGTCCTGGGGAAAAAAGTATGGGAACTCTCACCCAAGATCCACTCCCCCACCCACCAAAAAAAATAAAAAAATGATACGCTCATATTCACGAACGCTTCAAAAGTGGTATTTTTACTCCAATTTTCGTATTGTGTGTATGAAGCTTAACTGCAAGTACATAAAAAAAAAAACAATCCTCAATAAACATAAACACGGTAATTCTCTGAATAATCAGCATTCATTCAATTGTGCTTCCATGTAAATGTGAACATCATGTTCTGATCTTTATTGGGGAATTTTATTTTGTATATAGAGTGTTTATGTGGTGAGTTTACATGTTTCATTGAACAGAGTTTGGATAACACAGGGTTAAACAGAAAGGTCATAAATAAACTGCACATTATCTGGACAGAATGCTTGGGGAGATAGGGATGTGTTCCTGCTTATGAGATGTATGTTAGCTTGGGGGGCTGCAAACTCTGCAGGGCTCCAACACACACTCGCTGCTATTCCAACCCTTCACATATTTCCACATAAACTTCCCTCCTGGCATTAAAACTTTGCCAGGTATTGTTCTCAGCTTACCACCCCAAACTGATGTTCCTCCCTCAGCTCACCTCTCTCCCTGAATGTCCTGTGAGCAGAATAGCTGTGCTCCTCTTCTGGGTTCTCTCATCATATGGCACTGAAGATAGAGGAGGGGGGATTCAGAGGGACACCACAGAGCAAGTATGCAGGAGACTGGGGGGGAAGATGAGGAGACAGAAAATCAGAAGGGGCCGACGGGGAGGAGCGCATCACGAGAGGTCTGACTAAATACAATCTCTTAGCAGCAGGGACCTGATCTACCTATCAGCTAGCTGTGATTGACAGGTAGATTAAAGCGGAAGCTGTCAATGGGCCCCCTACTGACAATGCCTGAATGGCCAGGTGTGCGGCACTTACTATTGCGAGCTGTGTCGGCAGCTGCTGGTGTAGCACCTGCCACACAGCTCGCATACTTCAAAGTCTTGCAGGACATGGCTGCTAAAGGGAACTGAGTTCCTGTTGTGGAAAAAGTACAGGAACTCCGTTCCCATGCGTTCCCGCAGGACTTGAGCCCTGGGCTGCACTGATGAAATCTGATGAGGTGGCATTGATGAGGCAGCACTGATGGGATCTGATGAGGCAGCATTGATGAGGCGGCACTGATGGGATCTGATGAGGCAGCGTTGATGAGGCAGCACTGATGGGTACTGATGAGTAAGCACTGATTGTCACTAATGAGGCGGCACTTATGGGCACTGATAAGGCGGCACTGATGGACACTGATAAGGCGGCACTGATAAGGAGGCACTGATAAGGCAGCACTGATGGGAACTGAGGTGGTACTGATGGGCACTGGTGAGGAGGCACTTATGAGGCTGCACTGATATGTGGCACTGATAGGTGGCATGGATGGGCACTGATAGGTGGCACTGGTAGGCACTGACAGGTAGCACTGTTGGGCACTGATAAGGCAGCACTGATGGGCACTGATGAGGAGGCACTTATGAGGCTGCACTGATATGTGTCACTGATAGGTGGCACCGATGGGCACTGATAGGTGGCACTGACAGGTAGCACTGATGGGCACTGATAGGTGGCACCGATATGGAGGCACTGATGGGCTGCACTGATGGGCACTGATGGGCAGGACTAATGGGCACTGATTTGCACTGTTGGGGCTGCATTGATTAGCAGGACACTGATGATCAGTGCCCTGATAATCAGTGTAAATGTCCCCTGTCACACTTGCCGGATACCGCGTCTCCTCTCCTCACGCTGTGACAGCGCGTGAGGAAAGGAATGCTGATAACTGGCAAGTTTGTTTACATGTGATCAGCTGTGATTGGCCCTTTACCCCGATCACAGAGCGCACTGGGTGTGCTCCCTAGCGGGCACGTGGAGGGTGTGGTTCTGGGAGGTCCATGGATGCCCTCCCAGAACTGGATTACCGCGCTGTATCCATCTTTCGGCTATAGCACGATCAAGAAGTGGTTAAAGTATATGTCCAGCCAAAACTTAATTTATTTTTGTATAGGGAAAGGTTCAGGAACCCTGTTGGGCTTTTACTACTTGCCATTTCAACAATAAAAGTTATTTTAACTGGTCTAAGCCTGGTCTGAAGTTAATCAAGGGGTGCATGCTGGTTCTGACGTATTCCAAAGAACCTGGGTCTGTAAAGCACTATGGGGTATGAAGTACAAGAGGGTAACTCGGTAAGACAGGGAAGAGGAGTGCGGTTGCTATGGGTAACTAAGTAAAGGAACAAGCTACAAGCAATCAGTCATGTGGTGTGATAAACAGAATAAATCCCAAACAGAGGGGGAAAGATAAAGGTTGGGGCTTATTGAATGACAGTAAATACATACTGAATTGTATAAAATATAAACATTTTATTGATTAGATATAAAAACATGGTGATAGACTGAGGTTACTGGTGCTAAACTAGCTCAAACCACGTGGTGGCTGGTCACAGTGGACCAATCAAACACGTGCACATACATGTGGGACATAGACAACATGTAACAAATACAAAAAACGTCCAGACGCCAGGTAAATTGCTGTCGGTTATACTCTCTCGGAAATGCAGAGTATTCAGCAGTAGCTGTGAGTAAAACAACCCAACACCGACCCCCCTGGAGGCTCGAGCCATGGGAAAGGATGGGTGGGAGGTAATGGGGAAAACCATGGAATCCAATCAGTCCTGTATGTTGGAGTAATGTCCCATACACACGGTCGGATTTTCCGACGGAAAATGTCCTATCGGACAATGTTGTCGGAAATTCTGACCGTGTGTAGGCTCCATCGGACTTTTTCCGTCGGATTTTCCGACGGACAAAGTTTTATCTCCTGCTCTCAAATTTTCCGACAACAAAGTCCTATCGGACTTTTTCCGATCGTGTGTAGCAAATTCCGACGGACAAAGTGCCACGCATGCTCAGATCACATTACAAGACCAACGCTATTGGCTACTAGCCTCTACGTAGTCCCGTCGTACGCAACGAACGTCACCACGTTCAGGATGATCGGATTTTCCGACAACTTTGTCCGACCGTGTGTATGCAACACCAGTGTCGGACAAAATCCGTCGGAAAAAATGCGACGGATTTTGTGGTCAGAATTTCCAACCGTGTGTACGGGGCATTAGGCTGTAATACAGCAGTGATAGAATCAGTGGCACAGTAACAAGTGGAGCATCAGAACAAGATACCCATCAAAATAAAGGCTTCAATACAAACTTGAGTTTAGCCTAGTTCTAGGTATATACTAATGTAACAAGTCCATTGTTAGCATTGACTCCGGTTACTAGGCGCTAAATAAAAGTGCATAGGTAACGTTGGCGTGCTGCCTCAATCATACCTTACCACTCATGATTACAGATGTAGGTCCGATCAATATAATTCGTCCTCCAAAGTAGCACAACTTCACCTTAACCTTATCTCCTGCTGTGTGGAGATACCTTCCAGTCAAATGTTATCTGAGAGAGCAAAGCTTCTAAGCCGAGAAAACCCGTTTTCCCTTTTCCTCATATAGGGACTGTTATAGATCCATGGACAAATGTCCCTCAATGTCCTCCCTCTTCCCTTTACAGGGAATAGTGACCCATGTGGCGTGGTACCAGGAAGAATGGTCAAACATTCCCATAGACACACTCCTAAACCTTGTGGACGGCCTTCCCAGAAGAGTTGAAGCTGTTATAGCTGCAAAGGGTGGGCCAACCCAATATTGAACCCTACGGACTAAGACTGGGATGCCATTAAAGCTCATATGCGTGTAAAGGCAGGCGTCCCAATACTTTTGGTAATATAGTGTGTGTACTGCACTTGCTTAACACCATTGAGTCAGTAAAATTAGCATACTTGCCCTCTTTTCGGGTGTCACACAAACACTGGCAAAACAGGCAACACAGTAGTGTTCCAGCACTTCTATTTTTCATTCCAATCATTTAGAAAATGAATTATTTTGATTGTTTTTTACAGGAAGGTGTTTAAACCAGTGAAGACAAAATGCCCACCCAGATGCAGTATTATAACTCCTCGCCATCCGTCACTGGCATCCTACAGCCTCAAAATGCGTCCGGTTCTATAGCAGCAGCTCGGCCAAGAGATGTCTACCCCGCTGCAACTGTACCACGCATCCGACCGGCTACAGGTAAGATGATGCAACCAAAGCAGCAGGGCTGGTCTGAGGGGTTGGTAGAAGAGGCAGTTACCTTGGCCACTTATGAAGGAGGGGAAAGGGGTGAAAAGGGAAGGACCTGCTACCTATACTGCTGACGTCTCCTGGGTGAGGGGTGCACTTTGGCAGTTTCATAGTCAAACTGGTTGAAAAAAGTCACAAATCAAATTGGACACCTCCTACAGTTTTATTTGGTTCAGTTATAATATACAGTGGGGAAAATAAT
>CM053026.1:46057028-46114528 GCA_028564925.1 Lithobates sylvaticus | reverse complement strand
CGGGGACCGGAGCAAAACAAAGGCCAACCAATCAACACCCCACGGCTGGTATACCCAAGCTACAATATTAAAGTAACCCATAACTAGTCTCTCTCTAGAGATATACATCCAAATATACGCATAGACTTACACTAGAGCTGGGAAATATGTATATGGTATATAATAATGAATGCAACTCTTTTTACATGAAGTGTTAATATTACATGCTTGATTTTTGTGCATAAAATAATTGGATATTTTATCTATTTGTGTAGTAAAACCTATTTCTTCCCCCTTTGTGTGTCCTGAGGAAGCAGAAAGGTGAAACACGTTGATGCACAGAGGCTCATTCACTCAATATTATGTAACAATATTACTGTTAAATTCATTGCTTATTTTGGCTATTTGTTGCACCCTAAGACACCCTAGGATAGGTAGTGGCATTATCGCCAGGTGAGAAAAAATAAATCAGAAAATCAGAAAAGGAAAGGATGCCCAAAAAAAAAAAAAAGGCAAACCACCACACCTAAGGGATTGTGAGCTACAATACATTACATTTTTGTTCTTAGGTTTAGATACACAAAACATCTTAACCGCTGATGCTAACATAACCCAGCCCCTAAAAAAAATCCCTTATATTAAGTTCACAGATGGATTGTAGTTCTTCACTATTATGTGTAATTTTATTTCTTTTTTTTATTCTTAATGCTGTTCTCTGTTACCAGCTCGGACCATGAGTGCCCACCCTGGGGGTTATCGGTATAAAAACGGGCACATGGACACCCTGCCGTCTTATAGCCCCATGAACGACCCTCACTTGTATGACTACTATGCCAAGAAGTTTGGGCTGCAGACTGACTCCAGCCCTTCCACTCTGGTAAGAATTCTTTTTTTTTTTTCTTTTACACTAGCACATGAACGTGTTTTCCTGAGTTACAACACTAAAAGGTATATCCCACAGAGCACAGCATACAGAGTGTGGTCAGGAGTATGTAACGTACACAGCATGTTGCTTAATCTTGTCTGCTGCAATTTGTTTGCTGTGTTGTACATTACATACTCCTGACAACCACACCTGTTTTACTGCACTACACACTATGTTATCCTGACCTCTGCTCTTTACGTTGGGCTTTTTGAAAGTTTAAGCTGTGCCATGCATTATCCACTCCTGACTACTGAACTCTTTATGCTCTTTTATGCACAAGCAGAGTGGTCAGCATTATGTTACGGCAGGAGTATGTAACTTACAGCCTAGTGCATTAAGTGCAGTGGTCAAGTGTATGTCATAGTGCAGCCCAGCAGAGTGCAGGGCTCAGGAATATGCAAAGTACACCCCATTGTACAGAGTGCAGCATCAGGAGTACAGCAGAGCGACCCTTAGTATGTAACTCAGGACAGAAAGGAGTATGGAACATAAAGCAGCAGTCAGGAGTATTTTATGTCAGAGGTAAAATATAGCAAAATCCTGACTACTGTACTCTGTATTCCATGCCATACATTACACACATCGACCACTGAAATCTGTATTCTGTGCTGTATCCCAATAAATGTAATAAATAATAAATATAAATAATAATAATAAATCCTCCTCCCCAGGCAAAAATTAAAAAAATAATAAAAAAAACCTTCCTCAAGCAACCCTCCCCAAACAAGTATCTATTGCTTACCTCTGCACCCCTCTCCCACCACTTACAGATGCCCCCCTACCCCCCATCCACATCTCATCTCTGGGCCCCCATCACCCACCACATTTGAACTTCTACATCAACAGCTCTCACCTCTGCACCCCCCTTTACCATCCACAGCTCTCACCTCTGCACTTAGACCCCATCCCCATCCACAGCTCTCACCTCTGCACTTAGACCCCATCCCCATCCACAGCTCTCACCTCTGCACCTGGTCCCCATTTCTATCCACAGCTCTCACCTCTGCACCTAGTCCCCATTCCTATCCACAGCTCTCACCTCTGCACCTAGTCCCCATTTCTATCCACAGCTCTCACCTCTGCACCTGCACCTAGCCCCTATCCCCCATCCACAGCTCTCACCTCTGCACCTAGTCCCCATTCCTATCCACAGCTCTCACCTCTGCACCTGGTCCCCATCTCACCTCTGCACAGCCCTCCTCACCTCTGCATAGTCCCCATTCCTATCCACAGCTCTCACCTCTGCACCTGGTCCCCATCCCTATCCACAGCTCTCACCTCTGCACCTGGTCCCCATTCCTATCCACAGCTCTCACCTCTGCACCTAGTCCCCATTCCTATCCACAGCTCTCACCTCTGCACCTGGTCCCCATTCCTATCCACAGCTCTCACCTCTGCACCTGGTCCCCATTCCTATTCACAGCTCTCACCTCTGCACATAGTCCCCATTCCTATCCACAGCTCTCACCTCTGCACCTAGTGCCCATTCCTATCCACAGCTCTCACCTCTGCACCTAGTCCCTATCCACAGCTCTCACCCCTGCACCTAGCCCCTATCCCCATCCACAGCTCTCACCTCTGCACCTAGTCCCCATTCCTATCCACAGCTCTCACCTCTGCACCTAGTCCCCATTCCTATCCACAGCTCTCACCTCTGCACCTAGTCCCCATCCAAAGCTCTCACCCCTGCACCTAGCCCCTATCCCTATCCACAGCTCTCACATTTGCATGCCACCCCCTCCATCCACAGCTGTTACCTCTGTAACATCTCCCCCTTCATCCACAGCTGCCATGTATGCACCTAGTCCCCATCCCCAGCCACAGCTCTCACCTTTGCACCTAGTCCCCATCCACAGCTCTCACATCTGCATCCCAACCCCCTCCATCAGGGCCGCCAATAGGGGCACACGCAGGGGCAGACAGCGAGGGGATTGGTGCGGCGGGACAGGGTGACAATTACAGAACAATGCACTTTGTCTGTGTCTCTCCCTCCAGCAGCTGAAACCCGGTTTCTCCCCCTCTCTCTCCTGCTGGCCTTTAGCTGCTGGAGGGAGAGACACAGACATTGTGCATTATTCTGTAATTGTTCTATCCTACCGCACTGATCCTCCTCCCTGTGCTGCCCACAACTGTGTTTACTATGCTTAAGTTTATTTCTCCTGTTCATTCATCTTCAGTGCAACTGAGGCTACAGGGAAAAGGAATTTCTCTGTCTTAAAGGCCAGGGATTCATTTTTAAAAACAGGGACACGTCCAGGGACACCTCTTCGGGCGGGGGATCTCCTCAAATCGGGGACTGTCCCTGGAAACCAGAGATATCTTGTCACTCTACTGCAATGCCCCGTACACACGATCGGCGGACTTAGTAAGAAGTTTTAACTCAAAATTGTCCTCCAGACTCAGCAGTCCGGCGGACAATCCGGCCGTCTGTGTGCTAGTCCGTAGGTTTTTTTAAATGAACGGACTTGCCCCACACACAGAGTAAAGTCCGTTCATTTAGAACGTGACTCCAGGTAGACGGGACTAGCGAAGGAAGTCAATGCCGCCGCCTCGATCGGCGAGATTGACACCTCGCTAGCCCCGTCACCTGGTATGGATTTAAAGGGGAATCCCTATGCCGAAAAAACGGTGTGGGGGTCCCCCCAAATCCATATCAGACCCTTATCCGAGCACGCAGCCCGGCCAGTCAGGAAAGGGGGTGGGGACGAGCGAGCGCCCCCCCCCCCTGAGCCGTACCAGGCCACGTGCCCTCAACATGTGGGGGTGCCTTGGGGAAAGGGGGGCCCTGCGGCCCTCCCACCCCAAAGCACCTTGTCCCGTGGTTGATGAGGACAAGGGCCTCTTCCTGACAACCCTGGCCGTTGGTTGTCGGGGTCTGCGGGAGTCTGCGGGCAGGGGGCTTATCGGAATCCGGGAGCCCCCTTTAATAAGGCCCCCAGATACCTGCCCCCCACCCTATGTGAATGAGTATGGGGTACGATGTACCCCTACCCATTCACCTGGTGAAAATAGTGTAAATAAAAACACAACACAAGTTTTTAAAATACTTTATTACATAGCTCTGGGGGTCTTCTTCCGTCTTGGGGGGTCTTCTCGCCGGACTCGTCCGATATCTTCTGCTAGCTCTTTTACTAGCGGAGGAGCCCGGCTTTCTTCTTAGTCGCCGTCCGGCATCTTCTTCCGACTTCGGGTCCTGTCCCGCTCTTCGGTTCTTCTTGCCGGGCCTCCGCTATCTTCTTATAGCTCTTTTACTAGCGGTGGCCTGGTCTTGTGTCGCCGCTGCCTTCTTCTCCTTCTTCTCTTCTCTTCTTCTTCTTCTTCCTTTCGATGTTGACACGACGATGTCTCTGGCCGTAATGGCAGAGACACGTTGTGCTGTGACTTATATAGGAACAAGAGGCAGGGCCACCGCCTCATGTCACCTGGTGACCCTGCCCCATTATGATTTCACAGTCCCAGCATCCTCCAGGACTGTGACATCATATGGGGGGCGGGGTCACCATGTGACATGAGGCGGTGGCCCCGCCCCTTGTCCCTATATAACTATCAGCGCAACACATCTGGGCCATTAGAAGAGGAGACAGCATTGTGTCAACATCGGATGAAGAAAGAAGAAGAAGCAAAAGAAGAAGCAGCAGCAGAAGGCGGCAGTGACGGCGACAGAAGGCAAGAAGAACAGAAGAGCGGGACAAGACCCCCGAAGTCGGAACAAGACCACCAGACGGCGGCGGCGAAGGAGAAAGCCAGGCTCCTCCGCTAGTAAAAGAGCTAGCAGAAGATATCGGACGAGTCCGACGAGAAGACCCCCCAAGACGGAAGAAGACCCCCGAAGCTGTGTAATAAAGTATTTTACAAACTTGTGTTGTGTTTTTCTTTTACACCAGGTGAATGGGTAGGGGTACATCGTACCCCATACTCATTCACATAGGGTGGGGGGCCAGGATCTGGGGGCCCCCTTATTGAAGGGGGCTCCCGGATTCCGATAAGCCCCCCGCCCGCAGACCCGACAACCAACGGCCAGGATTGTCGGGAAGAGGCCCTTGTCCTCATCAACATGGGGACAAGGTGCTTTGGGGTGGGGGGGCGCAGGGCCCCCCTTTCCCCAAGGCACCCCCCCATGTTGAGGGCATGCGGCCTGGTACGGCTCAGGAGGGGGGGGCGCTCGCTCGTCCCCACCCCCTTTCCTGACCGGCTGGGCTGCGTGCTCGGGTAAGGGTCTGATATGGTTTTGGGGGTACCCCCACGCTGTTTTTTCGGCGTAGGGATTCCCCTTTAAATCCATACCAGGTGACGGGGCTAGCGAGGTGTCAATCGAGGTGGCGACATTGGCTTCCTTTCGCTAGTCCCGTCTACCTGGAGTCACGTTCTAAATGAACAGACTTTACTCCGTGTGTGAGGCAAGTCCGTTCATTTCAAAAGTCCCGCGGACTTCCGCCAAAACTCCGGACCTCTGCTGGAAATTCCGGCGGACTAAGTCCGACGGATAGTCCGGCCGAAAAGTCCGATCGTGTGTACGTGGCACTAGAGGTTCATACCAGGTCATATTCACATATTCAGTTACTTTCACTGCTTGCATTTAAAAAAATAAATGTATTGATGTATTAATGACTACACAGTTCTATTTATTTGTGTCTTTTATATCTGCCTGGAGTTCAGCGTTGAGCCTGAAACTTTAATTTATTTTTTGTTTTTATGGAATCATTATTTGTTCTTAAGCATAAGTAAGTTTTAATACACTTTATTTTATTAATTTTAATGAAATTATGACACTTTGATGAATACATACTTTTGAGTCTACCATCTGGTCTACAGAGTCACCCATAATGTCCCACAAAATTGTCCACATTTTATAAATTTACTGGAAGAGAAGTCCCTGAAAGCTGCCTGAATGTCAGTATGCCCCATATTGCTGCGTTGTACTTTCTTCTATTATCTTCTAACGCAGCCGAGATCTGTAAGCGCTGAACCGAATTTCTGGTGCTTTCTGTGTCACTGACCTGAAACGAGTACCCAGAGGAGCAGTTCTGACCTACTCACTTACATAGTTAATTAGGTTGAAAAAAGACACATGTCCATCAAACGGGACCGCTAACGCACCTCTGCAGCTTTGACCTACAATAAGGAAGAATGAAAGTCTCTGGTTAGCTAGGGAAATTTTCTTTTAACTGGGGGAAATATCTTCTGAACCATTCTACAGGAACCATCCATTTAAGAAAAACTATTTATCTACCTATTTAATAATAAATTACAGCACTCGCAACCGTGCAAAAAACAAAACAAATAAACTCAAAAAAAATATTCTATTGAAAGTGCTAAAAAATTATATATATATATATATATATTTTTATATCAAAAAAAAATTATATTTTTTTTAATTTAATATTTATCATAAATATATATATATATAAAACACTTGCAACAGTGCAATTTTTTTTATCAAATTCATATATGAACAACAAATCAAAATAATATAATTTATATATATATATATATATATATATATATATATATATATATATATATATATATATATATATATATATATATATATATATTGCAAAAACATCCCAATAAAAGTGCTCTTGTGCTTCAATCCTCTGAAAAGTGCAACGTGCTCCAAACTTCCACTCTGTGGTGTGACACACTCCCCTTCCGTGTCCCCATTCACCAGATCTATTGGACCCCCAGCTTTTCAGTCTAATGCCCCGTACACACGGTCGGAAATTCGATGGAAAATGTCCGATCGGACCATGTTGTCGGAAAATCCGCCCGTGTGTGGGCTCCATCGGATTTTTTCCGTCAGAATCTCCGACGGAAAAAATTTGAGATCCTGCTCTCAGATTTTTCCGACAACAAAATCCGATCGGACTTTTTCCGATCGTGTGTAGAGAATTCCGACGGACAAAGGGCCACGCATGCTCAGATCAAACTATGAGACCAAAGCTATTGGCTACTAGCCTCTACGTAGTTTTGTCGTATGCAACCAACGTCACCACGTTCGGAATGTTCGGATTTTCCGACAACTTTGTCTGACCGTGTGTATGCAACACCAGTTTCGGACAAAATTTGACGGATTTTGTGGTTGGAATTTCCCACTGCGTGTATGGGTAATAAGGGTCAAACAAGCCAGATCCAGCAGTGACTGATGGCTTGAACAGGTCCACAAGAGATCTCCCCCAGCGTGGTTGTTTGTATATAGAAAGGGAACTGATAGTGAAGTACTGTAAAATAGGTGTTTATTGCGCAAAAGATGATTCTACTTACGAAACATCGAAGTAAAATAGACATGTATGTGAATACAAGAATGTAATCCAGGAACGCTGCGTGCTTTCCACCTAAACCGGAAGTGACATTGTATGGACTCGGCACCAGAATAACAGTGTAATTTCAGATTGCAGACTCTAATGCCGCGTACACACGATCGGAATTCTCGTCGGAAAAGCCTTGGATGGTTTTTCTGACGGAATTCCGCTCAAGCTTGTGTTGCCAACACGCGGTCACACCAAATTCCAACCGTCAAGAACGCAGTGACGTACAACACCACGATGAGCCGCGAAAGATTAGTTCAATGCTTCCGAGCATGCGTCGGAATTTTGCACGTCGGAATTGCCACAGAAACTTTTTTCATCTGAAAAATTGAGAACATGCTCTCAATCTTTTGCTGGCCGAAATTCCGCCAGCAAAAGTCCGATGGCGCATACACACGGTCGCATTTTCCGACCAAAAGCTCACATCGGTCTTTTGCTGGCGGAATTTCCGATCGTGTGTACGCGGCATAACAGGTTTTTTTTCTAAGATTTCCCTGTATTTGGCTCCATCCATCTTCTCATCAACTCTGACCAGCTTCCCTGTCCCTGCTGAAGAAAAGCATCCCCACATCATGATGCTGCCACCACCATGTTTCAGGGTGGGGATGGTGTGTTCAGGGTGATGTGCAGTGTTCGTTCTCCGCCACACATAGCGCTTTGCTTTTAGGCCAAAAAGTAAAATTTGGGTCTCATCTGACCAGAGCACCTTCTTCCACATGTTTGCCGTGTCCCCCACATGGCTTCTCACAAACTGCAAACAGGACTTCTTATGGCTTTCTATCAACAATGGCTTCCCTCTTACCACTCTTCCATAAAGGCCAGATATGTGGAGAGCACGACTAATAGTTTCTCCCACCTGAGCTGTGGATCTCTGCAGCTCCTCCAGAGTTCCCATGGACCTCTTGGCTGCTTCTCTGATGAATGCTCTCCTTGCCCGGCCTGTCAGTTTAGGTGGACGGCCATGTCTTGGTAGGTTTGCGGTTGTGCCATACTCTTTCCATTTTCGGATGATGGATTGAACAGTGCTCGTGAGATGTTCAAAGCTTGGGATATTTTTTTATAACCTAACCCTGCTTTAATCTTCTCCACAACTTTATCCCTGACCTGTCTGGTGTGTTCCTTGGCCTTCATGATGCTGTTTGTTCACTAAGTTTCTCTAACAAACCTCTGAGTGCTTCACAGAACATCTGTATTTATACTGAGGTAAATTACACACAGGTGGTCTCTATTTACTAATTGGGTGACTTCTGAAGGCAATTGGTTCCAGTAGATTTTAGTTAGGGGTATCAAAGTAAAGGGGGCTGAATACAAATGCCCCCCCCCCCACTTTTCACATATTTATTTGTAAAACATGTTGACCACGGCTGGCATGAGGAAGCGAGCCGGTGCCGCCACTATTTGTCTTCAGGCCGGGTCCAGAGGCGCAGGTGGAGGCCTGCTGACCACGGCTGAAGAAATAGGTGAAGAGCCGCCGCAAAAATCGCCACCTTCAACGTATACATGGGCAGGGCTAAGGGGGTGAAGTCATGGGTGGAGCCAGGGGGGGTAGCAAAATTAGGTTTTGCCTAGGTTGTCAAAAATCCTTGCATCAGCCCTGGTCATGGTTACTAAATCACTGAAAGCGAAAGAAAATCACCAGAACAGTAATTGCTCTGTATTGTATTGAACTGCATATTGTTCTGTAGTGGTCACCCAGTGGTAGGTTTTAGCCACTACATGTGATTTTGGTTTCTCCCTCTGTCCTCCCCTCCTGTTTAGTGCTAGTTAGTTTAGTCCTAGCTAGACCCTTCCAACTTCTTCCATGTTCCCCCAGTCTGTGTTAATTATTCACAGAGACAGTGCTTAGAAAAGTCATTGTCTTCCTACACTTCAAAATACTGGAAAAATATCCTTTGTACTCCAGTTAGTTTAACCACTTGTACGTCGGCATAATGGCAGTGGTGGGCAAATGGGCGTACCTGTACTTCCCCTTTAATTTGCGGGGCTAGCAGGCGATCGTGTCACGGAGCTGCAGAACGGGGAAGTGCCTATGTAAACAAAGCATTTCCCCGTTCTGCCTAGTGACAAGACAGAGATCACTGCTCTCTGTCATCGGGAGCAGCGATCGCTGTCATGTGTGTTGAAGTCCACCCCCCCCCACAGTTAGAATCACTCCCTAGGACATACTTAACCCCTTCATCGCCCCCTAGTGGTTAACCCCTTCCCTGCCAGTGTCATTTACACAGTAATCAGTGCATTTTTATAGCACTATCGCTGTATAAATGACAATGGTCCCAAAATAGTATCTAAAGTGTCCGACGTGTCCGCCATAATGTTGCAATCATGATAAAAATCGCAGATCGCCGCCATTACTAATAAAAAAAATTAATAATAAAAATGCCATAAAACTATCCCCTATTTTGTAGATGCTATAACTTTTGCACAAACCAATCAATATATGCTTATTGCGTTTTATTTTTATTTTTTTACCAAAAATATGTAGAAGAATACATATCGGCCTAAACTGAGGAAAACATTTGTTTTTGGGGCTATTTATTATTTCAAAAAGTAAAAAATATTGCTTTTTTTTCAAAATTGTCGCTTTTTTTTTGTTTATAGCGCAAAAAATAAAAACCACAGAGGTGATCAAATACCACCAAAAGAAAGCTCTATTTGTGGGAAAAAAAGGACGTCAATTTTGTTTGGGTGCAGCGTCACACGACTGCGCAATTGTCAGTTAAAGCGACGCAGTGCCAAATCGCAAAAAAGTGCTCTGGTCAGGAAGGGGGTAAAATCTTCTGAGGCTGAAGCGGTTAAAGTAGACCTATGGGCAAAACTTTTCTTTTTTTTTTTTTGATAGAGTAAGCGAAGGTTATAACCCCCTGTTGGTTTATTTTTTGCCATCTGTGTCCCATTTTGTCACTTCCTGTCCCATAGCCAAACAGGAAGTGAGAGGAAATCCCTGCAAATTAAGGGAATTCCTTTGGCCCCCCAGGTCACCAACACTAGTGTCCCCATCGGAAGATTTCCCCTCTCTGGGCACAACCCAAAATTTACTGTAGCGGGGTTCTACCCCTTTTAGGGGAAGAGACTACATTTCCCATAATTCCCCAGGCTCCCAGGCTGCTTGCTTCCGCCCGGGAGACTGCTGGGGGAGGCTATAAAAAGGAAGAGCGGAGACCGCCTCTTCCTCTTGGGACACTTCCTCTTCTGAGGCCTGACAGGACTGGCCTGCCTCTGCTGACAGAGCTTGTGACGCGGAGACTGCAGCCAGCAGAGACACCTGTGCGGACCGGAGCTGAAGGCCTGAAGCCTGGGCCTTGCAGCCGATGGAGTGAGACTCTCACCCCTCAGAGTCCACAGCAGCGGAGCGGAGACTTCCCCTACTGTCGGTCGGACGGAGCTGATGACCGGAGTTCAGGGCTGTGACTGAGGAGACCGGACGCCGCCATTGAAGAGACCAGAGCCACCATTGGAGGGACCGGAGCTGAGGACGGTACCCCAAGGATTGGTGAGAGAGCCGAGAGGCTCATCCTGCATTGACACACACGTTTTATGCCTATTGAACTGCCTAGGCGCAATTTACCTCAGAGCAGCAATGTTACTTTTTGTGGATTACAAAGACACCATTTAAAGCTACATGTGCACCACCTCTACAGATTCATTGCCGGTGAAGAACACTGTACTAGTACAAGGACTGAGCTCTATTACTAGGGATCAGGCCTGGTCCATTAGGTAGGCGCAGATAGATTTATTGCACCTCAGGGGTGCATAGCAGACGGTCGCCACATTGGGCGCTCCGTTTCCCCACTGCCAGTTGATACATATGTGTGTACATGTTAAAGTGCATATTGCAGGGACCTGCTAAAGTATTGTAAGTCATATGTCAAACGCATGTTGCTATTTCTTTTTCCTTACTGACAAAAGTAAAGCCAGTTATTCTTATTTCAGCAGTCTGCTTGTGAGTTCATACCAATTACACTTAGAGTATAAGCTAAGTTTTATGTGCATAGGGACGTACCCCTTTACTAACTGTGCCAGAGCGGGTAGAGCAAATTGCCGGGGGTTGGTGGAGCTGTACTCAGGGACCCAAAACAAACCAGCGGCTCTCTTAACTGGGGGTAGCGCTACATTACTTTTTTTCTTTTACTTTCAAATGATAATGGTAAACAGAACAAACAGAGAGGGGGAATCTCCCTAACGGGGGGCACAGACAGCAATGAAAAGAAAATGACAGGGGTTCTAATCCCTCTCAACTCCATCCAAATCTAAAGAAAAACATTTGCCTTTAGTTATAGTTTAAGTAAATTTGTGCTGTATTCGACTTTTGAGTTTTATTGAGGAGTTACTCTGCCTGTGGATGGTGCCAAGTCAGCAGGTGACCATACTGTCCAGATAGACTGGGTCTAAGGAGGTGTGTCCTGCATTAAGCTCCCAACTGTCCCTGGTTTGGAGCAATGTCCCTCTGTCCCTCATTCCCCCTTATTTGTCCCTCATTTTGGTCTGATCTATATAGTTGTATATAAAATGGACTTTTTATCTATCAAAAAGTGTTTTCCAGAGCCAAACCTTTCATCTGATTTCTAAATTGCTGCATTTGTAGATTCCAAAAGTCAATATAAAGGAATAGTAGTGGTAAAAAAAAAAACACTTGTGGGTTTAACCAATCTTAGTTTGTTGTACAATTCTCCTTTAAGGGGGTGTGGCAAGGGGTGTGTCCTATACCTACATACTTTTGCTGATAGGTGTCCCTCATTCCCATCTCAGAAAGTTGGGAGGTATGAAGTATCAGCTTCCAGGTATTTTTTTTTTTTCAAAGCTTAATTGAACAAGCTGAAGTTAGAAGCTGATTGGCTACCATGCAAAAAAAAAAGATTTTTCACTCTCCAATTTTAGTAAATCAACCCCAGAAAATCTGCCCGAGGATCATTGTGACAGCCAGGCAACTGGCATTTCCATAACGATATGTTTCTCTCTTGTTATGTCTTTTAAAATCAGAAAATATTAAATGTTTTCCACAACCAGCTGCGGCCGCCTCAACTTAAGCAGTTTTGAAATATCGATTTCATAAACGTTGAATTTTGTTTTGTAGAAGCGTGCAAACAGCGCTCCCGCCAGCAGAGCTGGGCTCCGCCCTCATTCTGCATCAACCAATAAGGTGCTCTACAAAGTAGCGGTAAAGACGGGAGAGAAGAAGCGATGCGGAACCAGTGCAAGGGTGAGCCGCAAAAACACATCACACAAACCCATAGTGGTAGATATTAGACATGTGCAATTTGTTTCGTTCCAAATTAGTTTTTTAACTAATTTTGACAAATTCGTTAAATCAGAAATATTCAAATTAACAAATTTTTCCGAATTTTCGCAAATTCGAATATTCAAAAATTCTGAAATTAGAAATGCGAAATCCAGAAATTCGAAAATAAGACGGAAAATCAGAAAATTCAAAAGAACGAAAAACCAAACATAAGAACGAGAATCCGAAAGTTTGAAAACCCGAAAAATGTAAAATCTGAAATAATAACTCACAAATAATAACTTAACTATTACTAAACTGTTAAATTATAGGTATTGGAATTTCCTTTCAAATTTGGCTGTTAGTGAACGTAGCGAATATGAATTTATCCGAAATTTTTAAATTCTAAATTTCGGGAATTTTTAAATTCTAGATTTCGAAAAAAATGTAAATTCTAAATTTCGGAAATTTTTAAATTCTAAATTTAGAAGAATTTTTAAATTCGAAATTTCGGAAATTTTTAAATTCTAGATTTCGGAAATTTTTAAATTCTAGATTTCGGAAATTAGAAAATTCTAAATTTCGGAAATTAGAAAATTCTAAATTTCGGAAATACGAAAATTCTGAATATTGTAAATACGAAAATTCTAAATTTCGGAAATTTTAAAATTCGGAAATTCGAAAATCGCAAAATAAGAATGAAAATTCAAAAGAACGAAAAATCAAGAATCAAAATCCCAAAAATTTGAAAATCTGAAATAATAGCTAACTCATAATAATTTAACTATTACTTAAGTATTAAATTATAGGTATTGGAATTTCCTTTCAAATTTGGCTGTTAGTGAACGTAACGAATACGAATTTATCTGAAGTTCCGAAATAACGAATGCCGTATCTAAACGAATGGAACGTAACAAATTACTTTTTATTATTATTATTCATTATTAATTTGTTTCGTTCCATTTGTTTAGATGCGGCATTTGTTATTTCTGAAAATTCGTAAATTCAGTTAAATTCGTATTCGTTACGTTCACAAACAGTCAAATTTGAAAGGAAATTCCAATACCTATAATTTAATAGTTTAGTAATAGTTAGTTAAGTTAATATTTGTTAGTTTATATTTAAGATTTTTGAATTTTCGGGTTTTCAGATTTTATTTTTATTTTTGGTTTTTCAGATTTTCGAATTTCCGGATTTCCGAATTTTCGAATATCTGAATTTTAGATTTTTTCTTTTTATATGGTCTCCGTCCAGGAAGTTGATGGTGATTATGTATGATGCCTGAACAATGATGGGAGTGTTACACTGACACATTAGCATGCATGTACTACCATGCAGAAATTGCATATTTTTTATTATTATTTATTTTTTATATTTTATTATTATAGTGTTTTATTATTTAATTTGGCCAGGTCTACATACAGATGAAAGGAAGCAAAGGGAAGGTGAACAAGACCCAGTTGTATAAAAAATCCACTCCAGACTCAGAATTTAAATTCAACAAAGGTTCAACTCACACCTTCAAAGTTTATGGGCCGGAGATCGGGGACATTAAAAGCGTAACTCTGGAGGTAAGTGTACTTACAGGAGGAAAACGTTCGACTGACCTGGGTCCAAGGCCCCGTTTGCATCTCCGCGTTATATCCTTGGGGCGGCTGCGGAGCACTGTGCGTCTTTGGCTCCGTTTCAGGTCCGAATTCAGGCAAAGATTCTGCTTTTGTGTGTTGTGTCTGGTTCTCAAGGTCAAGCAGCACCTACCCAGTATGTCCCGAGGAAGCAATCTATGTTGCAAAACACGTTGACAAGCTAGCATCCTCAGCCGGTTCCAGTGTGAACCGAGCCTTAAGCTATTTTTCAATTCTACATTGCAACACGTCAGCTGTAGATATTGTCTGTCTGGGCCTATTGGGTTCTAGGGCTGGCTTCTTGGTCTGAGCTTGTGACACACTACCCTTTTATGTGGCTTGTACTGTAACATACATAAAGTCAGAAGTGTAGCAAGATGGAGCCGCTCCTGATAATGTTGATGTGACGAAACGTGTAGGGCGGAGCTTCCAGCATCATTGCGTCACTTCTGGTCCAAGGCCATGGAACGCAGTTGTGGTCCCAGACTTCCTGATTTTTAATGCTGATCGTTTTTTAACACAATGTACGTGCATTCTATAGACGTTTCACAAAAAAAGACCAAAATGGATATACACTATGGGGCTTGCCTGTTGTTGTTGTCTCTACATGTGAGAGATTTGGGTGGGCAGACGAACTAAGGAGAAGACAAAGACAGCCCTGGATCTGAAGTGTGTATACAGCCACAAGAGTGTTGTGAATGTGGTTTACCACTTAAAAGGGGAAAAGTGAGTGAGGCCAAAACAGGGGGAACACATGTGAAGTCACCAGCACACTGCAAGATTTATGAATTCAAAAAAAGTCGGTTGTGTGTTGTGTCACCCCATACCTGGTTCTCAAGGTCAAGCAACACCTATCCAGTATGTCCTGAGGAAGCAATCTATGTTGCGAAACACGTTGACAAGCTAGCATGGAGGAGATCAGGCTCGCCTCCAGGATTTCTCCAGAGCCTCTCCCATCCTCTGAAACTCCCTGCCCCAAAATGTTCGGTCAGCTCCTACCCTGTCCGCCTTTAGGCAATCCTTGAAAACACACTTATTCAGGGAAGCCTAGCTCAACTCAACCTAAGAATTGGACTTGAGTCCCCTCCATCAGATCCTCCCCCGCAGCCACTACCTTTTGTACCACCTCCCCCTCCCTTTAGATTGTAAGCTCCATGAGCAAGGCCCTCCTATTCCTTCTGTATTGAACTGTATTGTAAATTGTACTGCCCCCCTTTTATTGTAAAGCACTGCGTAAACTGTTGGCGCTATATAAATCCTGTATAATGTAGCACCCTCTACCATAGGTAGGTGCTAGAGTGAGGATTTTGTAAAGATAAACTGTCAGTTCAGGTAAATTTGGGCAGGCCTATGCTTCAGGCTAGGCCTGCTTGTTTTGATCTGGGGGGGGCAGGGAGTGGTTAGTTCAGCAGTGGGTGTGACCACCTGTGCTTTAGTTCTGAGGCGCCTCCCCTGCTTCCAGGAAGAATATTCTGGAAGGGGGGCAGGGCCTGGGACTGTAGTGGCAGGCAGCTCATGTGAGGAGCCCTGACCAATCCCCAACTGGAATTGGCAGGGGGCAGGCCTCCCATATAAGCGGAGGTACCAGCCCGCTGGGGAGGAGTTGTCGGCCGGGAGACGTGGAGAATGGAGTACTAGGCAGCAGCAGGGGCCCCATCTCCATCTGGGGGGGTGCGAGGCATAGCGTAGCGGAGGAGCCCGGGAGAGCTGGGAAGGAGCTTCACCCTTACATGGTCATGGATGAAGAATCCTGGAACAGAGGGGCAGGAGAAGCTGTCGGAAGGTATGTCCAGTTAAAGTTCTCCATCATGGACTCGGGGCAGGAGAAGGTTGGTGAGTGGACCACAGTGGAGTTCTGGATGAGGCATTCCAGGGGAGCTGGGTGCGAGGCCAGAGGAGAGACTGTGGGAAAAGTGTAAAATCTGAGGGTACAGGATTTGCAGGCCGGACTATCTGGGAACAATAGTCCACCAATCAACACATGCTACTAAATTACTGGGCCGCCGGGGAGAGGTACTGCAGACCCCGGCCTAGTAACAGTGCAACTAATTCTAGCCAGCAACTGAGACTGTTTAGAGTGGCCTCTTTTGTCAAGAGAGGATGATGTGACAGGATGAGTAATGATCTACAGTGGAAGTTTGTGCAGGAGGGTGGAAGTCCTGGGAGCAACAGTCTGCAGGAGATACGCAGAGGAGGAGAAATAGTCTGCATGGTGTTATGCAGGGGAAGTGACTAGATATTATGTGTTGTTCTAATTCTTAAATATGATGGAAAAGCAATTGTTCTATGGGCATCCCATATTTCCTTTCCCCAAGTTGTATCTCCCAATAACCAAAACAAAGCAAATGACTGTTTATTTTCTCAGAAGTGCTATATGGAGGTCTGGCAGCAGGGTGACATGGAGGATGTTAGTTACTAGTAGCAACCAGGCGCTACAATAATAATAACAGTGCATAATTTGCACAACATATCACTTTAGTTTCTGTCATTTCACATATGCATTTAAAGTGGTGGGACACCCTGAAAAAAAAAAAACTTAAAAAAAATGTTAATAACAGTTTAAAATTAAAATAAAATTAAAATTTACTTACCAGAAATGGCTGTTGCTAGGCAGATCGTCCTAATCTGCCTCTTCCAGCTCCGCGGCGATGTTCTCTCCTCTGCTCCGAGCGCCGTCTTCTAGTGAATGGGGCGAGGTGTGTTATGGGAACTGTGTCCCACAACACATCGCGTTCCCCATTCACAAATTCGACTCGCGCATGCGCAGTAGGCCGCGTGCCGACTCGCGCATGCGCAGTAGGAAACGGGCAGCCGTTTTCCCTTACTGAGGATGGCGACGCTGGAACCGGATTGCTGTGGGACATCTCGGCCTCCACGACCGACATCGCAGGCGCTTTAAGGTGCATTTAAGGGGGCACACACCAAAACAAGCAGCACCATACCCACTTTCAAAAACCCTATACTAATCATTGACTCTGCTAGTAGTCACAGTGGGGGCAGCAGCTTAGAATCTTTTTTCGTTTCACCTAATTTTGGTCCATAGCGAGGTAGCTATACATCGGTCCCTTTAAGCGGGATAGCAGGCGCGCGCGCTCGTGCTGCAAAATGGGGGTGCCAACGACCGAACAGGGACGTGTGTGTGTGTGTACACACATGCATCCCAGTTCTGTGAGGAGAGGAGAGAGAGAGTTCCTATGAGCTGGGAACCATGATCTCTCATAGTCAGTCCCATCCCCCACATCCCCCTCGTGGCCAATGGTTGCGATGACCACCGGCCATGAGCGATCACGGGCACGGGAGGCAGAACAGGAGACGTGTGTGTAAAAACACTAATCCCTGTTCTGTTCTGTGAGGAGAGACAGATCGTGAATTCCTAATAGCTAGGAATCACGATCTGTCATCCCCTCTAGTCAGTCGCCTCCCCCTTCAGTTAGAACACACAGTCAGGGAACACAGTTAACCCCTTGATCGCCCCCTAGTGTTAACCCCTTCCCTGCCAGAGACATTTATACAGTTACAAGTGGATTTTTTTTTAGCACTGATCGCTGTATAATTGTCAATCGACCCAAAAATGTGTCAAAAAGTGTCCGATGTGTCCGCCATAATGTCGCAGTCTTGATAAAAATCGCAGATCGCCACCATTACTAGTAAAATAAATAATAAAAATGCCATAAATCTATCCCCTATTTTGTAGACGCTATAACATTTGCGCAAACCAATCAATATACGCTTTTTGCGATTTTTATTACCAAAAATATGTAGAAGAATACATATCGGCCTAAACTGAGCAAAAAATAAAAACCGCAGAAATGATCAAATACCGCCAAAAGAAAGCTCTATTTGTGGGAAAAAAAGTATGTCAATTCTGTTCGGTTACAGCGTCACATTGTCAGTTAAAGCGACGCAGTGCCGTATGGCAAAAAATGGCCCGGTCATTGAGCAGCCAATTCTTCCGGAGCTGAAGTGGGTAATAAAAAGATTGTGAAAAAAAGCAAGTTTGACTTCAAAAAGCCACATCCATATGTATACATAAGAAGAAAGAGATTGCGGGCTGGAATAGTTCAAGCTCTGCCTATATGGATCGGACTTTAAGGGCTCAATATGGGAGCGCACACAAATACAACGGATAAAATATATGTTTATTCAAAAATGGTTAAAAATTACATATAAAAAGTGTAAACATGAGCTGCCTCCATAAGGTCCAAATGTGGGCACATCACCAATCATATGCCCCACTATAGCTACTCGAAATAATAAGTAAATTAACTTTGCAGTAAGATACAGGTGTACATATAGAGTTCTGTATATTTCTGGTAGTCGGTCAACGTTTCGCCGATTTAAGGCTTCCTCAGGACCCTCAATGCTAGTAGTAGGGCAGCACTATATGTAAGAAAAAATTGAATAAAAAGATTAAACATAAAGTCCACTCTTGTTTTTTTTTTTTTTTTAACACAGCATGACGGCTTGGAACAACAACACGCCTGGTATGTGAACGAAATCACCGTCACCAACACACACCGAGACAAGTCATGGCAGTTTCCATGCCAAAGGTGGTTCTCCCTGTACCATACCGACTGCCAGCTCAGCCGAACCTTAACGCCCAGCAGTAAAACTTCTCAGCACCAGCTGGATGGAAAAGTGGGCGACCATACTGGTAAGAGACAGCGCCTGTACTTCTAATATACCTGGATCCAAAACATGCGGTTCAGTAGACTAAGGCCCCCCATGCACACGAGACGCAGATGTAAACTCTGCTGAACGCATGTTTTAAAAAGCAGAAACCTGCGTTTAAAAATGCGCGTTTTGCTGTGTTTTCATGCCGCGTTTGCGTCTATAAGCATTTGTAAAGATAACATCATATAGACCCTCTCCAAGCTCAGAAAGCATGTATTATTAACTATTTCTGCCATTTTGATCAGAGTGAGCAGCAGCAGAGAGAGCAGTTGTACACTTGCATTTGCCTCTCTTTCTGTGTTTTTTTTTTGGAAATGGATCCCATATTTAATATATGTCAGGAAATGCTCCTGATGTTGCTCTTGATGAGGCAGCAACGTCGTCGCAAATTTGCATGAGAGGTCCAGAATCAGAGCTTGCCGATATTGGACCCATCCGTTGATGGCACAGCGAATGTCCGTTGGATATTTCACAAACATGTATACATTAGTGAGTATATATGCTCTATGAACTATCTAAACTAATTACGACATTTTAAACCAATTTTTCTAGTATTTTTTATGGTTTACCATCATATTTCAGAGTTTTCTGGTCCAAAAAATTGGGTTCCTTTAAAAAGGCTTATAAACGCAAAAGCGGCTAAACGCAGGTGCCTGCGTTTAGCCGCGTTTAGCTGCGTTTTTTGTCTGAAACGTGGAAAAGCAAAGTGTCTGAGCGCATTTTTTTGCTTCTGGAAAAACGAGGTTAAACGCAACTGCATAAAAACGGGAAAAAACGAGACTGTGTACATGGACACATAGGATAACATTGCATGCGTTCATGGGCAGTTGAAAAAAGTGTCCAACTGCCTCTGAACGCGCGTTTTAACAGCGTCTCGTGTGCATGGGGCCTTAAGGGAATCTGGACTGGGAAAAGTTCCTAAGAGGCCATTGCTGGCCTATTTCTCAAAATGCTAACTGCCTGAATCTGTCTGGCCTGCACAGACCTGGAGCAAAGCCAGAGTCTGGACAAAACTCTAGTGCACACACGGTCGGACTTTCCGACGGCAAATGTGCGATTGGAGCTTGTTGTCAGAAATTCCGACCGTGTGTAGGCTCCATCGGACATTTTCCATCGGAATTTCCGACACACAAAATTTGAGATCTGGATCTGAAAATTTCCGACAACAAAATCCATTCTCGTAAATTCTGATCGTGTGCACACAATTCCGACGCACAAAGTCCACGCATGCTCGGAATCCAGCAGAAGAGCAGCACTGGCTATTGAACTTAATTTTTCTCGGCTCGTCGTACGTGTTGTACGTCACTGCGTTCTTGACGTTTGCAATTTCCGACCAACTTTGTGTGACCGTGTGTATGCAAGACAAGTTTGAGCCAACATCCGTCGGAAAAAAAACATTGATTTTGTTGTCGGAAAGTCCGACCGTGTGTACGGAGCATTATTCTGCAAACTTTGTTCCAAGTCAGAGGATTAAGCCTAGTGCATATGGGCTAAAGATCGAGTGGCATCAGCAATTTCAATAGAAACCGTCCGACATTCGGCCCGTGTGTACTGGAGTTGGTCCAACAGAAGCCGGACGTTCGGGTGGCTTCTGTCAAAGGGGCATGACCGAAAAAATGGCTACCCACCAGCTCCCGATCAGCTGCCTGGGCACTGATTGGCATTTCCCTGGTGGTCTTGGCGGCATCCTGGTGGTCCTGGATGGGCATCCGAGGGGGGGCTGCGCTGATAAACAATTAGCACAGACCCCCCCTGTCAGGAGAGCAGCCGATCAATGGCTCTTCCTGTTTACATCGTGATCAGCCGTGATTGGACATGGCTGATCACATGGTAAAGAGCCTCCGTCAGAGGCTCTTTACTGAGATCGGTGTAGCGGTGTGTCAGACTGACACACCACACCACCGATAGCCGCAATGCGTGCCGCCACGGGCACGCGAGAGCAGTCGTTTTGGAGGGCCGTCATATGACGTCCACCCAGAACGAGAGCCGCACCGCCCTGCCGTCATTTGACGGCGGGGCGGGAGGCAAGTGGTTAAAGTGATATTAAAGCGGAAGTAAACCCATCGATTTTTAACAGTTTCAAAAAACAGTTGCATGCCGGGAATGCTAACTGCACATTGGCTGTGCGTTCAACCAAACTGTCAAACCACCCAATGGCTGGTGTCATAACTGATCACATGTGCAGCACTGTGGCAGTTGAAGATTAAACAGAGGCCAAGATGGCAGCTTCCTTGGCAGAAAATGATAGGGAGGTTTACTTCCACTTTAACCCTCTGTTCTTCTAAGCACTTACAGCAGGTGATGTAATCATTTAATAAGTAAGCAGCTTCTTCTTTTACTCCTTGCCTATGTTCCAGTTTAGGCTGGTGCCATGACCTTTTACTCCTTGCCTATGTTCCAGTTTAGGCTGGTGCCATGACCGCTGCCCCAGGTGTCTTGCTTCAAGGTGGCTCTTTTCTCTTGAAGCATCCTATGGAGTCACCCTTGCATGCAGACAATCAGGGCCGGTGCTACCACTAGGCAAACTAGGCAGCCTCCTAGGGCGCCATGCTACCTAGGGGCGCCGAACACTGGTTTTCCTACTCTCTTCTCTCTGCAGCAAGCAACTAAGTGTCAGCTTCAGCAGGCAGCCACCCCTCTGTTTACAGATAGTGTCAGAGGCGCAGCGGCGGGGAAGGACTGTGTCTGTGTCCCGACTCCTGAACGCATGGAAGCAAGCAAACATTCATTGATGGGCACTGGTAGGCTGCATTTGATGGGTCCTGGTGAGGCTAAATGTGATGGGCGCTGGTGAGGCTGCATTGATGTGCGCTGGTGAGGATGCATTTGATGGGCACTGGTGGGCTGCATTGATGGGCGCTGGTAGACTGCATTGATGGGTGCTGGTAGGCTGCATTTATGGGTGCTGGTAGGTTGCATTGATGGGCGCTGGTAGGCTGCATTTGATGGGCGCTGGTAGGCTGCATTTGGTGGGCATTGATGGGCACTGGTGGGCTGCATTGATGGGCGCTGGTAGGCTGCATTGATGGGCACTGGTGGGCTGCATTGATGGGCGCTGGTAGGCTGCATTGATGGGCGCTGGTGGCGCTGCATTTGATGGGCACTTGTAGGCTGCATTGATGGGCACTGGTGGGCTGCGTTTATGGGTGCTGGTAGGTTGCATTGATGGGCGCTGGTAGGCTGCATTTGATGGGCGCTGGTAGGCTGCATTGATGGGTGCTGGTAGGTTGCATTGATGGGCGCTGGTAGGCTGCATTTGATGGGTGCTGGTAGGTTGCATTGATGGGCGCTGGTGGGCTGCATTTTATGGGTGCTTCGTTTAAAAAGGTGGGGTTTACATGGGCAGGGAAAAGGCAGGGCAGGGGTGGAGTCAAGGGGGGGGGGGGGGCGGCAAAATTAGGTTTCGCCTAGGGTGTCAAAAATCCTTGTATCAGCCCTGCCGACAATATAGATGTATCTCCCTACACTGTGTGCCTCACTAGAAACACACAGCCCCATAGCCTAGGGTGGCAATCCTGCTTCTCCTCCTTCCTTCTCCAAGCTAACAGACTGGCTCCAGACTGCACTGTCCACTGCTATCTCATTCCTGTGTTAAAAACTGGAAGTTTAGGGAAGCAGGAGCCAGCAGCATTGAGAGCTGTAAAACTGCAATTGCTGGCGTAAAAATAAAAAAATGAAGAAGATTGTGCAGAGATTGTACAATCTGATTGTAGAGTGTATGATCTGCTTATGACAATGTGGACGACTTCCCGGCTGAATAAGTGGTCATCAAGCGAGTTCCTGACGATAGATATGTGGAGCACAGCTCCTGACATAATGCAGATGGCTGTACTATTATGTATCATTACCAGTGATGTAAGTAACTGAGTTAAAATAAACTGAGTTACATAACGCAGTTACTTTAGAGGGTAACGAGTAATCTAACTGATTACTTTTCCCCTCATGGTAACTCAGTTCCCATTACTTGGGCTTAGTTACCCCAATTACATCTACCGCCACTAGATGGCAGTAGTGTAATTCCCGTGTCCTGCCGAAAAAGTTCCCCCGCCGGATAAGGACCCCCTGTACTGCGCAGGCGCAGCGCTTGCGCAGTACGAAGGACTACGGAGCTTCCGAAAATTGCCGAACCTAAACAGCTCTGAGTGAACTCTACACCGCGCAGGCGCAGTTAACATGTAATTGTAGGAGGTGATGCCGCACGCTCCCGATGCTCGTGCTACTCTGCAAGGGGCGTCTATCGTGTAACTAAGGGGCGGGTCTAGTATTACTGTAACCAACGGGCGCATTTATTATTATTGTTATATATCGAGCTCTGCCCATTAATTTAACATTCGCCCTCTTCTGTAGCCATCCGCCCCTTATATGATATCATAATAATAGACCCGCCCCTTGCTTACACACTATAACAGATCTGCCCCTTGGTTAGAGTAATAATAGAGCAGCCCCTTGGTTACACGATATATAACAATAATAATAAATGCGCCCCTTGGTTACAGTAATACTAGACCCGCCCCTTAGTTACACGTATAGAAGATTAAAAAAAAAAAGTCAGTTACTTTGCTGAGTAACTAATTACTTTTCCAATGTAGTAACTGAGTTACTAACGCAATTACTTTTTGGGAGAAGTAATTTGTAACTTAACTAATTACTTTTTTAAAGTAAGATGACCAACACTGATCATTACATAGGTGTGTATGGTGAGCGGCCGCTGTTATCTGTCAGTGCCGGGCTCTAATCTACATCTGTGTTGCACCTGTAACATGAGCGCTGTTCTTACACGGCTAACAGCAAGATTCCAAGCCGCAGATCACATTACCGGCCAGGAAAGCCGAAGTCTCTGACATATTACTCTTCTTCGGGTCTCTCTTGGTAGCAGATTTTTCCTGGGCTGTATTTCAAATCTGGGAACATAATATCTGTGGATAGGGAGGAGGAACACCTATGTAGTGTGTATAAAGTAATCCATTGTTTTTATTATACAGTATCTGACAAAAGTGAGTACACCCCCTCACATTTTTTGTAAATATTTTATTCTATCTTTTCCTGTGACAACACTGATGAATTGACACTTTGCTACAATGTAAAGTAGTGAGTGTACAGCTTGTATAACAGTGTAAATTTGCCGTCCCCTCAAAATAACTCAACACACAGCCATTAATGTCTAAACCGCTGGCAACAGAAGTGAGTACACCCCTAATGCCGCGTACACACAAAGGGACTATCCCGCGGGATTGTCCGCTGGACTCGAGTCCGCCGGACAATCCCCTCGTGTGTGGGCCTTCGACTGACTTTTTTTTCCCGGACTAGGTTTTAAGTTTTGTTTTAAAATTATCCGCTGGACTTGGCAGTCCGGCGGACAATACGGCCGTCTGTAGTATGGTCCGGCGGACCAAAAAGGACGCATGCTCAGTAGCAAGTATTTTTCTAGTATTTTTCTTTTTCTAGTCCCGTCGTACCTGCTGTATGTTATCGCGTGAACCGCCGGACTTTTAGCGTGATCGTGTGTGGTCAAGTCCGTTCGCTTTCAAGTCCGGCGAAGCCCAGCTGGAAAGTCCGGCGGTTTGTCCGCTGGACTAGGTCCGGCGGACAAAGTCCCTTCGTGTGTACGCGGCATAAGTGAAAATGTCCATATTGGGCCCAAAGTGTCAATATTTTGTGTGGCCACCATTATTTTCTAGACATGTGCACAACAAAAAAATGTGTTTATTTTCGTTTCGTTTTTTTTGTTTCCGAAAAAAATTTGTTTATTTTCGTTTCGTTTTTTTCGTTTCCGAAAAAAATTTGTTTATTTTCGTTTCGTTTTTTTTCGTTTCTGTTCGTTTCGTAAGTCGTCGGTGTTCGTATTTGTAACGATTTGTACATTCGTAAGTCGTCGGTTTTCTTATTCGTAACAATTCGTACATTCGTAAGAGTTATTTTTCGTTGATTCGTTTTTTCATAGTTTAATTTTCGTTTATTCGAAATTCGGACGCATTCGTATTTATTCGTACATTCGTAACATTCGTAGATTCGTAATCGGAGCATAATTCATAATTTTATGTAATGTGTATGCTATTATTACATTTTAATAATTTACGAATCGAAAAAAAGAGTTACGAATCGAAAAAAAAAGTTACGAATCAAAAAAAAAAGTTACGAATGTACGAATTTTTTCGTTCAATCTATTCGAAGCACCTTAAGCAGCACCATTGTAAGGGACACGGAAAATTACCAATTCAACAAAAAAAAAAGTTACGAATGTACAAATTTTTTCGTTCATTTTTTCGTTGTTCCTTTTTTTCGTTTTTTTCGGATTTTCTTCATTCGTACATTCGTTATTTCTAATTAGTTTTTTTCGGATTTTCGTTGTTTTTCGGATTCGTTTGATTCGAACGATTTGTTAATCGGATTCGAACGATTCGTTATTTGGATTCGTTCGATTTGAACGATTCGTTCATTCGTCCGAAAACGAACAAACGAAAAAACGAAACTAATTACACATGTCCATTATTTTCCAGCACTGCCTTAACCCTCTTGGGCATGGAGGTCACCAGAGCTTCACAGGTTGCCACTGAAGTCCTCTTCCACTCCTCCATGATGACATCACAGAGCTGGTGGATGTTGGAGACCTCGCGCTCCTCCACCTTCCGTTTGAAGATGCCCCACAGATGCTCAATAGGGTTTAGGTCTGGAGACATGCTTGGCCAGTCCATCACCTTTCCTCTCAGCTTCTTTAGCAAGGCAGTGGTCATCTTGGAGGTGTGTTTGGGGTTGTTATCATGTTGGAATACTGCCCTGCGGCCCAGTCTCCGAAGGGAGAGGATCATGCTCTGCTTCAGTATGTCACAGTACATGTTGGTATTCATGGTTCCCTCAATGATCTGTAGCTCCCCAGTGCCGGCAGCCCCAGACCACGACACTCCCACCACCATGCTTGACTGTAGGCAAGACACACTTGTCTTTGTACTCCTCACCTGGTTGCCTCCACACACGCCTGACACCATCTGAACCAAATAAGTTTATCTTGGTCTCATCAGACCACAGGACATGGTTACATAGCTAGTCAGGTTGAAAAAAGACACAAGTCCATCTAGTTCAACCAAAAAAAATAATAAATACAATCCCATATACACAATCCTATACCCACAGTTGATCCAGAGGAAGGAGAAAAACCCCAGCAGAGCATGATCCAATTTGCTACAGCAGGGGAAAAAATTCCTTCCCGCTCTCCCGAGAACCAATTGGATTTCCCTGGATCAACTTTACCTATAAATGGCAGTACCCAGTTGTATTATGTAATCCATGTCCTTAATCTGCTTGTCTTCAGCTAACTGTTTGCGGCTTTCTTGTACATCATCTTTAGAAGAGGCTTCCTTCTGGGACGACAGCCATGCAGACCAATTTGATGCAGTGTGCGGCGTATGGTCTGAGCACTGACAGGCTGACCCCCCACCCCTTCAACCTCTGCAGCAATGCTGGCAGCACTCATACGTCTATTTCCCAAAGACACCCTCTGGATATGACGCTGAGCGCGTGCACTCAACTTCTTTGGTCAACCATGGCGAGGCCTGTTCTGAGTGAAACTTGTCCTGGTAAACCGCTGTATGGTCTTGGCTACCGTGCTGCAGCTCAGTTTCAGGGTCTTGGTAATCTTCTTATAGCCTAGGCCATCTTTATGTAGAGCAACAATTCTTTTTTTCAGATCCTCAGAGAGTTCTTTGCCATGAAGTGTCATGTTGAACTTCCAGTGACCAGTATGAGAGAGTGAGAGCGATAACACCAATTTAACACACCTGCTCCCCATTCAAACCTGAGACCTGTAACACTAACGAGTCACATGACACCGGGGAGGGAAAATGGCTAATTGGGCCCAATTTGGACATTTTCACTTAGGGGTGTACTCACTTTTGTTGCCAGCGGTTTAGACATTAATGGCTGTGTGTTGAGTTATTTTGAGGGGACAGCAAATTTACACCGTTATACAAGCTGTACACTCACTACTTTACATTGTAGCAAAGTGTCATTTCTTCAGTGTTGTCACATGAAAAGATTAGAATAAAATATTTACAAAAATGTGAGGGGTGTACTTACTTTTATGAGATACTGTATATTCTATAGTTTGTAAACTCGATAACTTTCCTACAGACTAAATAATAAACACTGATTTGGGTTATTTTCACTAAGGCTGCATTCACACCTGAGCGTTTTGTCGCCCTAAGCCGCCGTACGCCTGAAGCTACAAAACGTTCGAGGGGATAAAATACATTATTCTCTATGGAGTTGGTTCACATCTCCACTCCATGTCGCCTGAAGCCGAACGCCTGAAGCTCAAACAAGTTCCGGACCCTTTTTTTGTCGCGCGAATCGGGCAGATTTGGGCGTTTGTATCCCCATAGAACATAGCAACAAATGATGACAGTGATGATCATTTTTCCTATTGGCTATCAAGAAAAACGCCAAAGTTGAAAAACGCCTGTTACGCCGTATGCAAATGTGCAAAAAACGACGGTATTCGCGCGACAAAACGTTGGTAAAACCGCTGGTAAAAACGCTCGTTCCGCTACGCTCAGGTGTGAATGCAGCCTAAAGGAATGTAGCAGAATAATTTTTGACCTACATTTATTAAAGATTGTTTATTTGTAAAATTTTATAACAGAAACAAAGAGAATTTGTTTTTTTCCCCCCAAATGTTCCGTCTTTTTTTCATTTATTTAGCAAAAAGTTTAATAAAAAAACAGTAGTGATTAAATACCACCAAAAGAAAGCTATTTGTGTGGAAAAGAAATGATAAAAATGTCTTATGGGTACAGTGTTGCATGACCGCGCAATTGTCATTTAAAGTGTAACAGTGCTGAAAGCTGAAAATTGGCCTGGACAGGAGGGGGATAAAAGTGCCACATTTGAAAACCAGAATCAACAATATTAATCTTATGGAAAAAAGATTCCACACACTACAGAATACTAATCATTTTTATAATAAAAAATGGGATCCATGGCTTAACCACCTTTCCAATCAATGTAAGATATGTAATGTACCGTATTTTAAATCGGGAAAATCGTGGGTGTGCGTGTTATACGCCGATCCCCGCCGATCTCCCGCTGATTTTTAAGAGGGGAGCGAGCGGAGCCGATATACCGAAAGCCGGGTGTATTTTCGGCTAGTCTCGGCTCCTCTCGCAGTCCCGCCCACCTCCACTGATTGCGAGAGGAGCCGAGCGCCGACAACATACAGAAATCCGAGTTCGGCTATTCTCGGCTCCTCTCGCAGTCTCGCCCCTGACTGTGAGCAGAGCCGAGACTAGCCGAACTCGGATTTCTGTATGTTGTCGGCGCTCGGCTCCTCTCGCAATCAGTGGAGGTGGGCGGGACTGCGAGAGGAGCCGGCCCGAGAATAGCCGAAAATACACACGGCTTTCGTGTTGTCACGCGGCGCTCGTCCTCCCCACTCAGCGCCAATTTTAAATCAGCAGCTAGACAGAACGAGAAATGTTGCAAAGGCACTGGGCAAGGCTGCACTGGGCAAGGCTGCACTGGGCAAGGCTGCAAAGGCACTGGGCAAGGCTGCACTGGGCAAGGCTGCAAAGGCACTGGGCAAGGCTGCAATGATGGACAAGGCTGCAGATGGACAAGGCTGCAGATGGACACTGGACAAGGCTGCAATGATGGGCATTTAAATGTAAGTTTTTTTCCTTAACCGCTTCAATACCCGGCCATAGTCATATGACGCCCACAAGGTGGATCTACCATCCTGGGTGGCGTCATATGACGTCCTCGGATTCCCGGCCGCCGGCGGCGCGCGCGCGAGCCCGCGGCATCGCTCGGACCCGGTGCGAGTGCCCGGCGGCCGCGATGTCCGCCGGGCACCCGCGATTGCCCGTTAAAACAACGGGACCGGGCGGGACCGTGGAGCTGTGTGTGTAAACACACAGCACCACGTCCTGTCAGCGGGGAGGAGACCGATCATGTGATCCCAGTACGGAGGATCACATGATCGGTCTCCTCCCTTAAGTCCCCTCCCCCTACAGTTAGAATCACTCCTATTAGGGACACACATTAACCCCTCCAGCGCCCTCTAGTGTTAACCCCTTCCCTGACAGTCACATTTACACAGTAATCATTGCAATTTTATAGCAACGATCGCTGTGTAAATGTGAATGGTTCCAAAAATGTGTCAAAAGTGTCCGAAGTGTCCGCCGCAATGTCGCAGTCACGAAAAAAAAAATCGCAGATCCCCGCCATTACTAGTAAAAAAAAAAAAAAAAAAAATTAAATAAATCTATCCCTATTTTGTAGACGCTATAACTTTTGCGCAAACCGATCAATATACGCTTATTGCGATTTTTTTTACCAAAATATGTAGAAGAATACGTATCGGCCTAAACTGAGGAAAAAATTTTTTTTTTTTTTTTTTTAAAAATGGGATATTTATTATAGCAAAAAGTAAAAAATATTGTGTTTTTTTTCAAAATCGTCGCTCTTCTTTTGTTTATAGCGCAAAAAATAATAACCGCAGGGGCGATCAAATAACCACCAAAAGAAAGCTCTATTTGTGGGAAAAAAAGGACGTCAATTTTGTTTGGTGTAACGTCGCACGACCGCGCAATTGTTAGTTAAAGCGACGCAGTGCCGAATCGCAAAAAGTGCTCTGGTAAGGAAGGGTGTTTAAAAGCCCTGTATTGAAGTGGTTAAACTTCCCTCCTAAAAGTTTTTTTCCTGAATATTCCCTCCTAAACTTGGGGTGCGTGTTATAAGCCGGCGCGTGTTATACGCCGATAAATACGGTATGTATATAACAATCATAGAGATTAATGTTAATTTGTTGAAAAAAAAAATATATATATATATATATATATATATATATATATATATATATATAAAATCAACAATCACACAATATATTTTGATAGTCCTTATGTGTAAACTACTGCCCTGTACACACGACCGGACATTCCGACAACAAAATCCATCAGATTTTTTCCTACGGATGTTGGCTCAATCTTGTCTTGCATACACACGGTCACACAAAGTTGGTCGGAAATTCCGAACGTCAAGAACGCGGTGACGTACAACACGTACGGCGAGCCGAGAAAAACGAAGTTCAATGGCCAGTGCTGCTCTTCTGCTTGATTCTGAGCATGTCTGGCACTTTGTGTGTCGGAATTGTCTACACACGATCAGAATTTACGCGTACGGATTTTGTTGTCGGAAAATTTTAGATCCAGCTCTCAAACTTTGTGTGTCGGAAATTCTGATGGAAAATGTCCGATGGAGCCTACACACGGTCGGAAATTTCCGACAACAAGCTCCAATCGCACATTTTCAGTCGAAAAGTCCGATCGTGTGTACGGGGCATACCTGTATTGTACTTTTTATGGCATATGACAAAAGCTTTTTGTACCACCTTTTTGTACTCCGTAAATATAGTTTGTAAATAAAAAAAAATAAAAAAAGCACCCAGTATTGAAGTGGTTAAAATCGAAAATGTAAAAATCAGTAAGGATGCCACATGGTGATAGAATCCAGATTTGTATTAAATAAAGAAAAATGTGATGCTTATCACATCACTGACCCAATGTGACCACATGGCCATATTCGGCCAATATCATTGACTTAATATGGCCTAACCAGCAACACTGAGATGTAATAAAGTATGAAAAACAGTGAAAACTAAATAAAAAGAAAACATGAGAACCTTTCATGATGCACAGTGCTTTAGCAAACCAAATGTCATCCAGTTAGGCCCCATGCACACGAGACGCCGATGCAAACTCTGCTGAACGCATGTTTTAAAAAGCAGAAACCTGCGTTTAAAAACGCGCGTTTTGCCACGTTTTCATGCCGCGTTTAGCCACGTTTTACTGCATTTGCGTCTATAAGCGTTTGTAAAGATAACATCATATAGACCCTCCCCAAGCTCTCAGAAAGCATGTATTATTAACTATTTCTGCCATTTTGATCAGAGTGAGCAGCAGCAGCAGAGAGAGCAGTTGTACACTTTTTTTTTTTTAAATGGATCCCATATTGAATATATGTCAGGAAATGCTCCTGATGTGGCTCTTGATGAGGCAGCAACGTCGTCGCAAATTGCGTGAGAGGTCCAGAGTCAGAGCTCATCGATATTGGACCCATCCGTTTATGTATTTTTTATGGTTTACCATCATTTTTCTGAGTTTTCTGGTCCAAAAAATTGGGTTCCTTTTAAAAAACACTTATAAACGCAAACGCGGGTGCTGCGTTTAGCCGCGTTTTGCATCGGAAACTTGGAAAAGCAAAGTGTCTGAACCCATTTTTTTTGCTTCTGGAAAAGCGAGGTTAAACGCACCTGCCTAAAAACTGGAAAAAAACGAGACTGTGTACATGGACACATAGGATAACATTGCATGCGTTCAGGGGCAGTTGAAAAAGTGTCCAACTGCCTCTGAACGTGCGTTTAACAGCGTCTCGTGTGCATGAGGCCTAATGCAAAGTACACACGGTCAGAATTTCCAATGGAAACAGTCCGATGGGAGCTTTTCATCGGATTTTCCAACTGTGTGTATGCCCATCGGTCTTTTTCTGTCGGAATTTCCGACAGACTTTGGATTGAGAACCTGTTCTTAATTTTTCCGACGGAAAACCTTTCTATCGGATTTTCCGATCGTGTGTATACAATTCCGACACGCAAAATTCCGACGCATGCTCGGAAACAATTTGACGCATGCTCAGAAGCATTAAACTTCCCTTTTATAGTGCTGTTGAACGTGTTGTATGCCGTGGTGTTATTGACCGTCAAAATTTGGTGTGACCGTGTGTAGGCAAGACAGTTTGAGTTAAATTCCGTCGGAATTCCGACGGGAAAACCATCAGAGCTTTTTCCGACGAGAATTCCGACCGTGTGTACGCGGCATTAGAGTTTAGATCTACAGTACTTTAAAATCACCAGTGGCCTCCTAATGGCGGTGTCTCTGGAAAAGAATTTAATACATGCAAGGAACCTTAGCCGAGCTCCGTCGTTTTGTTAAGATGTGTAAACAAAAGGTAACGTAACCCTTTCAGATGGGAAAGGGAGACGCCGCCGTAGTAGGAGTGGAAATAAGTCAATCGATTGAAATCGGGCAATAGAAAGTCATTTCTAAGTCACGTTGGTCTCTCCGCATCCTTCCACCCGTCACGCTCTCCCGAGGGTTCCATCGCTCCCTTCAAGCTTCATATTTTTTTAAAGAACTCATTAAACTTGAGAGGCTTCTCGTTTAGCAAGGCAGCGTGGCTAAATACCATACGTGAGAGCTCGGGGACCTTTCTCCTCGTTGGCTCTATGGACTGTCGTACCTAGAAATCTATGCACACAAGACTTTATAAGTCATGAGATGCCTTCAATCAGTCTGATCTGACAATATCCCTGACACCTGATCAACTGACAATAGGACGTACGTTACGGGTTCCTGTGATGTTGTGGAAGAAGAGACAACAAAGTCGGGAGACCGGTAGGAGATGTGTTGTTGCCTTGAGTGGTTTTCCCTTCTGAGAGCAGGAACAGGCTTTTTCCATAAAGGCATTGGTGGGAGGGAGACCATAGCATTCAATCCCATTCCAGTTCACAGAAGTACTGTCAAATTTTTGTAAATTTTCAATAGGGTAGTATAGAATCACATTTTTTTTTATTAGTTTTTTTGTCCCAACTGGGGGGGGGGGGGGGGGGTGACCTATCTATTTGCCATTGTCACCACCAGAAAAAATGATGTGAAATGCAAAATGTTATGCCGCGTACACACGGTCGGAATTTCCGATGGAAACAGTCCGATGGGAGCTTTTCATCCCGTGTGTATGCCCATCGGTCTTTTTCTGTCGGAATTTCCAACGGACTTTGGATTGAGAACCTGTTCTTAATTTTTCAGACGGAAAACCTTTCTATCGGATTTTCCGATCGAGTGTATGCAATTCCGACACGCAAAATTCTGATGCATGCTCGGAAACAATTCGACGCATGCTCGGAAGCATTAAACTTCCCTTTTATAGTGCCGTTGAACGTCTTTTATTCCGCTGTGTTATTGACCATCGGAATTTGGTGTGACCGTGTGTAGGCAAGACAGTTTGAGCAAAATTCCGTCGGAATTCCGACGGGAAAACCATCAGAGCTTTTTCCGATGAGAATTCTGACCGTGTGTACGCGGCATTACAGTTGTCAGTGGAACAAGGGAGTAAGGGGAAAGCTTTCACTGGGGACACCTGTTCCAGTGACAACTGTGTGAAGGGGGATTTACCCTCATTTGGTAGAGATTAATGCCCCGGTACACACGACCGGTTTTGCCGTCGGAATAAACTCTGAACGTTTCGGAATTCCGCTCAAGCTGTCTTGCATACACACGATCACACCAAAGTCCGACCGTCCAGAATGCGGCGACGTACAACACGTACGGCGGGACTAGAAAACAGAAGTTCAATAGCCAGTAGCCAATAGCTGCCGTCTCGTACTTGCTTCAGAGCACGCGTCGTTTTTTGGTACGACAAAACAGCATACAGACGAGCGTTTTTCCCGATGGGAATTGGTTCCGTCTGAAAAATATAGAACATGTTCTCTTTATAGGTCCATCAGAATTTTCGATGTAAAAAGTCTGATGGGGCATACACACAGTCGGAATATACGATGAAAAGCTCCCGTCTGACTTTTTCTGTCGGAAATTCCACTCGTGTGTACGCGGCATAAGTTTTAGAGTAGGGAAGGGTTAGAACTGCGCTCAGGTTTTTATTGCCGTGTCCCCACTGGAGAGATTTCTGCTCCCTTCCTGTCTAGGGTGTCACAAAAACAGGAAGCCATAGAAAAGTTGGCAAAAAGAGACAAAGTAGCAACCTTGTTTTAATGGTGAAGGGTGGAGAGTTCGAACTTATGTTGTTGTGTGCGTCCTGGTTCAGGTTGTTGTATGCGTCTCCCTGTTCTAATGACACTTTAGACTCAAATTTCCTGTTCTGGCGTCGCAGGGACAGGAAGTGTGGGGAAATCTCCACAGTGGTTCCAAAGTAGCCAAGTAATACCAGCATGCCAGATTAAATAAAATTAGTGGCATTTTTTAAAATACATTAAATAATTTTTTAACAAATTAATTGAAACTTTTCTAACTGCCCACAGTTCTGCTTTTGGGTGACCATATTCACATATGTACTGTATTACCAAAAATATTGGGACGCCTGCCTTTACATACACATTAACTTTAACCGCTTGCCGACCGGCAGGTCGACATGTTCCCGCGAGCCGTCGTAGCTATGCGTTGGCTCCTTTAAGTGGGATAGCAGGCACGAGCACACGCCCACTGCACTGCGGGGGGTGCCGATGCTCGTGGCCAATGGTAGCGATGACCACCGGCCACGAGCGATCACCGGCACGGGAGGCAGAACAGGAGACGTGTGTGTGTAAAAACACTAATCCCTGTTCTGTTCTGTGAGGAGAGACAGATCGTGAATTCCTAATAGCTAGGAACCACGATGTGTCATCCCCTCTAGTCAGTCCCCTCCCGTTACAGTTAGAACACACAGTCAGGGAACACAGTTAACCCCTTGATCGCCCCCTAGTGTTAACCCCTTCCCTTCCAGTGACATTTATACAGTAATCAGTGCATTTTTATAGCACTGATCGCTGTATAATTGTCAATCGTCCCAAAAATGGGTCAAAAGTGTCCGATGTGTCCGCCATAATGTCGCAATAAAAATCGCAGATCGCCGCCATTACTAGTAAAAAAAATTATAATAAAATATACCATAAATCTATCCCCTATTTTGTAGACACTATAACATTTGCGCAAACCAATCAATATACGTTTATTGCAAATTTTATTACCAAAAATATGTAGAAGAATACATATCAGCCTAAACTGACCAAATTTTTTTTAAATGGGGCTATTTATTATAGCAAAAATATACAAAATATTGTGTTTTTTTTTTTCAAAATTGTGGCTCTTTTTTTTGTTTATAGTGCAAAAAATAAAAACCGAAGACATGATCAAATACCACCAAAAGAAAGCTCTATTTGTGGGGAAAAAATTTTGCACGACAAATTTTGCACGACCGCGCAATTGTCAGTTAAAGTGCCATATTGCAAAAAAAAATGCTCTGATCATTGAGCAGCCAAATCTTCCGGGGCTGAAGTGGTTAATGGCACCCCAGTCTTAGTCCGTAGGGTTCAATATTGAGTTGGCCCTCCCTTTGCAGCTATAACAGCTTCAACTCTTCTGGAAGGCTGTCCACAAGGTTTAGGAGTGTGTCTATGGAATGTTTGACCATTCTTCCAGAAGCGCATTTGTGAGGTCGAGAATCGATGTCGGACGAGAAGGCCTGGCTCGCAGTCTTCGCTCTAATTCATCCCAAAGGTGTTCTATTTGGTTGAGGTCAGGACTCTGTGCAGGCCAGTCCAGTTCCTCCACCCCAAACTCGCTCATCCATGTTTTTTTTGGAACCGGTGTGCAGTCATGATTAAACAGGAAGGGGCCATCCCCAAACTGTTCCCATAGAGTTGGGAGTCTTAAATTTCCGAAAATGTCTTGGTATGCTGACGCCTTAAGAGTTCCCTTCACTACAGGGACATGCAGTCAGGGGAGGCAGAGCCTCACCTGCCATGAAAAAAAAAAAAAGAAAAATGATCAAGCTTCAAGTGGCGTAGCTCGGGAAGCTGAGGTCACAGAGATAACAAGTTTGGGGGGGGGGGGGGGGGAGTAGGTAGCCAAAGTCCTACCCCACCACTGGTCAAAATTGCCACCTATGATTCCAGAGATACAGGGCTCCTTGGGCAGCCTGTCAAAAGCTACATGCAGAGCAGTCAGTTTAAATACAAACTGGCACACTCTGTTTGCAGCAGACTGAGAGGATGAGCTCACAGTGCCTTTTACTTATTGTCAGATGCACTGAGCTCAATGGACAGCTTGGAGCCTTGGACCAATGGTAAAGTACCATTGGTCCAAGCTGTCCAATAAAAATGCTGCAGTGAGGCTGTCCTCTCTCTGCAGTGTCACAGAAGGGGGCATGTGTCTAAAAGACACACATGCCCCCTTCCAGCCCAGCCCTCTTAACTAGAAGGAAAAAGCATGGGTTTATGTGTATAAGATTTACCCACAATCCCATGTTTTTCTCACACAGTTAAGAGGGAGAATGAGAATCTGCTGCTGCTAAAAATGTACTGTTTTAATCAAGATAAATAATATATTATTATGCTTTATAACATAATAATTTATTATATCTATTTACTGTGAAATTACTGGTTGGAAGTTATAACTTCAAACTTCAGTAATTTGTGTGTTAAGCCACCTGCTTGAGTACAGTTTTTGAAAATATAGTAAATTCCCTTAAAAACAATATATAATAATTATTTGTATATTACTTACTTATGGTAATTAACCCCTTGCCACCCAGGCCAATTCTGACACTTCTCTCCTACATGGAAAAATCTTCATTTTTTTGCTAGAAAATTACTCAGAACCCCCAAACATTATATTTATTGTTTTAGCAGACACTCTAGGGAATAAAATGGCGGTCGTTGCAACTTTCTATGTTACATGGTATTTGAGCAGCAATTTTTCAAATGCGTTTTCATGAATAAAAAAAAAAGAAAACCCACTAAAGTTATATATATAAAAGAATTTCGCGCAATATATAGCTAAAATTAAGGTGCAATAAGGAATACTCCAATAGTAATAACACTACTACTGGTAAAATATAATAAATAATACAGTACTAATACACATCAATGTCTACATACAGTAGTACATAAAGTGACGGGTGCATATGTGCAAAACCATTAAAGGTACCATATAAAGTGCTGTGAGATACAAATAAAGATAAATTCAAACAGTCAAATAAATTCAAACAATCACAGTGCATTCAAGTGCTATGCAATTAAAGTGCTGTGCCATTAGATGGTTAATAAGAAGCGTCAAATAGTGGATGAGTAATCAATGACAGGTGAATGGTTATCAGATGCTAGTGGAAAAAGTATTAAACAAATAAATAAATAAGCAATAAATAAAATAAATATATATAGTCCCAGGTTGGATAAAATATATATGAATGAGCAGTGTCCACACTATCAGGACCGGATGGATTAACTTGGACACTGCTCATTCATATATATTTTATCCAACCTGGGACTATATATATTTATTTTATTTATTGCTTATTTATTTATTTGTTTAATACTTTTTCCACTAGCATCTGATAACCATTCACCTGTCATTGATTACTCATCCACTATTTGACGCTTCTTATTAACCATCTAATGGCACAGCACTTTAATTGCATAGCACTTGAATGCACTGTGATTGTTTGAATTTATTTGACTGTTTGAATTTATCTTTATTTGTATCTCACAGCACTTTATATGGTACCTTTAATGGTTTTGCACATATGCACCCGTCACTTTATGTACTACTGTATGTAGACATTGATGTGTATTAGTACTGTATTATTTATTATATTTTACCAGTAGTAGTGTTATTACTATTGGAGTATTCCTTATTGCACCTTAATTTTAGCTATATATTGCGCGAAATTCTTTTATATATATTACTATTTTGTGTATTTGTGAACACACCACATTTTGCGGCAGAGCACCACTTATCTATTTACTTTGACTACTATATATACTCCAAGTAGCGCGAGGGACACATATCCACAGTATCTGTTTGAGCCACTAAAGTTAGCCCGATTTTTTTTGTATAATGTGAAAGATGAAGTTACGCCGAGCAAATAGATACCTAACAAGTCACGCTTTAAAATTGCACACGTGGAATGTCGCCAAACTTCAGTACTTATAAATCTCCATAGGCGGCGCTTTAAACTTTTTTACAGGTTACATATTTAGAGTTACAGAGGAGGTCTAGTGCTAGAATTATTGTTCTCGCTCTAATGATTGCGGCGCATGTGCGCACGTCATATTGCTATATGGCGGGCGGGAAGTGGTTAAAGGCTTGTGTTTTTATTTATTTTTTAAATAACAAAAATGTTATACTTACCTGCTCTGTGCAGTAGTTTTGCACAGAGCAGCCTAGTTCTTCCTCCTCTGGGGTCCCCCATTGGCTTTCCTGGCCCCTCCCTCCTGCTTAGTGCCCCCACTGCAAGCAGCTTGCAATAGGGGGCACCGGAACAGGCTCTCTCCAGAGCCGCTGCTCCGTATGTCAATTTAATCTCTCCTCATTTGCTCACTGGCAAGGATTGACAGTAGCAGGAGCCAATGGCCACCCCCTGCTGTCTCAGCCAATGAGAAGGGAGAGACCAGGGAGAGCCAAGGCTCTCATGCACATCGCTGGATTGGGATGGGGCTTAGGAAAGTATTGGGGGGGGGGGGGCTGCCCCCAGATGTTTTTTTACCTTAATGCAAGGAATGAACCACACTCAGGAATAGAACTCCTCATAATGCATGAAGGTAAAAAATAACCTTGAGCCTTTAGAACGACTTTAACCCAAAAGCAAAAATTTTACATATGTAGCTTACCAATCATTGGGTGTGGTGGCTGCATTAGTTCCTCCCTATCACCTCTGAGCAGCCCATGTGACCATAGAGTCACACATGTGGGCGTCTACACAGTGGTAAATGACAGCCCACTCCCTCCCTCCTCCATACTCACTAACCAGCTAATACATAATGTAGATTAATAGAGGCTTCACCTCCCTGTTCTAAGACATAGGCTGAAGGGGAGTGACGCAGCCTGTTACTGGCAGAAATCCCGCCACACCATGTTATTTCCTCAAAATAATAAAGATTTGATTTCAAATATATATTTGTATGCCAATTTAAAACAGTTTATTGATATTATTTATTTATTTTTTATTTAGAGCATGGGACCAGCAGAAGAGGGCTAGAAGCTCCCCCTGCCTATGTTTTCCTGTAGACAGGCTGGGAGAGAGCTGGGTCATGTGACAGCTGTATATCGATTAGGAAAAAAGTACTTTTTTTAATTAAAATAATTACAGTGCCATCATTCATATACAGAAATAGAAGGGACAATATAACTTAAACAGTGTGTGTTTAGTATCACTTTAACACTGAATCAGTCTCTTCAAGGTTGTATTGCAAGGTAGAATCGCACCAGCATTATTTTCAGTATGTGTCTACTACTAAACAGTTAGACTGCACCATCTAGTGACCAGAATTATTATTCTGTCTATCTAATTTCTTGCCGTTGTTATTTTCCTCAGCAATCACTGTTTTCAGAATATAAATGTAAAATAAATTACAATTACTATTAACACACAAAAAAAAATTAGCAAAATGATGAAACAAATTAATATGTGAAAAAGAAATGTATGAAAAACTAAAAAAAAAAGCAAAACAAAGTCCATCCATGTGCATATAAAAGTGCTCTGTGCTCCAATGATAAAAGTGCTTGTAATATACTTACTGTGCAGTGCGAATGGATTGATTGCTATGCCCTGGGGTGGCAATCAAACACCCCCAGTATCCATGTGCCACATCCTATTAAATTGAGAAAATATAGTGGTAGGAAAAATGGACTTTAAAGAAGAGTGCCCACTAAAAAAATTTTTTTTTTAAAAGTCAGCAGCTACAAAAATACTGCAGCTGCTGACTTTTAATAATCGGACACTTACCTGTCCCAGTGTCCAGCGATGCGGGAGGCCCCCCCTCGTTCCCCGCTTCGCTCGCGGTGCCGGCATTCTTAAGCCCCATACACACGCGCGGATTATCCGAGGACCAGGTCCGTCGGATCATGTCCGTCATACTTTGTCTGATGTTGGTTTTGCGTACACACGGTCAGACACAGTTGTCGGAAAATCCGATCATTCTGAACGTGGTGACGTTTGTTGCCTACGACGGGACTACGTAGAGGCTAGTAGCCAATAGCTTTGGTCTTGTAATGTGATGTGAGCATGCGTAGCGTACACACGATCGGATTTGGTGTGATCGGACCGTGTTGTCGGCAAATCTTTCCAGCAGGAGATAAGACTTTGTCCGTCGGACAATCCGACGTACACTGTCCGATGGTGCATACACACGGTCTGATTTTTCAACAACATTGTCCGATCGGACAGAATCCATGAAAAAGTCCGACCGTGTGTATGGGGCTTAACTGTGGGCACCCGTCTGTGGCTTCACAGCCGGTCACCCACTGCGCATGCGCGAGCGGCACCGTGCGTCGTGATACCACGCTTAGTCATCTGGGACACGTGACAGGTTCAGATGACTGTGCGGCGCGAGGAGAAGTGATGTCAGGTGCCCGGGAAATGAAGGTGGCAGACTACGAGGGACCCCCTAGCAACAGGCATTTAGAGGTGAGTAAAAAAAAAAAAAAAATTCCAATTATTTTTTTTTTTTTTTTTAAATGATTTTTAAGCAAATTTTTTTTTTTTTGATGGCAACACCACTTTAACAGGACGTATAGAAAAATATAACAAAATTGTAATAGTTCATATAAATTACATATGTATACAGTACACATTTAATAGCACACAAACAAATGTACATAAAGAAAGGACCCATTGGTTAACCCAAGGGAAGTACCAATAAAACACGCATGCATATACATATACATCTGAACTCACCACAATTATGTGTTGGTCCTTCGCTGTGTTCGGCCCCCGGGGCCCGTGGTCTCCCTCTCCCCACAGGAGAGGAGGTTGTTCAGTTGCTGCATCATTCTGGTATGGGTGAGCGTTGAAACCCTCTCTAGCACCAATTGTGGTGAGTTCAGATGCTATGTATATGTATATGCATGCGTGTTTGGACCACAATAATCTTATATCTCATCGTTTATACCATATTCTAATTGAAGTCTGTTCTTCTAACTAGAAACACAGAAGCTCCTGAAGAAGCGACATTCATAGTAGCGAAACATGTAAAGCAATTTTAATTCTTCAAGGACCTCTGAAAACCTAAGCCACAATACCATACCTCAGTGTGGGCTTTTCCTGATACTATAAGTATAGCCGCACAGGAAGTGTTTTATTGGTACTTCCCTTGGGTTAACTAATGGGTCCTTTCTTTATGTACATTTGTTTGTGTGCTATTAAATGTGTACTGTATACATATGTAATTTATAGGAACTATTACAATTTTGTAATATTTTTCTATACGTGCCATTAAAGTCCATTTTTCCTACCACTTACTGTGCAGTGGTCAGAAGTATGCAAGGCCGGTGCTACCTATAGGCATGGTAGGTGCCGGCCTATAGCGCACATCAGTCAGGGGCAGACTGGGCCGCTCTGAGGCTCTGTAAAAAGGCCCCCAATATAGCACACTCCGTACTCATACTTGCCGCGGGCTGCTCGCACACAGAGCCAGACTGACCCTAATGAAGAGCTGAGGCGCTGTAGGGGCCAGTGTACCCACATGACATGGAAAACAGGGGTGGAGCCTGCAAGGCATGCCTTTCCATTGGGCAGGACTCAAGGAAGGGGTGTGGCTGGCCTGGTTCCAAGCCCGCCTTCTTCTGTGGTGCATGCGTGAGGTGAAGCTCTGCAGACTGAGAGAAAGCGAGAGCACCAGGGAGGTTACCTGGTAAGTTAGTTCTGTAGCAGCAGGATATATGAGAGAGTACAGAGGGAATCCATTATATTTTAGTAGTGGCTGCTGATCTGCTGGCTGGTTGCTAAGATCATTTAATTTATACACAAGCCCAAATGTTGCTAACCTGTAATGCTCAAACTAAAAATCAATATACTACCCTAGCCTGTCTATATACTATTCTAGCCTGTCTATATACTACCCTAGCCTGTCTATATACTACCCTAGCCTGTCCATATACTACCCTAGCCTGTCCATATACTACCCTAGCCTATCTATATACTATCCTAACCGGTCCATATACTACCATACCCTAGCTTGTTCATATACTACTCTAGCCTGTCTATATATACTACCCTAGCCTATCCATATACTACCCTAGCCTGTCTATATACTACCCTAGCCTGTCCATATACTAACCTAGCCTGTCCATATACTACCCTAGCCTGTCCATATACAACCTAGCCTGTCTATATACTACCCTAGCCTGTCTATATACTACCCTAGCCTATCTATATACTATCCTAGCCTATCTATATACTATCCTAGCCTATCTATATACTACACTAGCCTGTCCATATATACTACCCTACCTTGTTCATATAATACCCTAGCCTTTCTATATACTAACCTAGCCTGTCCATATGCTACCTAGCCTTTCTATATAATAACCTAGCCTGTCTATTTACTACCCTAGTCTTTCTATTTACTACCCTAGCCTGTCTACATACTACCCTAGCCTGTCTACATACTAGCCTAGCCTGTCTACATACTACCCTAGCCTGTCTATTTACTATCCTAGCCTGTCTATTTACTACCCTAGCCTGTCTATTTACTACCCTAGCCTGTCTATTTACTACTCTAGCTTGTCTATATACTTGCGGACCACTGCTGGCATAAGGAAGCGAGCCGATGCCACCACTATTTGTCTTCAGGTCGGGGCCAGAGGCGCAGTGAAGCGTGCGGACCACAGCTGAAAAAATAGGTAGAGAGGCGCCGCAAAAATGTCCACTCCGCCACCGTATACATAGGCAGGGCAAAGGGGGTGCAGTCGGGTGGAACCAAAGGAGGCGGCAAAATGAGGTTTCACCTAGGGTGTCAAAAATACTTGCACCAGCCCTGGAAGTGTGTCATATAAAGCTCAGCATACGGAGTGCAGTGGTCAGCAGTATAAAAGGTACAACCTATTGTGCAAGGAGTGCAAAGTACTCAGGTTACAGGGGTCAGGAGTGAGTAACACACAGAATACAGAGGTCAGAGGTGTGTAATGCACAAAATCTGGGGTCAGGAGTGCGTAGCGCAAAGAATTCAGGGGTCAGAGGTGTGTAATGCACAGAATACAGAGGTCAAGAGTATGTACAGAACAGAATACAGGGGTTAGGAGTGTGTAACACAGAATTCAGGGTTTGGAGGTGTGTAACGCACAGAATACAGGGGTCCAGGGTGCACATCACACAGAATACAGGAGTCAGGAGTGTGTAACACACAGAATTCAGGGTTCGGAGGTGTGTAACGCACAGAATATAGGGGTCAGGAATGCAAAATGCACAGAATTCAGGGGACAGGAGAGCGTAGTGCGAATAAATCAGGTATGTAATGCACAGAATACAGGGGTCAAAGGTGTATAATGCACAGAATAGAGGGGTCAAGGTGTGTAATGCACAGAATACAGGGGTCAAGAGTGCATATAGCACAGAATACAGGGGTCAAGAGTGCGTATAGCACAGAATACAGGGGTCAAAAGTGTGTAGAACACAGAATTCAGGGTTCGGAGGTGTGTAACGCACAGAATATAGGGGTCAGAGGTGTGCAAAGCACAGAATATAGTAGTCAGGAGTATGTAACCACCAGAATATAGTGGTCAGGAGTGTGTAACGCACAGAATACAGTGGTCAGGAGTGTGTAACGCACAGAATATAGTGGTCAGGAGTGTGTAACGCACAGAATACATCAGTCAGAGGTGTGTAACACAGGGGTCAGAAGTGCGTTACACACAGAATTTAGGGGTAAGAGGTGTATAACACATAGAGTGCCGTGATCAAAGTGGTTATTGCACAGAGTACAAAGGCCAGGAGTGCAAAATACACAGAGTGCAGGGCTCAGGAATGGTTATCATATAGAGTAAAGTGGTCAGGAGTGCATAACACAAATGCCCCGTACACACGGTCGGATTTTCCGACGGAAAATGTCCTATCGGACCATGTTGTCGGAAATTCCGACCGTGTGTGGGCTCCATCGGACTTTTTACGTCGGAATTTCCGACGGAAAAAGTTTGAGATCCTGCTCTCAAATTTTCCGACAACAAAGTCCTATCGGACTTTTTCCGATCTTGTGTAGCGAATTCCGACGGACAAAGTGCCACACATGCTCAGATCACATTACAAGACCAAAGCTATTGGCTACTAGCCTCTGCGTAGTCCCGTCGTACGCAACGAACGTCACCACGTTCAGAATGATCGGAATTTCAGACAACTTTCTCCGACCATGTGTATGCAACACCAGTGTCGGACAAAACCCGTCAGAAAAAATCAGACGGATTTTGTGGTCGGAGTTTCCGACCGTGTGTACGGGGCATAAGAGTACAGGGATGAGGGGTGCAGAGGTTAGAAATATGTAACTCACAGGCCAGTGTACAAAACACAACCAAAAATCACCCCCTCCTCCCAGTACAAATCCCTCCTCTGCCCCCAAGCCCATATGCTCCTAGTACAGATCTCCCCGACAGCCTCAAATTACTCCCAGTACAGATTTCCCCCCACAGCCTTAAACCTCCCTTAGCACAGACCCCCCCCCCCCCCCCCCCCCCACCTTCCCAGCTCCATCTCAGTACAAACACCCCAGTACAGACCATCCCCACAATGCATACCCCCTCCCAGCCCCTTTTCAGTACAGACCCCCACCACCACAGTAGAGAAGACCCCCCCCCCCCACACACACACACAACAGTACAGGCTGTCCCTTAAGTACAGACCCCCTACTTCCCCACCCATACAGATCTCCCTTCTCCGCTACAGGCACCCTCCCTTCCCATCAGTACAGGAACCCCCTCCACTATAAGTGTGACATATGTGTGCAAATGGGCATGATGCACATATGTGAACCTAGGCTAAGCGTTGGTGGAATCATGTTACATACTGAACCTAGCGACCTAACAGGTCCACTTTTATGCCATCCCTGGCAGCTGCACATGCTTGCATTTTCTTCACTCCTTTGTTCCTCCATCCTGTAAAAATCTGTGTAACTGCTGTAGTTAGGTAGATTAGTTAAAGGGTAACTCCACTTTAGTGGGGGGGAAAAAAATAGCAAATAAAGAAAAAATAATATAGCGTGTACAATTGCGATACAAGTCATATTGTAATTGGATGTTATTAAAAATGACCTTTCCTTTTCAATCTGCAGCTCTGTAATTTTCTATAAATGTAATGCAATATGGCTACCTGGAGTTGTTCTGTACACAGAGTGGGTGCTGACCACTCCCCAGAAACCTCATTTCCTGCTTGTGTGATTGGCTCACCAATTTTCCCAGAAGTCTGCCTAAGATACATGTCAGATTTAAGGCATCCCCTGCAACAAAAATGTCATTTTTTGGTGAGATATTTCCAATAGGAACACGTCTAAAGGAATGCAGGCCCAGCAGATTTCCTCATTAGTGCTCTGCAGCTGCCACAGCTGACTGATTATTATGAAACCACTCCCATTAGGCACAGAGGCACAGACAAACACACACAGGGATTTCTCCAGAATAACAAAAGGTAGGAATCTCCAATAAAGGTTGTTATAATCCTTGCACTGTACATAGATCACCCAGGGAGGAATGTTTTTTTCTCAACAAAAGTGGAGTTACACTTTTTAAGAGATATTAGCAAATTAGCTGTGGCTTTCTGACACAGCTCAAATTTGGTCTGGGCATCTAGGCTTCAATGGTTAGAGATTCAAGCCATTACAGTTCCCTTTCAAATTTTAATGAAACAATCAACATCAATATAGAGGCAATAATAACTCAAAATGTGTACTCACCGCAATATACATACCGTATATACTCGAGTACAAGCCGAGGTTTTCAGCACATTTTTTTGTGTGCTGAAAATGCCCCCCTCGGCTTATACTGGAGTCAAGCACTTTTCTGCAGCAGAGAATGACATTTTCCGACCCGACTTTGGGGCCCCGTATCTAGGAACTTTGGTGTGCAAACCCAGTAGAACGAGCACTACAACATATCCAAAGATGGGGTTCCTAGCACCAAGTGACCCCGAGATACGGGGCCCCAAATTCGGTCAACTGTGTCCATCTGCAGCAATGTCATTTCGGGACCCCAAATTTTGGCTGCAGCTAGGGGGCATTTTAGGAACCCTTAACTACCAAGTTTGAAGTTCGGGGGACCTAGGGCTGCAAATGGGCACAGTGAGGCCTGCAAATGGGCACAGTGAGGCTGCAAATGGGCATCGTTGACCCTCTTTTCCACTTACAGTAGCTGCGCATTTCTCACCCTAGGCTTATACTCGAGTCAATAAGTTTTCCCATTTTTTTGTGGTAAAATTAGGTGCCTCGACTTATATTCGGGTCGGCTTATACTCAAGTATATACGGTACTTGCATTGCTGTCCATTGCAGTACTGGTTTTCCACCACAAGATGTCCTCCGTCTTCTGCATTGAATGATGCCCCATTATCACTTAAAGCGGTTCGGCACACATTTCATTTAGTAAATCTCTTTGGCTTCCAAATCAGGCAAAGAGTACTAAATGAATTGTGTTTTTTTTTTTTTCCACTTACCTTGTAATCGCTGACTTCCTTTCCTCTGTCTATGCGGCGGTGGGCGGGGTCTCTGCGTCGATTGTCGTCACGCCGCACTGTCTCCTGGGATCTGGTGTCATTGATCCCAGGAGTCAGTGCAGACATCTTCCGAAATCTCGCGAGATTTCGGAGAACGTGAGCTGCACTTTGCCGTTACTGCGCACGCGCGAGCTCGGCGCAGTAACGGCAGTGCCTGCTGGGCCATCTGAAGTGCCTGTGGGGTTTCACATGCCCACAGGCAAGATGGCCCCCAGAAAGAATACATTTTTAAAAAATCTTTTATAGGACAAAAAACGCCAGCAACCAGTTAAGAACATGGAACACGTGAGTCCCAGAATTTACCTCCTAATCCTATGCATTACATTTAAAAAAAAAAAAAAACACACAGTGCAGAACCGCTTTAACTACCTGAGATCCGCACTATAGCCGAATGACGGCTACAGTGCGGATCTAATATGCCGGGACGACGTCTATTGACGTCGTCCCAGCCACGAGCTGCCTGCGCGCCCCCTGAAGGGCGCGCGCGGCGCGCTCTGTGATCAGCGAGTCTGTGAGACTCGCTGGATCACAGATCCCGACCCCTTACCACGTGATCAGCTGTCAGCCAATGACAGCTGATCATGTGATAATAACAGAGCCGGTAATCGGCTTTTTTTCCTCCTCGCGCTAACAGCGCGAGGAGAAAGAAAAAAAAGCCGATCACCGGCGGCAGTGAGAGGGACATCAGTCCCTCTCACTGCAATGTGCCCAGCAATGTGCCCAATCCATGGTGCCCACCTTTGCCCAATTAAAGTGCCACCTACCAGTGCCCACAGTGCCATCTGTCAGTGCCCACAGTGCCATCTGTCAGTGCCCACAGTGCCAGTGCTGCACATCAGTGTCACCTGCCAGTGCTCATCAGTGTCCCCTACCAGTGCCCATCAGTGCCACCCATCAGTGCCACCCATCAGTGCCACCCATCAGTGTCATCCATCAGTGCCCATCGGTGCCACCCATCCGTGCCCATCAGTGCCATCTTTGCTGTCCCCATCAGCACCGACTTATCTGTCCCCACCAGTGCAGCCTATATCAGTGCCCACCAGTGCAGCCTATCAGTGCCCACCTGTGCCGCCTCATCAGCACATATCAATGAAGCAAAAAAATTACCTGTTTGCAAAATTTTATAACAAACTATTAAACATGATTTTTTATTTTTTTTTTAATTTTCCATCTTTTTTTGTTTGTTTAGCAAAAAATAAAAACCCTCAGCTGTGATTAAATACCACCAAAAGAAAGCTCTATTTGTGGGGAAAAAAATGATAAAAATTAAATTTGGGTACAGTGTTGTATGGCCGCGCAATTGTCATTCAAAGTGCGACAGCGCCAAAAGCTGAAAATTGGTCTGGTCACGAGGGGGGTTTAAATGCCCAGTAATCAGGTGGTTAAAGGAGAAGTACAGCCAAAGCTTGTTTGGCTGTTCTTCTCCTGTGGATCAAAGGAGTGCAGTTAGTTTTGCACTCCTGTGACCAGCGGGCTGAAGTCGCTGTCTGCTGACATCACAGAGTCGGTCCAGGTTTGGGCAAGATTGTGACCATGGGGTCAGGATCCGCCCACATGCCTGGGCCGGCAACCCAGCTCAGCCTTTCAGTGAGCCACTGAAAGACTGAGCCGGCTGCTCCTGCTCCGTCCACAGCCCAGCGCTCTAATGAGGAAGGGAGGGAGGCAGGAGCAGAGCGCGGCGACTGACAGCTCTCTGCTCAGGGAGCCCTGAGAACCGAGTGATCGGCAGTGTTTGATCGCTCAGTTCTCAGTCTTAGAGTCGCCGGAGGACAGAAGGAGCATCGAATTGATGCTGCATCCACCTAGGTAAGTATGAATCTGCAAAAACCCCAGTTCTCTTTTAACCTGAAAGACTGAGGACAGACTGAGTATGTGTGTGTGTGGGGGGGGGGGGGGGGGGGGGGGGGGGGTCCTTTAAAAAAAAAAAAGTCATAACATACTGCTGATGGGGGCATCAATGTGAAGAGGAGGTCCTCTGCAATGGGAACCCAAAGTTGGACTTTAAAACATGCTAAAGTGGTGTCTCAACCAGTATTATAATATTTCATTTTAGCACCTTTTAAGCATTATTTAGCATCAATTTTTGGCTAAATGCGTTCTTCATTGTATCATCATTGTGTGTTCTTCCTTGAATCTTGGTGCCCTTTGTGTATTTCTTCCAGATCTGTGCAGTAATCCAATGGAACTCCCTGTAATAAATGATAGACCGGTCACTGCTGCTCTTTCTCCTTGTGCAGGGTGACTGGTCTTGTCTCCGCCCCCATCCTGTAGTTTTCTGCAGGCAGCCTGTAGTGGGTGTGGCCTGCTGGGTCCCTCCCCCAGCTCTGCTCTCTGTACAGGCTTTGTACAGTACAGTGATGATGTCACTGCTACATTTACAAGGTAATATCTGGGTTTTAAAGATATTTGGTGCACAGAAAGTAGATTTCTGTCCTCTGGGGCTATTGCCCAAGACACAATCAATGCAATTTCATTTTGTCCTATGGCTTCAGTTCACACCATTGGTGTGCATTGAAGAACATTTTTCAGATTCATCGCTTTTGTGCGCTTCTCCCTTTATACAAGTCTATGGGAATATAAAAGGGAATAATGATAGTTTAACCACTTGCCGCCCGCCATATAACAAAATGACGTTGGCAAAGTGGTTGGGATATCCTGACCGGACGTCATATGACGTCTTTCAGGATATCAAGCCGCTGCGCACCCCCGGGGGCGCGCATCGTGGCGTTGTTGCGGTGTGTCAGCCTGACACACTGCAACTCCGATCTCGGCCTCTGACAGAGACTCTTTACCACGTGATCAGCCGTGTCCAATCACGGCTGATCATGATGTAAACAGGAAGAGCAGTTGATCGGCTTTTCCTCACTCTACGCGGGTAGAGGAGAGCCGATCGGCTTCTTTGCTGACGGGGGGGGGGGGTCTGTGCTGATTATTTATCAGCACAGCCCCCCCTCGAATGCCCGCCCAGGATCACCAGGGATGCCACCAGACCACCAGGGATGGCCACCACACTGGACCACCAGGTATGCCACCCTAGACCACCAGGGAAATGCCAATCAGTGCCCAGGCAGCTGCCAATCAGTGCCAAATCAAAATGCCTGCCAGTGCCAGTAATGGTGCCTATCAGGGAGAGATAACCACCGCTCCAGGACAATCCCTCAGAGCGAATGTTCCTACTCCTGTTTGGGAGCCCCAGGTGCTGGCTAATGACACAGTAGATTTAAAAAATCAGGAAGAACTAGCTATGAGTAAGCACTACGCATAGTGCGAAACGCGTCAGTTTGTGCCCCCCCCCCTTTTTGCTTTGCCGTGTTATGGATTGATGTGATTCCTGCTTTTTAAATAAATTCATTGAATTTTTATCTTCTCCCGGTGTGCGGCTGTCCGGAGTTCTTCATGATTTTTTAAATCTAATGGTGCCTATCAGTTAAATATATCAGTGCCAGCCATCAGTGCCACCTTTCAGTGCTGCCTATCAGTGACCAGCAGTGCCGTCTATCAGTGCCACCCATAAGTACCCATCATTGCAGCCTTTCAGTGCTCATCAATACCCACCAGTGCCACCTATGAGTGCCCATCAGTGCCGTCTATCAATGCCCATCAGTGCCGCATATCAATGCCACCTATTAGTGCTGCCCATCAGTGCCGCCTATCAGTGCGCATCAGGTGCCGCCTAATCGATGCTGCCTTATCAGAGCCCATCGGTGCAGCTTATTAGTGCCCAGCAGTGAAGGAGAAAACTTACTTATTTACACAATTTTATAACAAAATCAAAGAAAAACTATTTTCAGTCTTTTTTTATTCGTTTAGCAAAAAATTTAAACCGCAGAGGGGATCAAATGCTGCCAAAAGAAAGCTCTATTTGTGGGAACAAAATGATAAAAATGTAGTTTGGGTACAGCGTAGCATGGCCGCGCAATTGTCATTTAAAAAGTGACAGCGCTAAAAGCTGAAAATTGGCCTGGGCAGGAAGGTGTGAAAGTGCCCGGTATTGAAGTGGTTAAAAGCAGGAAGCTCTGCAATGCGTGTCAGCAAGGCGCTGCAGAACGGCCAGCAGAGGGAGACGCTGCAAACCGTTCAGCCACAGCCAGGTATTGGATTCATTGATAAGATGAGGTTCCCGGATCTCTGTTCCTGTAGCCGGGTCACAATGGGGCTAAACTTCCTTTACATGCTGTAACTTGTCCCTGTGCAGTGCATTTGGAAAATTGGATAGAGGATAATTTAAAGTGCATTTCCGCTTTTGCAGCCAAATTGGGATAAGAACTTCTGTACTTCATATTTGTTACGTTCCCCAATCACATAAGTAAAACAAAAAATGGAAAATTGCAGCTTACCTTTTTACTTGCTAATTTATACTTGGCTTTCCCCTTCTATGTATAGTTAGTGAGGGGGCTGGGGGAGTTACATAAATATCCATGTCTGTACTGTGCTGGCAGATCTCATTATCAGTTTGAGCTACATGTGCACACTGTCTGCCTTAAAGCCCGATTCTGACCAGATAAAAACGTTTCCCTTAAAGTGGGGGCTGCACCCCCCACTGCAAGGTTTAATAGCTCATTTTGTCCATGGGAGAGGAGAAACAGCATTACTTATCTGATCCTTCATTTCCCCCAGCAGGCGGCGCTCCACCACAATCCACCAACGTCCCTCAGCATCCTCACGTCTGTAGCAGGTCTATAGAGTCTAGACCAGGGGTCTCCAAACTTTTCAAACAAAGGGCCACTTTATTGTCCTTCAGACTTTAGGAGGGCCGGATTGTGGCCAGCAGGGGTAGAAAATGTCACGGGCCCAGCATCATTGACAATGAATATGGCCTCAGGGTTGGTGGTCAATAGGAGGAGTATTCCCCATGTTAGTAGGAGGAATAGTATTCCATCATTGGTATCGGTGGAAGATCTAATTCCCCATTGTTGGTGTCAAGGAGAGGAATAGTGCCTCATATCAGTGGAAGGAGTTTTGCCCCAAGGGCCACATAAAAGCTAGCAAAGGGCCACATCTGGCCCCCGGGCCGCAGTTTGGAGACCCCTGGTCTAGACCAACCTTCAATAAATGGTGGACTGTGGTCCGGATACGGACTGAGTGAAACTCCAGTCCGGACCACCAGCCTGCCAGTCTGCAGCCGGATCCCTGACACACAACAGTCATTGGTTGCTAGGACCGCCAGCATCCTAGTAACCAGTGATGTCACGTGTGTGCCCCTCCCCCTACAGCAAGCTTATCTACCCAGCTCTTCCCACTGATGGAGTCACCTGATATACTGTAAGAGGGGACTGTGCTGTGGAAACCTGATGTAAAGGGGCACTCTGATGTGGAGACCTGATGTAAAGGGGCACTCTGATGTGGAGACCTGATGTAAAGGGGCACTCTGATGGGGAGACCTGATGTAAAGGGGCACTCTGATGTGGAGACCTGATGTAAAGAGGCACTCTGATGTAAAGCCCTGATGTAAAGGGGCACTCTGATGTAGAGCCCTGATGTAAAGGGGCACTCTGATGTAGAGCCCTGATGTAAAGGGGCACTCTGATTTAGAGCCCTGATCTAAAGGGGCACTCTGATGTAGAGCCCTGATGTAAAGGGGCACTCTGATGTAGAGCCCTGATGTAAAGGGGCACTCTGATGTAGAGCCCTGATCTAAAGGGGCACTCTGATGTAAAGCCCTGATCTAAAGGGGCACTCTGATTTAGAGCCCTGATGTAAAGGGGCACTCTGATGGGGACACTGATGTAAAGAGGCACTCTGATGTAGAACCCTGATGTAAAGGGGCACTCTGATGGGAACACCTGATGTAAAGGGGCAAGAGGGGGCAGTTGGAGGGACGAGCGGGAAGGTATATCTCCGTTTATTGTTCCCCTAGACATAATAATAATATTTTTTTTTGCCCGGAGTTGGGCTTTAACAGTTGCGGCTTGCAAGTAGTTTACTTAAAGCTATCAGCCATAATCCCAGTATTTATTTTTCAGCTGGCTTTCTCATAAAAGCGATCCAAGCGGCTAATTAGTAGACATGTGCAGTTAGTTTCGTTCCAAATTAATATTCAGTTAAATTTTTCGTTATACGGAGATTCGGATATATTCGAATACCTGAATTACATTATAAAACTAAGTTTACCGAATGCTCCAAATAACGAGACTAAATTCAAACTGAAATTCAAATCTAATTTTACATCGAATTCTATTTGAATTCAAACTGTAAACATACTTCTGAAATCAATGACCATTTATTTTATTGGAGTACCATGTCGAATAAATGCTGTTTTTGTTAAGCCAAAGGTGATTTAACCACTTGCTTAGTGGGCACTTAAACCCCCCTCCTGCCCAGACCAATTTTCAGCTTTCAGCGCTGTTGCACTTTGAATGACAATTGCGCGGTCATATAACTATGTCCTAAAATGACATTTTTATCCCTTTTTTCCCCACAAATGGAGCTTTCTTTTGGTAGTATTTAATCCCAGCTGGGGTTTTTATTTTTTGCTAAACAAGCAAAAAAAAGATGTAAAATTTTTAAAATAAATAAATCATGTTTAATAGTTTGTTATAAAATTTTGCAAACAGGTCATTTTTCTCCTTCATTGAAATGCGCTGATGAGGCGGCACTGGTGGGCACTGATAGGCTGCACTGGTGGGCACCAGGGTTGCCAACCGCCAGTAAATTTACTGACAGTTTGTAAAAATCTGTGATTTTTTGCAATTGCCAGTAAATATCAGGAGCTGATAATTTCATGCAGTGTTGACCTTTTAAGTGTAAATCAAGTAAATTACTTTGTTCTAGGTATTGTCAGTGTTTTCATATCATGTTTATACTGTTCAAATATTCACTGTGTTAGTTTTCAATAGGAGTTCTGTAATTTTTCTGGTTGTCAGTAAAAAATGTGCTCCATCAGTAAATTTTCCATGTTTTGCCAGTAAAAAATGCTGCAGGAGGTTGGCAACCCTGGTGGGCACTGATAGGCACAGTTAAGGCGGCACTGATAGGTACAGATAAGTTGGCACTGATGGGGACAGATAAGACAGTACTGATGGGCACAGATAAGGCGGCACTGATGGGCACAGCTGGGCACAGATAAGATGGCACTGATGGGTGGCACTGATGGGTGTCACGGATGGATGTCACGGATGAGCACTGATGGGTACCACTGATAGATGGCACTGATGAGCGGCACTGATGGGTGGTACTGATGGGCACTGGTAGGTGACACTGATGGGCACTGGTAGGTGACACAGAGGTGCAGCACTGTTGTTGAGGCAGATTGTGGGCTGACAGCTGATCAGGTGGTAAGGGGTCGGGATCGACCCCTTACTTGGATCTGTGATTAGCGAGTCTCACAGACTCGCTGATCACAGAGCGCGCCGCGCGCGCCCTTCAGGGGGCGCGCAGGCCACTCGTGCACGGGACTATGTCAATAGACGTAGTCCCGGCAAAGCAGGTCCACGCTGTAGCCGTCATTCGGCTATAGCGCGGATCTCTACTGGTTAAAGAGTCATTGTAATCATTTGAAGAAGATCTTTATTTTGTTTGTTCACTTTGCCGCATTCTAATCGGAAAAAAAATAACATTTTAATTTCGACCGATTCAAAATTGATCAATTTTAACACTGAATCGAAAAAAAAAAGCGGTAAATTTGAAAAATTCCGAATACGAATTCCAAATACGTATTGAACGAATCAACCAAATTTAGCTCGCCGGTGTTTGTCGGGCTTGCCGCTTTTACCGGCGAGCCCAATAAACGACAGTTCACATGGCTGGCTGTAGAAGTGAACAGAGAACAGATCATCCCTGCTCGCCTCTATGATCTTGGAGGACCGGAGCGAGGTCATGACGTCACTTCCGCTCCAGGGCGGAAGTAAACAAAATTTTTTTTTTTTTAAAGCTAAATATTAAAACATATTTTTTTAAAGGTAGAGGAGAGATTTGGGGTCTTATAGACCCCAGATCTCTCCATGAAGAGGACCTGTTATCCGTTATTTCTATTCCAAGGAATAAAAAAATAAAAAAATAAGTTAAAGGTACAGTGTAAAAATAAAAAATAAAATCAATAAGAAAAAAAAAATTCAAGTGCCCCTATCCCTACGCATATGTAAATGGTGTTCAGACCACACATGTGAGGTATCACCGTGAACGTTATAGCGGGAGCAATAATTCTAGCACTAGACCTCCTCTGTAGCTCTAAACAGGTAAAACTTAACATTTTTTTTAAAGCTTTGCCTATGGAGATTTTTTCATGTCTTTACTTCCTGTTTACACTATTCGATGTGAAAACCGCATGCGATTCTTGAACAGGAAGCGCACCACATTCCTGTTCAAATCGCATGCGATTCTTCATCAGTGCGATTTGAGCCTTTATTCTGTTTGGCTCAAATCGCAATGAATCTGCACCAAAGTCCTGCAGGACCCTTTTTTTTGCAGGACCCTTTTTTTTGCAGGACCCTTTTTTGGCCGCACCAGAATCAGCTCACACCCATGTGATCCGATTCTCCAAATTGCACTGCGTTTTGTGTACTGATTTTGGGGGTGTCGTAAACTTTAAAATACACACCCGCAGCGGTTCGCATGAATGGGGTGCGATTTGGATGCGGTGCAGAATCCGCACAGAATTCGTTTGGCACAAGTGTGAACCGGCACAGATCTTCTTTGCAGACACGGCTGCTCGTTAGTAAATTGTATTAGCAGCTCCTTGACATACAGTGAGTGTTCTTAGATTCATGTCCTTTAAGTGACAGGTGATCGCATTGAATGGGCTGGGGGGCGGCTGGTGGCGCGGTGCAGGTGCTGGAATCAGTTGCCATTGTGTTCAGTCAGCTGACTGTATCCCGCCATTCGGCAGGGTAGACCTTGGCAGAATTTGCTGAGTAGGCACTGCACACCTGTTATCATCAACAATAAGAAGATAATAAGCTCATATAAATACACTTGACAAGTTTAACTACCGTTTCCCACCAGCATCTTGGTCCATTTCCCAGTTTTCTTCTATGCTCCAATACCTCCTTTTGTTATCAGCCATCTGCCCAGAAAATAGCGTAGGCAGTACACATGTGAACCGGGGCGCGATGTGGCGGTGACTGTTATTTATAGAGACAACTAGAGGGGGGGGCGCGCCTTTTCCGTTTCATGTCAGCGCATTGAGCTTGCTGTGCTGAGATGACGTCTTGGGTTTCAGAGGGAAAACCCTGGAAGCAGATAACGTCATCGGGATGGTGAATTAAGTATTTATATACGGTAAAGGGGAGAAAACTGCGCTTGGAACGGGGGAGGGAAGTGTATGGGTTCCCTATAGGTGCCCTGTATAGATAATTACAAAAAAAAAAAAAAAAAAAAAAAGCTGCAAACTTATTGTGGGATATACACAAAAATACAAGATAAAAAAGAGAAGTTGCGCTAATAACAAATGAGTGTTGACCAGGAATGTCACAATCAAGTGAAAACAATACAGAAAATAAATAAACAATTTTTTCAAAAATTGCTTACAAAAAAGTTTTTAGATAAATACAAAATATACAGTGAGTAAATTATTTACCCAATAGTGAATATATTGGACAATTATTGTGAATAGATTTGAAAAGTCCCAGATTAGAGGTTCGCTATTAGTAGTCCTCAAAAAAAGGGGAAAGGTGTATTGGTGTACAGTAGACTAAATCCTTCCAGGAAGGTTCGGAGGTGATAAAAATGTTTTCAGCAAATCAATAACACAGCCTTCCAAGTGATATGCTTACCAGAAATAAGCAACAATTCCGCAGTTGGCTTATACCCAGCCTGGGCCTTTAGATGGTTCAGGAACGCGGAACATAAGATACTCGAGAGTGGCGTATGCCCCCAGTGGTTATTACCCAAAAGAAAAAAGGGGAGCAAACATAGCGTAATATTGTCAAAAATATGAAAAAAAGAGCTATATATAAATATATATATAACACTTTTCTACACAAAAATAAAAGGACATTAATTTAGAACACCCAGTGTGAAAAAACAAAATTAAAAAAATGAAAAATTAAAGCGTGTTCAAAGTAGGAAACTCCTCCACCATTTGAATATTGCGCTTACCAAAACACAACAGAAAACAAACGACTGGCATTTATCCCAGCAAGAAGAAGTATCAAACACATACACCAGTGATCCAAAAAGCAACACGACTGACACGTGTCCCGTCCCCACACAGAGGGGCTCCTTACCAGAGACTACCGATAATCAATGCATATAGTTTCCCAGATAAATTAGGCCAGTAGTTGGTAGCAAAAGGTCCTGGTCCACTTCAAAGATCGGTACTCAGTCTCCTAAGCTCAGCGGCTCATAATTTACCCAAAGGGAGAGAAAGCAGCAGACCATGGTGGAGTACGTTTGACAAGTTTATTGTAAAAAAATTTAAAGGTTACACTTACATAAAAGAAGATCGTTTCAGGCATAAAATAGAAGCCGGCCGGCAACATAAACAGAAAAACCCGTCCTCAATGGCGTGGTGACGTCAGCACGTACGTCCCAGACGCGTTTCGTCATAGGCTGACGTTTTCAATGGGTACCCATTGAAAACGTCAGCCTATGACGAAACGCGTATGGGACGTACGTGCTGACGTCACCACGCCATTGAGGACGGGTTTTTCTGTTTATGTTGCCGGCCGGCTTCTATTTTATGCCTGAAACGATCTTCTTTTATGTAAGTGTAACCTTTAAATTTTTTTACAATAAACTTGTCAAACGTACTCCACCATGGTCTGCTGCTTTCTCTCCCTTTGGGTAAATTATGAGCCGCTGAGCTTAGGAGACTGAGTACCGATCTTTGAAGTGGACCAGGACCTTTTGCTACCAACTACTGGCCTAATTTATCTGGGAAACTATATGCATTGATTATCGGTAGTCTCTGGTAAGGAGCCCCTCTGTGTGGTGACGGGACACGTGTCAGTCGTTTTGCTTTTTGGATCACTGGTGTATGTGTTTGATACTTCTTCTTGCTGGGATAAATGCCAGTCGTTTGTTTTCTGTTGTGTTTTGGTAAGCGCAATATTCAAATGGTGGAGGAGTTTCCTACTTTGAACACGCTTTAATTTTTCATTTTTTAAATTTTGTTTTTTCACACTGGGTGTTCTAAATTAATGTCCTTTTATTTTTGTGTAGAAAAGTGTTATATATATATTTATATATAGCTCTTTTTTTCATATTTTTGACAATATTACGCTATGTTTGCTCCCCTTTTTTCTTTTGGGTAATAACCACTGGGGGCATACGCCACTCTCGAGTATCTTATGTTCCGCGTTCCTGAACCATCTAAAGGCCCAGGCTGGGTATAAGCCAACTGCGGAATTGTTGCTTATTTCTGGTAAGCATATCACTTGGAAGGCTGTGTTATTGATTTGCTGAAAACATTTTTATCACCTCCGAACCTTCCTGGAAGGATTTAGTCTACTGTACACCAATACACCTTTCCCCTTTTTTTGAGGACTACTAATAGCGAACCTCTAATCTGGGACTTTTCAAATCTATTCACAATAATTGTCCAATATA